>JAUJEF010000191.1:0-214461 GCA_030444885.1 Citrus sp. QX-2021
AAGTTGGCCAGCCCCACCCCCCAAGCCTATAGCCCACCCGTTTTTGTGGCCTTTTTCCGCTGGACGAACTTGGCGCCCCGGCCTTCGGGAGGGTATTTTTGGGCGCGGCTGTGCCCGCGGCCTATTTTTGGCACACGGAGGCCGCTCGCAAAGTTTCGCCCCATTCCGAGTCCGGCGGACGAAGTTGGCCAGCCCCTCCCCCCAAGGCTATAGCCCACCCGTTTTTGTGGCCTTTTTCCGCTGGACGAAATTGGCGCACCGGCCTTCGGGCGGGTATTTTTGGGCGCGGCTGTGCCCGTGACCTATTTTTGGCACACGGAGGCCCCTCGCAAAGTCTAGCGCCATTCCGAGTCCTGCGGACGAAGTTGGCCAGCCCCATCCCCCAAGGCTATAGCCCACCCGATTTTGTGGCCTTTTTCCGCTGGACGAACTTGGCGCCCCAGCCTTCGGGCGGTTATTTTTGGGCGCGGCTGTGCCCGCGGCCTATCTTTGGCATACGGAGGCCCCTCGCAAAGTCTCGCGGCATTCCGAGTCCGGCGGACGAAGTGGGCCAGCCCCACCCCCCGAGGCTATAGCCCACCTGTTTTTGTGGCCTATTTCCGCTGGACGAACTTGTCGCCCCGGCCTTCGGGCGGGTATTTTTGGGTGCGGCTGTGCCCGCGGCCTATTTTTGGCACACGGAGGCCCCTCGCAAAGTCTCGCGCCATTCCGAGTCCGGCGGACGAAGTTGGCCCGCCCCACCCCCCAAGGCTATAGCCCACCCGTTTTTGTGGCCTTTTTCCGCTGGACGAACTTGACGCCCCGGCCTTCGGGCGGTTATTTTTTGGCGCGCCTGTGTCCGCGCCCTATTTTTGGCACACGGAGGCCCCTCGTAAAGTCTCACGCCATTCCGAGTCCAGCGGACGAAGTTGGCCCGCCCCTCCCGCCAAGGCTATAGCCCACCCGTTTTTTGGCCATTTGTCCGCTGGGGGTTTTGGGCGCGCCGACCTTCGGGGGGTTATTTTTGGACGCGGCTGTGCCCGCGGCCTATTCTTGGCATGCGAAGGCCCCTCGTAAATTCTCACGCCATTCCGAGTCCAGCGGACAAAGTTGGCCCGCCCCTCCCTCCAAGGCTATAGCCCACCAGTTTTTTGGCCATTTTTCGGCTGGACGAACTTGGCGCCCCAGCCTTCGGGCGGTTATTTTTGGCCGCCCCTGTGACTGCGGCCTATTTTTGGCACGCGGAGGCCGTTTGCAAAGTCTGGCCCCATTCCGAGTCCAGCGGACGAAGTCGGCCAGCCCCTCCCTCCAAGGCTATAGCCCACCTGTTTTTTGGCCATTTTTCCGCTGGACGAACTTGGCGGCCCGGCCTTCGGGCGGTTATTTTTGGGCGCGGCTGTGTCCGCGGCCTATTTTTGGCAGCCGGAGGCCGCTCGCAAAGTCTCACCCCATTCCGAGTCCGGCGGACGCAGTTGGCCAGCCCCACCCCCCAAGGCTATAGCCCACCCGTTTTTCTTACCTTTTTCCGCTGGACGAACTTGGCGCCCCGGCCTTGGTCGGTTATTTTTGGGCGCGGCTGTGCCCGTGGCTTATTTTGGGCACACGGTGGCCCCTCGCAAAGTCTCGCGCCATTCCGAGTCCGGCGGACGAAGTTGGCCTGCCCCACCCCCCAAGGCTATAGCCCACCCGTTTTTGTGGCCTATTTCCGCTGGACGAACTTGGCGCCCCGGCCTTCGGGCAGTTATTTTTGGGCGCGGCTGTGCCCACGGCCTATTTTTGGCACACGGAGGCCCCTCGCAAAGTCTCGCGCCATTCCGAGTCCGGCGGACGAAGTTGGCCTGCCCCACCCCCCAAGGCTATAGCCCACCCGTTTTTGTTGCCTTTTTCCGCTGGACGAACTTGACGCCCCGGCCTTCGGGCGGTTATTTTTTGGCGCGGCTGTCTCCGCGACCTATTTTTAGCACGCGGAGCCCGCTCGCAAAGTCTCGTCCCATTGCGAGTCCGGCGGACGAAGTTGGCCAGCCCCTCCCTCCAAGGCCATAGCCCACCCGTTTTTTGGCCATTTTTCCGCTGGGGGGTTTGGGCGCAACGACCTTCGGGGGGTTATTTTTGGGCGTGGCTTTGCCCGTGGAGGCCGCTCGCAAAGTCTCGCCCCATTCCGAGTCCGGCGGACGAAGTGGGCCAGCCCCTCCCCCCAAGGCCATAGCCCACCCGTTTTTTGGCCATTTTTCCGCTGGTCGAACTTGGTGCCCCGGCCTTCGGGCGGTTATTTTTGGGCACGGCTGTGCCCGCGGCCTATTTTTAGCACGCGGAGGCCGCTCGCAAAGGCTCGCCCCATTCCGAGTCCGGCGAACGAAGTGGGCCAGCCCCTCCCCCCAAGGCTATAGCCCACCCGTTTTTTGGCCATTTTTCCGCTGGGGGGTTTGGGCGCAACGACCTTCGGGGTGTTGTTTTTGGGCATGGCTGTGCCCGCGGGCTATTTTTGACACGCGGAGGCCGCTCGCAAAGTCTCGCCCATTCCGTATCCGGCGGACGAAGTTGGCCAGCCCCTTCCCCTAAGGCTATAGCCCACCCGTTTTTTGGCCATTTTTCCGCTGGACGAACTTGGCGCCCCGGCCTTCGGGCGGTTATATTTGGGTACGGCTGTGCCCGCGGTCTATTTTTAGCACGCGGAGGCCACCCGCAAAGTCTCGCCCCTTTCCGAGTCCGGCGGACGAATTTGGCCAGACCCTCCCCCCAAGGCTATGGCCCACCCGTTTTTTGGCCATTTTTTCGCTGGGGGGTTTGGGCGCAACGACCTTCGGGGTGTTGTTTTTGGGCATGGCTGTGCCCACGGCCTATTTTTGGCATGCGGAGGCCGCTCGTAAAGTCTCGCCCCATTCCGAGTCCGGCGGACGAAGTTGGCCAGCCCCTCCCCCCAGGGCTATAGCCCACCCGTTTTTTGCCCATTTTTCCGCTGGACGAACTTGGCGCCCCGGCCTTCGGGCGGCTATTTTTGGGTGCGGCTGTGCCCGTGGCCTATTTTTAGCACGCGGAGGCCACTCGAAAAGTCTCGCCCCTTTCCGAGTCCGGCGGACGAAGTTGGCCAGCCCCTCCCCCCAAGGCTATAGCCCACCCGTTTTTTGGCCATTTTTCCGCTGGGGGGTTTGGGCGCAACGACCTTCGGGGTGTTGTTTTTGGGCATGGCTGTGTTCGTGGCCTATTTTTGGCATGCGGAGGCCGCTCGCAAAGTCTAGCCCCATTCCCAGTCCGGCGGACGAAGTTGGCCAGCCCCTCCCCCAATGGCTATAGCCCACCCGTTTTTTGGCCATTTTTCCGCTGGACGAGCTTGGCGCTCCGGCCTTCGGGCGGTTATTTTTGGGTGCCGCTGTGCCCGTGGCATATGTTTGGCATGCGGAGGCCGCTAGCAAAGTGTCGCCCCATTCCGAGTCCGGCGAACGAAGTTGGCCAGCTCCTCCCCCCAAGGCTATTGCCCACCCGTTTTTTGGTCATTTTTCCGCTGGGGGGTTTGGGCGCGCTGACCTTCGGGCGGTTATTTTTGGGCGTGGCTGTGCCCGTGGCCTATATTTGGCACGCGGAGGCCGCTCGCAATGTCTCGACCCATTCCGAGTCCGGCGGACGAAGTTGGCCTGCCCCTCCCCCCAAGGCTATAGCCCTCCCGTTTTTTGGCCATTTTTCCGCTGGCCGAACTTGGCGCCCCGGCCTTCGGGGGGTTAATTTTGGGCGCGGCTGTCCCCGCTACCTATTTTTCGCACGCGGAGGCCGCTCGCAAAGTCTCGCCCCATTCCGAGTCCGGCGGACGAGGTTTAAAGCCCTCCCCCAAGGCTATAGGCCACCCGTTTTTTGGCCATTTTTCCGTTGGGGGGATTGGGCGCAACGACCTTCGGGGAGTTATTTTTGGGCGCGGCTGTGCCCGCGGCCTATTTTTAGCACGCGGAGGCCACTCGCAAAGTCTCGCCCCATTCCGAGTCCGGCGGACGAAGTAGGCCAGCCCCTCCCCCCAAGGCTATAGCCCACCCGGTTTATGGCCATTTTTCCGCTGGGGGGTTTGGGCGCAACGACCTTCGGGGGTTATTTTTGGGACACGGAGGCCGCTCGCAAAGTCTCACCCCATTCCGAGTCCGGCGGACAAAGCTGGCCAGCCGCTCCCCCCATGGCTATAGCCCACCCGCTTTTTGGCCATTTTTCCGCTGGGGGGTTTGGGCGCAACGACCTTCGGGAGGTTATTTTTGGCGCGGCTGTGCACGCGGCCTATTTTTGGCACGTGGAGGCTGCTCGTAAAGTCTCGCCCCATTCCGAGTCCGGCGAACAAAGTTGGCCAGCCCCTCCCCCCAAGGCTATAGCCCACCTGTTTTTTGGCCATTTTTCCGCTGGACGAACTTGGCGCCCCGGCCTTCGGGGGGTTATTTTTGGGCGCGGCTGTGTCCGCGGCCTATTTTTGGCACGCGGAGGCCGCTCGCAAAGTCTCGCCCCATTCCGAGTCCGGCGGACGAAGTTGGCCAGCCCCTCCCCCCAAGGCTATAGCCCACCCGTTTTTTGGCCATTTTTCCGCTGGGTGGTTTGGGCGCGCCGACCTTCGGTCGGTTTTTTTGGGCACGGCTGTGCCCATGGCCTATTTTTAGCACGCGGAGACAGCACGGAATATCTCGACCCATTCCGAGTCCGGCGGACGAAATTGGCCAGCCCCTCCCCCCAAAGATATAGCCCACCCGTTTTTTTTCATTTTTCCGCTGGACGAACATGGTGCCCCGGCCTTCGGGCGGTTATTTTTGGGCGTGGCTGTGCCCGCGGCCTGTTTTTAGCACGCGGAGGCCGCTCGCAAAGTCTTGCCCCATTCCGAGTCCGGCGGACGAAGTTGGCAAGCCCCTCCCCCCAAGGCTATAGCCCACCCGTTTTTTGGCCATTTTTCCATGGGGGGTTGGGCGCAACGACCTTCGGGGGTTATTTTTGGTCGCGTCTGTGCCCGTGGCCTATTTTTAGCACGCGGAGGCCGCTCGCAAAGGCTCGCCCCATTCCGAGTCCGGCGGACAAAGTTGGCCAGCCCCTCCCCCCAAGGCCATAGCCCACCCGTTTTTTGGCCATTTTTCCGCTGGGGGGTTTGGACGCAACGACCTACGGGAGGTTATTTTTGGGCGCGGCTGTGCCCGCGGCCTATTTTTGGCACGTGGAGGCTGCTCGAAAAGTCTCGCCCCACTCCGAGTCCGGCGGACGAAGTTGGCCAGCCCCTCCCCGTAAGGCTATAGCCCACCCGTTTTTTGGCCATTTTTCCGCTGGACGAACTTGGCGCCCCAGCCTTCGGGCGGTTATTTTTGGGCGCGGCTATGCCCGCGGCCTATTTTTGGCACGCGTAGGCCACTCGTAAAGTCTCGCCCCATTCCGAGTCCGGCGGACGAAGTTGGCCAGCCCCTCCCCCCAAGGCTATAGCCCACCCGTTTTTTGGCCATTTTTCCGCTGGACGAACTTGGCGCCCCGGCCTTCGGGCGGTTATTTTTGGGCGCGGCTGTGTCCGCGGCCTATTTTTGGCATGCGGAGGCCGCTCGCAAAGTCTCGCCCCATTCCGAGTCCGGCGGACGAAGTGGGCCAGCCCCTCCCCCCAAGGCTATAGCCCACCCGTTTTTTGGCCATTTTTCCGCTGGACGAACTTGGCGCCCCGGCCTTCGGGCGGTTATTTTTGGGCCCGGTTGTGCCCGCGGCCTATTTTTGGTATGCGGAGGCCGCTCGCAAAGTCTCGCCCCATTCCGAGTCCGGCGGACGAAGTGGGCCAGCCCCTCCCCCCAAGGCTATAGCCCACCCGTTTTTTGGCCATTTTTCCGCTGGACGAACTTGGCGCCCCTGCCTTCGGGCGGTTGTTTTTGGGCGTGGCTGTGCCCACGGCCTATTTTTGGCATGCGGAGGCCGCTCGCAAAGTCTCGCCCCATTCCGAGTCCGGCGGACGAAGTTGGCCAGCCCCTCCCCCCAAGGCTATAGCCCACCCTTTTTTTGGGTATTTTTCCGCTGGACGAACTTGGCGCCCCGGCCTTCGGGTGTTTATTTTTGGGCGCGGCTGTGCCCGTGGCGTATTTTTAGCATGTGGAGGCCGCTCGCAAAGTCTCGCCCCATTCCGAGTCCGGCGGACGAAGTTGGCCAGCCCCTCCCTCCAAGGCTATAGCCCACCCGTTTTTTGGCCATTTTTCCGCTGGACGAAATTGGCGCCCCGGCCTTCGGGCGGTTATTTTTGGGTGCGGCTGTGCCGCGGCCTATTTTTGGCACGCGGAAGCCGCTCGCAAAGTCTCGTCCCATTCCGAGTCCGGCGGACGAAGTGGGCCAGCCCCTCCCCCCAAGGCTATTGCCCACCCGTTTTTTGGCCATTTTTCCGCTTGGGGGTTTGGGCGCGACCTTGGTCGGTTATTTTGGGTGCGGCTGGTGCCGTGGCCTATTTTTGGCACGCGGAGACGGCTCGCAATGTCTCGACACATTCCGAGTCCGGCGGACGAAGTTGGCCAGCCCCTCCCCCCAAGGATATAGCCCACCCGTTTTTTGGCCATTTTTCCACTGGACGAACTTGGTTCCCCGGCCTTCGGGCGGTTATTTTTGGTCGCGGCTGTGCCGCGGCCTATTTATGGCACGCGGAGGCCACTCGCAAAGTCTCGCCCCATTCCGAGTCCGGCGGACGAAATCGGCCAGCCCCTCCCCCCAAGGCTATTGCCCACCCGTTTTTTGGCCATTTTTCCGCTGGGGGGTTTGGGCGCGCCGACCTTCGGTTGGTTATTTTTGGGTGCGGCTGTGCCCGTGGCCTATTTTTGGCACGCGGAGATGGCTCGCAATGTCTCGACCCATTCCGAGTCTGGCGGACGAAGTAGGCCAGCCCGTCCCCCCAAGGCTATAGCCCACCCGTTTTTTGGCCATTTTTCCGCTGGACGAACTTGGTGCCCCGGCCTTCGGGCGGTTATTTTTGGGCGCGGCTGTGCCCGCGGACTATTTTTAGCACGCGGAGGCCGCTCGCAAAGTCTTGCCCAATTCCGAGTCCGGCGGACGAAGTGGGCCGGCCCCTCCCCCCAAGGCTATAGTCCACCGGTTTTTTGGACATTTTTCCGCTGGGGGGTTTGGGCGCGCCGACCTTCGGGGGGTTATTTTTGGGCGCGGCTGTGCCCACGGCCTATTTTAGGCACGCGGAGACCGCTTGTAAACTCTCACCCCATTCCGACTCCGGCGGACGAAGTGGGCCAGCCCCTCCCCCCAAGGCTATAGCCCACCCGTTTTTTGGCCGTTTTTCCGTTGGACGAACTTGGCGGCCCGGCCTTCGGGCGGTTATTTTTGGGCGTGGGTGTGCCCGCGGCCTATTTTTGGCACGCGGAGGCCGCTCGCAAAGTCTCACCCCATTCCGAGTCCGGCGGACGAAGTTGGCCAGCCCCTCCCCCCAAGGCTATAGCCCACCCGTTTTTTGGCCATTTTTCCGTTGGGGGGTTTGGGTGCGCCGACCTTCGGGGGGTTATTTTTGGGCGCGGCTCTACCCGCAGCCTATTTTTACCACGCGGAGGCCGCTCGCAAAGTTTCGCCCCATTCCGAGTCCGGCGGACGAAGTTGGCCATCCCCTCCCCCCAAGGCTATAGCCCACCCGTTTTTTGGCCATTTTTCCGCTGGACGAACTTGGCGCCTCGGCCTTCGGGCGGTTATTTTTTGGCGTGGCTGTGCCCGCGGCCTATTTTTGGCATACGAAGGCCGCTCGCAAAGTCTCGTCCCTTTCCGAGTCCGGCGGACGAAGTTGGCCAGCCCCTCCCCCCAAGGCTATAGCCAACCCGTTTTTTGGCCATTTTTCCGCTGGACGAACTTGGCTCCCCGGCCTTTGGGCGGTTATTTTTGGGCGCGGCTGTGCCCGCAGCCTATTTTTAGCATGCGGAGGCCGCTCGCAAAGTCTCGCCCCATTCCGAGTCCGGCGGACGAAGTTGGTCAGCCCCTCCCCCCAAGGCTATAGCCCACCCGTTTTTTGGCCATTTTTCCGCTGGATGAACTTGTCGCCCCAGCCTTCGGGCTGTTATTTTTGGGCGCGGCTGTGCCCGTGGCCTATTTTTGGAATGCGGAGGCCACTCGTAAAGTCTTGCCCCATTCCGAGTCCGGCGGACGAAGTTGGCCAGCCCCTCCCCCCAAGGCTATAGCCCACCCATTTTTTGGCCATTTTTCCGCTGGACAAACTTGGCGCCCCGGCCTTCGGGCGGTTATTTTTGGGCGCGGGTGTGCCCGCGGCCTATTTTTGGCACGCGGAGGCCGCTCGCAAAGTCTCACCCCATTCCGAGTCCGGCGGACGAAGTGGGCCAGCCCCTCCCCCCAAGGCTATAGCCCACCCGTTTTTTGGCCATTTTTCCGTTGGGGGGTTTGGGCGCGCCGACCTTCGGGCGGTTATTTTTGGGCACGGCTCTACCCGCAGCCTATTTTTACAACGCGGAGGCCGCTCGCAAAGTCTCGCCCCATTCCGAGTCCGGCGGACGAAGTTGGCCATCCCCTCCCCCCAAGGCTATAGCCCACCCGTTTTTTGGCCATTTTTCCGCTGGACGAACTTGGCGCCCCGGCCTTCGGGCGGTTATTTTTTGGCGTGGCTGTGCCCGCGGCCTATTTTTGGAATGCGGAGGCCACTCGTAAAGTCTCGTCCCATTCCGAGTCCGGCGGATGAAGTTGGCCAGCCCCTCCCCCCAAGGCTATAGCCCACCCGTTTTTTGGCCATTTTTCCGCTGGACGAACTTGGCGCACCGGCCTTCGGGCGGTTATTTTTGGGCGCGGCTGTGCCCGCGGCCTATTTTTAGCACGCGGAGGCCGCTCCAAAGTCTCACCCCATTCGGAGTCCGGCGGACGAAGTTGGCCAGCCCCTCCCCCCAGGCCATAGCCCACCTATTTTTTGGCCATTTTTCCGCTGGACGAACTAGGCGCCCCAGCCTTCGGGCAGTTATTTTTGGGCGCGGCTATGCCCGCGGCCTATTTTTGGCACGCGGAGGCCGCTCACAATGTCTCGCCCATTCCGAGTCTGGCGGACGAAGTTGGCCCGCCCCTCCCCCCAAGGCTATAGCCCACCCGTTTTTTGGCCATTTTTCCGCTGGAGGGTTTGGGCGCGCCGACCTTCGGGGGGTTATTTTTGGGCGCGGCTGTGCCCGCGGCCTATTTTTGGCACGCGGAGTCCGTTCGCAAAGTCTCACCCCATTCCGAGTCCGGCGGACGAAGTTGGCCAGCCCCTCCCCCCAAGGCTATAGCCCACCCGTTTTTTGGCCATTTTTCCGCTGGACGAACTAGGCGCCCCGGCCTTCGGGCTGTTATTTTTGGGCGCGGCTGTGCCCGCAGCATATTTTTGGCATGCAGAGGCCGCTCGCAAAGTCTCGCCCCATTCCAAGTCCGGCGGACGAAGTTGACCAGCCCCTCCCCCCAAGGCTATAGCCCACCCGTTTTTTGGCCATTTTTCCGCTGGATGAATTTGGCGCTCCGGCCTTCGGGCAGTTATTTTTGGGTACGCCTGTGCCTGCGGCCTATTTTTGGCACGCGGAGGCCGCTCGCAAAGTCTCGGTCCATTCCGAGTCCGGCGGACGAAGTTGCCCAGCCCCTCCCCCCAAGGCTATAGCCCACCCATTTTTTGGCCATTTTTCCGCTGGAGGGTTTGGGCGCGCCGACCTTCGGGGGGTTATTTTTGGGCGCGGCTGTGCCCGCGGCCTATTTTTGGCACACGGAGGCGCCTCGCAAAGTCTCGCGCCATTCCGAGTCCGGCGGACGAAGTGGGCCAGCTCCACCCCCCAAAGCTATAGCCCACCCGTTTTTGTGGCCTTTTTCCGCTGGACGAATGTTGTGCAAATTTTTATGTACTCGCAAGCGCACGAATCTATTGTAGTATAGACTAATGGTGACGAGTGTCGATCCCACGAGGAGGTGTATTTTAATTGTGTAGAATTAATTTTGGAAATGGGTGATTGGATTTGTGGTGGAAATGATTTGGAATATGCTAAAACTTAAATTAAAATGGGTATCTGGATCCGTATCAACATGCATCATGGGCTAAATAATCCGTATTAATGCCAATTAAATCATGAGAGGGGAATCCACACCTCATGAACCACGTTCTAATCAATATGGTGCTAAGGGCTTATCGTGCCAAATAATAATAACCTTGTACTAGAGGGCCGGTGAAACCAATGCGGTACTAGACAAGATTAGTATTATTTGTCGACGAGAAGTCAAAACATCCACAAAAACTAGAGGGGAAGAGAAATAAATTTACCAAATTAAGCCCATGACACATGTTGAGGCTTCACCTTCAACCCAAGCTTAAAAGGAAATTAGCTACTCATAATTGAACTAGGGGCAAAATGGGAATTTATTTAAATACGAAGAAAATACAAGATGGAGAAGGAATTACAGAAAATGGATCCCAAAAATGGATTCAGAGATATCAAATTAGGGGGGAGAGGCCCCCTTTTTATAGATACATGGAGTAAATCATGGCCATCGGATTAAAAACAGTTTGGACGCTCAGCATTGCGCCACGTCATCAGTCAACAGTTCACGGTTTGACCACGCGGATGAACAGTAACACGGTTTGACCCGGATGAACAGTAACATGGTTTGGTTGAAAATAATCCTGTGTGATGCATGCACACGGAGACGCCTGGAAAAGTCTCGCGCCATTCCGAGTCCGGCGGACGAAGTTGGCCAGCCCCACCCCCCCAAGGCTATAGCCCACCCGTTTTTGTGGCCTTTTTCCGCTGGACGAACTTGGCGCGAGACTTCGGGCGGGTATTTTTGGGCGCGGCTGTGCCTGCGGCCTATTTTTGTCACACGGAGGCACCTCGCAAAGTCTCGCGCCATTCCGAGTCCGGCGGACGAAGTTGGCCAACCCCACCCCCCAAGGCTATAGCCCACCCGTTTTTGTGGCCTTTTTCCGCTGGATCAACTTGGCGCCCCGGCCTTCGGACGCGTATTTTTGGGCGCGGCTGTGCCCACGGCTTATTTTTGGCACACGGAGGCACCTCGCAAGGTCTCGCGCAATTCCGAGTCCGGTGGACGAAGTTGGCCAGCCCCACCCCCCAAGGCTATAGCCCACCCGTTTTTGTGGCCTTTTTCCGCTGGACGAACTTGGTGCCCCGGCCTTCGGGCGGGTATTTTTGGGCGCGGCTGTGCCCGCGGCCTATTTTTGGCACACGGAGGGGCCTCGCAAAGTCTCGCGCCATTCCGAGTCCGGCGGACAAAGTTGGCCAGCCCCACCCCCCAAGGCTATAGCCCACCCATTTTTGTGGCCATTTTCCGCTGGACGAACTTGGCGCCCCGGCCTTTGGGCGGGTATTTTTGGGCTCGGCTGTGCCCATGGCCTATTTTTGGCACACGGAGGCACCTCGCAAAGTCTCGCGCCATTCCGAGTCCAGCGGACGAAGTTGGCCAGCCCCACCCCCCAAGGCTATAGCCCACCGTTTTTGTGGCCTTTTTCCGCTGGACGAACTAGGCGCCCCGGCCTTCGGGCGGGTATTTTTGGGCGCGGCTGTGCCCACGGCCTATTTTTGGCACACGGAGGCGCATCGCAAAGTCTCACACCATTCCGAGACCGGCGGACGAAGTTGCCCAGCCCCTCCCCCCAAGGCTATAGCCCACCCGTTTTTTGGCCATTTTTCTGCTGGAGGGTTTGGGCGCGTCGACCTTCGGGTGGTTATTTTTGGGCGCGGCTGTGCCCGCGGCCTATTTTGGCACACGGAGGCGCCTCGTAAAGTCTCGCGCCATTCCGAGTCCGGCGGACGAAGTTGGCCAGCCGCACCCCCCCAGACTATAGCCCACCCGTTTTTGTGGCCTTTTTCCGCTGGATTAAATTGGCGCACCGGCCTTCGGGCGGGTATTTTTGGGCTCGGCTGTGCCCGGGGCCTATTATTGGCACACGGAGGCCGCTCGTAAAGTCTCGCGCCATTCCGAGTCCGGCGGACGAAGTTGGCCAGCCCCACCCCCCAAGGCTATAGCCCACCCGTTTTTGTGGCCATTTTCCGCAGGACGAACTTGGCGCCCCGGCCTTCGGGTGGGTATTTTTGGGCATGGCTGTGCCCATGGCCTATTTTTGGCACACGGAGGCACCTCGCAAAGTCTCGCGCCATTCCGAGTCCAGCGGACGAAGTTGGCCAGCCCCACCCCCCAAGGCTATAGCCCACCGTTTTTGTGCCCTTTTTCCGCTGGACGAACTTGGCGCCCCGGCCTTCGGGCGGGAATTTTTGGGCGCGGCTGTGCCCGCGGCCTATTTTTGGCACACGGAGGCGCCTCGTAAAGTCTCACGCCATTCCGAGTCCGGCGGACGAAGTTGGCCAGCCCCACCCCCGAAGGCTATAGCCCACCCGTTTTTGTGGCCTTTTTCCGCTGGACGAACTTGGCGCCCCGGCCTTCGGGCTGGTATTTTTGGGCGCGGCTGAGCCCGCGGCCTATTTTTGGCACACGAAGGCACCTCGCAAAGTCTCGCGCCATTCCGAGTCCGGCGGACGAAGTTGGCCAGCCCCACCCCCCAAGGCTATAGCCCACCCGTTTTTGTGGCCTTTTTCCGCTGGACGAACTTGGCGCCCCGGCCTTCGGGCGGGTATTTTTGGGCGCGGCTGTGCCTGCGGCCTATTTTTGTCACACGGAGGCACCTCGCAAAGTCTCGCGCCATTCCGAGTCCGGCGGACGAAGTTGTCCAGCCCCAACCCCCAAGGCTATAGCCCACGCTTTTTTGTGGCCTTTTTCCGCTGGACGAACTTGGCGCCCTGGCCTTCGGGTGGGTATTTTTTAGCGCGGCTGTGACCGCGGCCTATTTTTGGCACACGGTGGCACCTCGGAAAGTCTCGCGCCATTCCGAGTCCGGCGGACGAAGTTGGCCAGCCCCACCCCCCAAGGCTATAGCCCACGCTTTTTTGTGGCCTTTTTCCGCTGGACAAACTTGGCGCCCTGGCCTTTGGGCGGGTATTTTTGGGCGCGGCTGTGCCTGCTTCCTATTTTTGGCACACGGAGGCGCCTCGCAAAGTCTCGCGCCATTCCGAGTCCGGCGGACGAAGTTGGCCAGCCCCGCCCCCCAAGGCTATAGCCCACCCGTTTATGTGGCCTTTTTCCGCTGGAGGACTTGGCGCCCCGGCCTTCGGGCAGTTATTTTTGGGCGCGGCTGTGTCCGGGGCCTATTTTTGGCACGCGGAGGCCGCTCGCAAAGTCTCGCGTCATTCCGAGTCCGGCGGACGAAGTTTGCAGGCCCGACCCCCCAAGGCTATAGCCCACCAGTTTTTGTGGCCTTTTTCCGCTGGACGAACTTGGCGCCCCGGCCTTCGGGCGGTTATTTTTGGATGCCGCTGTGCCCGGGGCCTATTATTGGCACACGGAGGCCGCTCGTAAAGTCTCGCGCCATTCCGAGTCCGGCGGACGAAGTTGGCCAGCCCCACCCCCCAAGGCTATAGCCCACCCGTTTTTGTGGCCTTTTTCCGCTGGACGAACTTGGCGCCCCGGCCTTCGGGCGGTTATTTTTGGACGCGGCTGTGACCGGGGCCTATTTTTGGCACACGGAGGCCGCTCGCAAAGTCTCACGCCATTCCGAGTCCGGCGGACGAAGTTAACCAGCCCCACCCCCCAAGGCTATAGCCCACCAGTTTTTGTGTCCTTTTTCCGCTGGACGAATTTGGCCCCCCGGCCTTCGGGCGGTTATTTTTTCCCACGGCTGTGCCCGGGGACTATTTTTGGCACACGAAGGCCGCTCGCAAAGTCTCGCGCCATTCCGAGTCCGGCGGACGAAGTGGGCCAGCCCCACCCCCCAAGGCTATAGCCCACCCGTTTTTGTGGGCTTTTTCCGCTGGACGAACTTGGCGCCCCTGCCTTCGGGCGGTTATTTTTAGGCGCGGCTGTACCCGGGGCCTATTTTTGGCACACGGAGACCACTCGCAAAGTATCGCGCCATTCCGATTCCGGCGGACGAAGTAGGCCAGCCCCACCCCCCAAGGCTATAGCCCACCCTTTTTTGTGGCCTTTTTCCGCTGGACGAACTTGGCGCCCCGGCCTTCGGGCAGTTATTTTTGGGCGCCGCTTTGCCCGGGGCCTATTTTTGGTACACGGAGGCCTCTCGAAAAGTCTCGCGCCATTCCGACCCCGGCGGACAAAGTTTGCCGGCCCCACCCCCCAAGGCAATAGCCCACCCGTTTTTGTGGCCTTTTTCCGCTGGACGAACTTGGCGCCCTGGCCTTCCGGCGGTTATTTTTTGCCACGGCTGTGCCCGGGGACTATTTTTGGCACACGGAGGCCGCTCGCAAAGTCTCGCGCCATTCCGAGTCCGGCGGACGAAGTGGGCCAGCCCCACCCGCCAAGGCTATAGCCCACCCGTTTTTGTGGCCTTTTTCCTCTGGACGAACTTGGCGCCCCGGCCTTCGGGCGGTTATTTTTGGGCGCGGCTGTGTCCGGGGCCTATTTTTGACACACGGAGGCCGATCGCAATGTCTCGCACCATTCCGAGTCCGGCGGACGAAGTGGGCCAGCCCCACCCGCCAAGGCAATAGCCCACCCGTTTTTGTGGCCTTTTTCCGCTGGACGAACTTGTCGCTCCGGCCTTCGGGCGGTTATTTTTGGGCGCGGCTGTGCCCGGGGCCTATTTTTGACACACGGAGGCAGCTCGCAAAGTCTCGCGCCATTCCGAGCCCGGCGGACGAAGTTGGCCAGCCCCACCCCCCAAGGCTATAGCCCACCCGTTTTTGTGGCCTTTTTCCGCTGGACGAACTTGGCGCCCCGGTCTTCGGGCTGTTATTTTTGGGCGCGGCTGTGCCCGGGGCCTATTTTTGGCACACGGAGGCCGGTCGTAAAGTCTCGCGCCATTCCGAGTCCGGCGGACGAAGTAGGCCAGCCCCACCCCCCAAGGCTATAGCCCACCCTTTTTTGTGGCCTTTTTCCGCTGGACGAACTTGGCGCCCCGGCCTTCGGGCGGTTGTTTTTGGGCGCGGCTATGCCCGGGGCCTATTTTTGGCACACGGAGGCCTTTCGCAAAGTCTCGCGCCATTCCGAGCCCGGCGGACGAAGTTTGCCAGCCCCACCCCCCAAGGCTATAGCCCACCCGTTTTTGTGGCCTTTTTCCGCTGGACGAACTTGGCGCCCCGGCCTTCGGGCGGTTATTTTTTGCCGCGGCTGTGCCCGGGGACTATTTTTGGCACACGGAGGCCGCTCGCAAAGTCTCGCGCCATTCCGAGTCCGGCGGACGAAGGTGGCCAGCCCCACCCGCCAAGGCTATAGCCCACCCGTTTTTGTGGCCTTTTTCCGCTGGACGAACTTGGCGCCCCGGCCTTCGGGCGGTTATTTTTGGGCGCGGTTGTGTCCGGGGCCTATTTTTGACACACGGAGGCCGATCGCAATGTCTCGCACCATTCCGAGTCCGGCGGACGAAGTGGGCCGGCCCCACCCCCCAAGGCTATAGCCCACCCATATTTGTGGCCTTTTTCCGCTGGACGAAGTTGGCGCCCCGGTATTCGGGCTGTTATTTTTGGGCGCGGCTGTGCCCGGGGTTTTTTTTTGGCACACGGAGGCTGCTCGTAAAGTCTCGCGCCATTCCGAATCCGCGGACGGGTAGGCCTGCCCCACCCCTCAAGGCTATAGCCCACCCTTTTTTGTGGCCTTTTTCCGCTGGACGAACTTGGCGCCCCGGCCTTCGGGCTGTTATTTTTGGGCGCGTCTGTGCCCAGGGCCTATTTTTGGCACACGGAGGCCGCTCGCAAAGTCTCGCGCCATTCCGAATCCGGCGGACGAAGTTTGCCAGCCCCACCCCCCAAGGCTATAGCCCACCAGTTTTTGTGGCCTTTTTCCGCTGGACGAACTTGGCGCCCCGGCCTTCGGGCGGTTATTTTTGGACGCCGCTGTACCCGGGGCCTATTTTTAGCACACGGAGGCCGTTTGCAATATCTCGCGCCATTCCAAGTCCGGCGGACGAAGTGGGCCAGCCCCACCCGCCAAGGCTATAGCCCACCCGTTTTTGTGGCCTTTTTCCGCTGGACGAACTTGGCGCCCCGGCCTTCGGGCGGTTATTCTTGGGCCCGGCTGTGCCCGCGGCCTATTTTTGACACACGGATGCCGTTCGCAATGTCTCGAGCCATTCTGAGTCCGGCGAACGAAGTGGGCCAGCCCCACCCCCCGAGGCTATAGCCCACCCGTTTTTGTGGCCTTTTTCCGCTGGACGAACTTGGCGCCCCGGCCTTCGGGCGGTTATTTTGGGGCCCGGCTGTGCCCGCGGCCTATTTTTGGCACACGGAGGCCGCTCGCAAAGTCTCGCGCCGTTCCGAGTCCAGCGGACGAAGTTGGCCAGCCCCACCCCCCAAGGCTATAGCCCACCCGTTTTTGTGGCCTTTTTCCGCTGGACGAACTTGGCGCCCCAGCCTTCGGGCGGTTATTTTTGGGCGCGGCTGTGACCGGGGCCTATTTTTGGCACACGGAGGCCGCTCGCGAAGTCTCGCGCCCTTCCGAGTCCGGCGGACGAAGTTGGCCAGCCCCACCCCCCAAGGCTATAGCCCACCCGTTTTTGTGGCCTTTTTCCGCTGGACGAACTTGGCGTCCCGGCCTTCGGGCGGTTATTTTTGGGCGCGGCTGTGACTGAGGCCTATTTTTGGCACACGGAGGCCGCTCGCGAAGTCTCGCGCCCTTCCGAGTCCGGCGGACGAAGTTGGCCAGCCCCACCCCCCAAGGCTATAGCCCACCCGTTTTTGTGGCCTTTTTCCGCTGGACGAACTTGGCGCCCCGGCCTTCGGGCGGTTATTTTTGGGCGCGGCTGTGTCCGGGGCCTATTTTTGGCACACGGAGGCCGCTCTCGAAGTCTCACGCCCTTCCGAGTCCGGCGGACGAAGTTGGCCAGCCCCACCCCCCAAGGCTATTGCTCCACCATTTTTGTGGCCTTTTTCCGCTGGACGAACTTGGCGACCTGGCCTTCGGGTGGTTATTTTGGGGCGCGGCTGTGCCCGGGGCCTATTTTTGGCACACGGAGGCCGCTCGCAAAGTCTCGCGCCATTCCGAGTCCGGGCGGATTTGTTGGCCAGCCCCACCCCCCAAGGCTATAGCCCACCCGTGTTTGTGGCCTTTTTCCGCTGGACGAACTTGGCGCCCCGGCCTTCGGGCGGTTATTTTTGGGCGCGGCTGTGGCCGGGGCCTAGTTTTGACATGCGGAGGCCGCTCGGAAAGTCTCGCGCCATTCCGAGTCCGGCGGACAAAGTTGGCCAGCCCCACCCCCCAAAGCTATATGCCACCCGTTTTTGTGGCCTTTTTCCACTGGACGAACTTGGCGCCCAGGCCTTCGGGCGGTTATTTTTGGGCGCGGCTGTGCCCGGGGACTACTTTTGGCAAACGGAGGCGGCTCGCAAAGTGTCGCGCCATTCCAAATCCGGCGGACGAAGTTGGCCAGCCCCACCCCCCAAGGCTATAGCCCACCCGTTTTTGTGGCCTTTTTCCGCTGGACGAACTTGGCACCCCGGCCTTCGGGCTGTTATTTTTGGGCGCGGCTCTGGCCGGGGCCTATTTTTGGCACACGGAGGCTGCTCGCAAAGTTTCACGCCATTCCGAGTCCGGCGGAGGAAGTTGGCCAGCCCCGCCCCCCAAGGCTATAGCCCACCCGTTTTTGTAGCCTTTTTCCGCTGGACGAACTTGGCGCCCCGGCCTTCGGGCTGTTATTTTTGGGCGCGGTTCTGGCCGGGGCCTATTTTTGGCACACGGAGGCCGCTCGCAATGTTTCACGCCATTCCGAGTCCGGCGGAGGAAGTTGGCCAGCCCCGCCCCCCAAGGCTATAGCCCACACGTTTTTGTGGCCTTTTTCCGCTGGACGAACTTGGCACCCCGGCCTTCGGGCGGTTATTTTTGGGCGCGGCTGTGCCAGGGGCCTATTTTTGGCACACGGAGGCCGCTCTCAAAGTCTCGCGCCATTCCGAGTCCGGCGGACGCAGTTGGCCAGCCCCCCCCCCAAGGCTATAGCCCACCCGCTTTTGTGGCCTTTTTCTGCTGGACGAACTTGGCGCCCGGCCTTCGGGCTGTTATTTTTGGGCGCGGCTGTGCCTGGGCCTATTTTTGGCACACGGAAGCCGCTCTCAAAGTCTCGCGCCATTCCGAGTCCGCGGACGGTTGGCCATCCCCACCCCCCAAGGCTATTGCTCCACCATTTTTGTGGCCTTTTTCCGCTGGACGAACTTGGCGACCTGGCCTTCGGGTGGTTATTTTGGGGCGCGGCTGTGCCCGGGGCCTATTTTTGGCACACGGAGGCCGCTCGCAAAGTCTCGCGCCATTCCGAGTCCGGCGGACGAAGTTGGCCAGCCCCACCCCCCAAGGCTATAGCCCACCCGTGTTTGTGGCCTTTTTCCGCTGGACGAACTTGGCGCCCCGGCCTTCGGGCGGTTATTTTTGGGCGCGGCTGTGGCCGGGGCCTATTTTTGACATGCGGAGGCCGCTCGGAAAGTCTCGCGCCATTCCGAGTCCGGCGGACGAAGTTGGCCAGCCCCACCCCCCAAAGCTATATGCCACCCGTTTTTGTGGCCTTTTTCCACTGGACGAACTTGGCGCCCAGGCCTTCGGGCGGTTATTTTTGGGCGCGGCTGTGCCCGGGGACTACTTTTGGCAAACGGAGGCGGCTCGCAAAGTGTCGCGCCATTCCAAATCCGGCGGACGAAGTTGGCCAGCCCCACCCCCCAAGGCTATAGCCCACCCGTTTTTGTGGCCTTTTTCCGCTGGACGAACTTGGCACCCCGGCCTTCGGGCGGTTATATTTGGGCGCGGCTGTGCCCGGGGCCTATTTTTGGCACACGGAGGCCGCTCGCAAAGTTTCGCGCCATTCCAAGTGCGGCGGACGAAGTTGGCCAGCCCCACCCCCCAAGGCTATAGCCCACCCGTTTTTGTGGCGTTTTTCCGCTGGACGAACTTGGTGCCCCGGCCTTCGGGCGGTTATGTTTGGGCGCGGATGTGGCCGGGGCCTATTTTTGGCACACGGAGGCCGCTCGCAATGTTTCACGCCATTCCGAGTCCGGCGGAGGAAGTTGGCCAGCCCCGCCCCCCAAGGCTATAGCCCACACGTTTTTGTGGCCTTTTTCCGCTGGACGAACTTGGCACCCCGGCCTTCGGGCGGTTATTTTTGGGCGCGGCTGTGCCAGGGGCCTATTTTTGGCACACGGAGGCCGCTCTCAAAGTCTCGCGCCATTCCGAGTCCGGCGGACGAAGTTGGCCAGCCCCACCCCCCAAGGCTATAGCCCACCCGTTTTTGTGGCCTTTTTCTGCTGGACGAACTTGGCGCCCCGGCCTTCGGGGTGTTATTTTTGGGCGCGGCTGTGCCAGGGGCCTATTTTTGGCACACGGAGGCCGCTCTCAAAGTCTCGCGCCATTCCGAGTCCGGCGGACGAAGTTGGCCATCCCCACCCCCCAAGGCTATTGCTCCACCATTTTTGTGGCCTTTTTCCGCTGGACGAACTTGGCGACCTGGCCTTCGGGTGGTTATTTTGGGGCGCGGCTGTGCCTGGGCCTATTTTTGGCACACGGAGGCCGCTCGCAAAGTCTCGCGCCATTCCGGGTCCGGCGGACGAAGTTGGCCAGCCCCACCCCCAAGGCTATAGCCCACCCGTGTTTGTGGCCTTTTTCCGCTGGACGAACTTGGCGCCCCGGCCTTCGGGCGGTTATTTTTGGGCGCGGCTGTGGCCGGGGCCTATTTTTGACATGCGGAGGCCGCTCGGAAAGTCTCGCGCCATTCCGAGTCCGGCGGACGAAGTTGGCCAGCCCCACCCCCCAAAGCTATATGCCACCCGTTTTTGTGGCCTTTTTCCACTGGACGAACTTGGCGCCCAGGCCTTCGGGCGGTTATTTTTGGGCGCGGCTGTGCCCGGGGACTACTTTTGGCAAACGGAGGCGGCTCGCAAAGTGTCGCGCCATTCCAAATCCGGCGGACGAAGTTGGCCAGCCCCACCCCCCAAGGCTATAGCCCACCCGTTTTTGTAGCCTTTTTCCGCTGGACGAACTTGGCGCCCCGGCCTTCGGGCTGTTATTTTTGGGCGCGGCTCTGGCCGGGGCCTATTTTTGGCACACGGAGGCTGCTCGCAAAGTTTCACGCCATTCCGAGTCCGGCGGAGGAAGTTGGCCAGCCCCGCCCCCCAAGGCTATAGCCCACCCGTTTTTGTAGCCTTTTTCCGCTGGACGAACTTGGCGCCCCGGCCTTCGGGCTGTTATTTTTGGGCGCGGTTCTGGCCGGGGCCTATTTTTGGCACACGGAGGCCGCTCGCAATGTTTCACGCCATTCCGAGTCCGGCGGAGGAAGTTGGCCAGCCCCGCCCCAAGGCTATTGACCACCCGTTTTTGTGGCCTTTTTCCGCTGGACGAACTTGGCGCCCCGGCCTTCGGGCGGTTATTTTTGGGCGCGGCTGTGCCGGGGGCCTATTTTTGGCACACGGAGGCCGCTCACAAAGTCTCGCGCCATTCCGAGTCCAGCGGACGAAGTTGGCCATCCCCACCCCCCAAGGCTACAGCCCACCCGTTTTGGTGGCCTTTTCCGCTGGACGAACTTGGTGCCCCGGCCTTCGGGCGGTTATTTTTGGGCGCGGCTCTGTCCAGGGCCTATTTCTGGCACACGGAAGCCGCTCTCAAAGTCTCGCGCCATTCCGAGTCCGGCGGACGAAGTTGGCCATCCCCACCCCCCAAGGCTATTGCTCCACCATTTTTGTGGCCTTTTTCCGCTGGACGAACTTGGCGACCTGGCCTTCGGGCGGTTATATTTGGGCGCGGCTGTGCCCGGGGCCTATTTTTGGCACACGGAGGCCGCTCGCAAAGTTTCGCGCCATTCCAAGTGCGGCGGACGAAGTTGGCCAGCCCCACCCCCCAAGGCTATAGCCCACCCGTTTTTGTGGCGTTTTTCCGCTGGACGAACTTGGTGCCCCGGCCTTCGGGCGGTTATGTTTGGGCGCGGATGTGCCCGGGGCCTATTTTTGGCACACGGAGGCCGCTCTCGAAGTCTCACGCCCTTCCGAGTCCGGCGGACGAAGTTGGCCAGCCCCACCCCCCAAGGCTATAGCCCACCCGTTTTTGTGGCCTTTTTCCGCTGGACGAACTTGGCGCCCCGGCCTTCGGGCGGTTATTTTTGGGCGCGGCTGTGGCCAGGGCCTATTTTTGACATGCGTAGGCCGCTCGCAAAGTCTCGCGCCATTCCGAGTCCGGCGGACGAAGTTGGCCAGCCCCACCCCCCAAGGCTATAGCCCACCCGTTTTTGTAGCCTTTTTCCGCTGGACGAACTTGGCGCCCCGGCCTTCGGGCTGTTATTTTTGGGCGTGGCTCTGGCCGGGGCCTATTTTTGGCACACGGAGGCTGCTCGCAAAGTTTCACGCCATTCCGAGTCCGGCGGAGGAAGTTGGCCAGCCCCGCCCCCCAAGGCTATAGCCCACCCGTTTTTGTAGCCTTTTTCCGCTGGACGAACTTGGCGCCCCGGCCTTCGGGCTGTTATTTTTGGGCGCGGTTCTGGCCGGGGCCTATTTTTGGCACACGGAGGCCGCTCGCAATGTTTCACGCCATTCCGAGTCCGGCGGAGGAAGTTGGCCAGCCCCGCCCCCCAAGGCTATAGCCCACACGTTTTTGTGGCCTTTTTCCGCTGGACGAACTTGGCACCCCGGCCTTCGGGCGGTTATTTTTGGGCGCGGCTGTGCCAGGGGCCTATTTTTGGCACACGGAGGCCGCTCTCAAAGTCTCGCGCCATTCCGAGTCCGGCGGACGAAGTTGGCCAGCCCCACCCCCCAAGGCTATAGCCCACCCGTTTTTGTGGCCTTTTTCTGCTGGACGAACTTGGCGCCCCGGCCTTCGGGCTGTTATTTTTGGGCGCGGCTGTGCCCGGGGCCTATTTTTGGCACACGGAAGCCGCTCTCAAAGTCTCGCGCCATTCCGAGTCCGGCGGACGAAGTTGGCCATCCCCACCCCCCAAGGCTATTGCTCCACCATTTTTGTGGCCTTTTTCCGCTGGACGAACTTGGCGACCTGGCCTTTGGGTGGTTATTTTGGGGCGCGGCTGTGCCCGGGGCCTATTTTTGGCACACGGAGGCCGCTCGCAAAGTCTCGCGCCATTCCGAGTCCGGCGGACGAAGTTGGCCAGCCCCACCCCCCAAGGCTATAGCCCACCCGTGTTTGTGGCCTTTTTCCGCTGGACGAACTTGGCGCCCCGGCCTTCGGGCGGTTATTTTTGGGCGCGGCTGTGGCCGGGGCCTATTTTTGACATGCGGAGGCCGCTCGGAAAGTCTCGCGCCATTCCGAGTCCGGCGGAAGAAGTTGGCCAGCCCCACCCCCCAAGGCTATAGCCCACCCGTGTTTGTGGCCTTTTTCCGCTGGACGAACTTGGCGCCCAGGCCTTCGGGCGGTTATTTTTGGGCGCGGCTGTGCCCGGGGACTACTTTTGGCAAACGGAGGCGGCTCGCAAAGTGTCGCGCCATTCCAAATCCGGCGGACGAAGTTGGCCAGCCCCACCCCCCAAGGCTATAGCCCACCCGTTTTTGTGGCCTTTTTCCGCTGGACGAACTTGGCACCCCGGCCTTCGGGCGGTTATATTTGGGCGCGGCTGTGCCCGGGGCCTATTTTTGGCACACGGAGGCCGCTCGCAAAGTTTCGCGCCATTCCAAGTGCGGCGGACGAAGTTGGCCAGCCCCACCCCCCAAGGCTATAGCCCACCCGTTTTTGTGGCGTTTTTCCGCTGGACGAACTTGGTGCCCCGGCCTTCGGGCGGTTATGTTTGGGCGCGGATGTGCCCGGGGCCTATTTTTGGCACACGGAGGCCGCTCTCAAAGTCTCGCGCCATTCCGAGTCCGGCGGACGAAGTTGGCCAGCCCCACCCCCCAAGGCTATAGCCCACCCGTTTTTGTGGCCTTTTTCCGCTGGACGAACTTGGCGCCCCGGGCTTCGGGCGGTTATTTTTGGGCGCGGTTGTGTCCGGGGCCTATTTTTGACACACGGAGGCCGATCGCAATGTCTCGCACCATTCCGAGTCCGGCGGACGAAGTGGGCCAGCCCCACCCGCCAAGGCTATAGCCCACCCGTTTTTGTGGCCTTTTTCCGCTGGACGAACTTGGCGCCCCGGCCTTCGGGCGGTTATTTTTGGGCCCGGCTGTGCCCGCGGCCTATTTTTGACACACGGATGCCGTTCGCAATGTCTCGAGCCATTCCGAGTCCGGCGAACGAAGTGGGCCAGCCCCACCCCCCGAGGCTATAGCCCACCCGTTTTTGTGGCCTTTTTCCGCTGGACGAACTTGGCGCCCCGGCCTTCGGGCGGTTATTTTGGGGCCCGGCTGTGCCCGCGGCCTATTTTTGGCACACGGAGGCCGCTCGCAAAGTCTCGCGCCGTTCCGAGTCCAGCGGACGAAGTTGGCCATCCCCACCCCCCAAGGCTATTGCTCCACCATTTTTGTGGCCTTTTTCCGCTGGACGAACTTGGCGACCTGGCCTTCGGGCGGTTATATTTGGGCGCGGCTGTGCCCGGGGCCTATTTTTGGCACACGGAGGCCGCTCGCAAAGTTTCGCGCCATTCCAAGTGCGGCGGACGAAGTTGGCCAGCCCCACCCCCCAAGGCTATAGCCCACCCGTTTTTGTGGCGTTTTTCCGCTGGACGAACTTGGTGCCCCGGCCTTCGGGCGGTTATGTTTGGGCGCGGATGTGCCCGGGGCCTATTTTTGGCACACGGAGGCCGCTCTCGAAGTCTCACGCCCTTCCGAGTCCGGCGGACGAAGTTGGCCAGCCCCACCCCCCAAGGCTATAGCCCACCCGTTTTTGTGGCCTTTTTCCGCTGGACGAACTTGGCGCCCCGGCCTTCGGGCGGTTATTTTTGGGCGCGGCTGTGGCCAGGGCCTATTTTTGACATGCGTAGGCCGCTCGCAAAGTCTCGCGCCATTCCGAGTCCGGCGGACGAAGTTGGCCAGCCCCACCCCCCAAGGCTATAGCCCACCCGTTTTTGTAGCCTTTTTCCGCTGGACGAACTTGGCGCCCCGGCCTTCGGGCTGTTATTTTTGGGCGTGGCTCTGGCCGGGCCTATTTTGGCAAACGGAGGCAGCTCGCAAAGTCTCGCGCCATTCCGAGTCCGGCGGAGGAAGTTGGCCAGCCCCGCCCCCCAAGGCTATAGCCCACCCGTTTTTGTAGCCTTTTTCCGCTGGACGAACTTGGCGCCCCGGCCTTCGGGCTGTTATTTTTGGGCGCGGTTCTGGCCGGGGCCTATTTTTGGCACACGGAGGCCGCTCGCAATGTTTCACGCCATTCCGAGTCCGGCGGAGGAAGTTGGCCAGCCCCGCCCCCCAAGGCTATAGCCCACCCGTTTTTGTGGCCTTTTTCCGCTGGACGAACTTGGCTCCCCGGCCTTCGGGCGGTTATTTTTGGGCGCGGTTGTGCCAGGGGCCTATTTTTGGCACACGGAGGCCGCTCTCAAAGTCTCGCGCCATTCCGAGTCCGGCGGACGAAGTTGGCCAGCCCCACCCCCCAAGGCTATAGCCCACCCGTTTTTGTGGCCTTTTTCTGCTGGACGAACTTGGCGCCCCGGCCTTCGGGCTGTTATTTTTGGGCGCGGCTGTGCCCGGGGCCTATTTTTGGCACACGGAAGCCGCTCTCAAAGTCTCGCGCCATTCCGAGTCCGGCGGACGAAGTTGGCCAGCCCCACCCCCCAAGGCTATAGCCCACCCGTTTTTGTGGCCTTTTTCCGCTGGACGAACTTGGCGACCTGGCCTTCGGGCGGTTATTTTTGGGCGCGGCTGTGCCCGGGGCCTATTTTTGGCACACGGAGGCCGCTCTCAAAGGCTCGCGCCATTCCGAGTCCGGCGGACGAAGTTGGCTAGCCCCACCCCCCAAGGCTATAGCCCACCCGTTTTTGTGGCCTTTTTCTGCTGGACGAACTCGGCGCCCCGGCCTTCGGGCGGTTATTTTTGGGCACAGCTGTGCCCGGGGCCTATTTTGGCAAACGGAGGCCGTTCGCGAAGTCTCGCGCCCTGCCGAGTCCGGCGGACGAAGTTGGCCAGCCCCACCCCCCAAGGCTATAGCCCACCCGTTTTTGTGGCCTTTTTCCGCTGGATGAACTTGGCGCCCGGGCCTTCGGGCGGTTATTTTTGGGCGCTGCTGTGACCGGGGCCGATTTTTGGCACACGGAGGACGCTCTCAAAGTCTCGCGCCATTCCGAGTCCGGCGGACGAAGTTGGCCAGCCCCACCCCCCAAGGCTATAGCCCACCCGTTTTTGTGGCCTTTTTCCGCTGGACGAACTTGGCGCCCCGGCCTTCGGGCGGTTATTTTTGGGCGCGGCTGTGCCCGGGGCCTATTTTTGGCACACGGAGGCTGCTCTCAAAGTCTCGCGCCATTCCGAGCCCGGCGGACGAAGTGGGCCAGCTCCACCCCCCAAGGCTATAGCCCACCCGTTTTTGTGGCCTTTTTCCGCTGGACGAACTTGGCGCCCCGGCCTTCGGGCGGTTATTTTTGGGCGCGGCTGTGACCGGGGCCTATTTTTGGCACACGGAGGCCGCTCGCGAAGTCTCGCGCCCTGCCGAGTCCGGCGGACGAAGTTGGCCAGCCCCACCCCCCAAGGCTATAGCCCACCCGTTTTTGTGGCCTTTTTCCGCTGGACGAACTTGGCGCCCCGGCCTTCGGTCGGTTATTTTTGGACGCGGCTGTGACCGGGGCCAATTTTTGGCAGACGGAGGCCGCTCGCGAAGTCTCGCGCTATTCCGAGTCCGGCGGACGAAGTTGGCCAGCCCCACCCCCCAAGGCTATAGCCCACCCGTTTTTGTGGCCTTTTTCCGCTGGACGAACTTGACGCCCCGGCCTTCGGGAGGTTATTTTTGCGCTCGGCTGTGCCCGGGGCCTATTTTTGGTACACGGAGTCCGCTCTCAAAGTCTCGCGCCATTCCGAGTCCGGCGGACGAAGTTGGCCAGCCCCTCCCCCCAAGGCTATAGCCCACCCGTTTTTTGGCCATTTTTCCGCTGGACGAACTTGGCGGCCCGGCCTTCGGGCGGATATTTTTGGGTGCGACTGTGTCCGCGGCCTATTTTTGGCACGCGGAGGCTGCTCGCTAAGTCTCGCCCCATTCCGAGTCCGGCGGACGAAGTTGGTCAGCCCCTCCCCCCAAGGCTATAGCCCACCCTTTTTTGGCCATTTTTCCGCTGGACGAACTTGGCGCCCCGGCCTTCGGGCGGTTATGTTTGGGCGTTGCTGTGCCCGCGGCCTATTTTTGGCACGCGGAGGCCGCTCGCAAAGTCTCGCCCCATTCCGAGTCCGGCGGACGAAGTTGGCCAGCCCCTCCCCCCAAGGCTATAGCCCACCCGTTTTTTGGCCATTTTTCCGCTGGACGAACTTGGCGCCCCGGGCTTCGGGCGGTTATTTTTAGGCGCGGCTGTGCTCGCGGCCTATTTTTGGCACGCGGAGGCCACTCGCTTAGTCTCGCCCCATTCTGAGTCCGGCGGACGAAGTTGGCCAGCCCCTCCCCCCAAGGCTATAGCCCACCTGTTTTTTGGCCATTTTTCCGCAGGGGGGGTTTGGGCGCGCCGACCTTCGGGGGGTTATTTTTGGGCGTGGCTGTGCCCGCGGCCTATTTTTGGTACGCGGTGGCCGCTCGCAAAGTCTCGCCCCATTCCGAGTCCGGCGGATGAAGTTGGCCAGCCCCTACACCCAAGGCTATAGCCCACCCGTTTTTTGGCCATTTTTCCGCTGGGGGGTTTGGGCGCACCGACCTTCGGGGGGTTATTTTTGGGCGCGGCTGTGCCCGCGGCCTATTTTTGGCACGCAGAGGCCGCTCGCAAAGTCTCGCCCCATTCCGAGTCCGGCGGACGAAGTTGGCGAGCCCCTCCCCCCAAGGCTATAGCCCACCCGTTTTTTGGCCATTTTTCCACTGGACGAACTTGGCGCCCCGGACTTCGGGCGGTTATTTTTGGGTTCGTCTGTGGCCGCGGCCTATTTTTGGCACGCGGAGGCCACTCGCAAAGTCTCACCCCATTCCGAGTCCGGCGGACGAAGTTGGCTAGCCCCTCCCCCCAAGGCTATAGCCCACCCGTTTTTTGGCCCTTTTTTCGTTGGGGGGTTTGGGCGCGCCGACCTTCGGGGGGTTTTTTTTTGGTGCGGCTGTGTCCGCGGCCTATTTTTGGTACGCGGAGGCCACTCGCAAAGTCTCGCCCCATTCCGAGTCCGGCGGACGAAGTTGGCCAGCCCCTCCCCCCAAGGCTATAGCCCACCCGTTTTTTGGACATTATTCTGCTGGACAAACTTGGCGGCCCGACCTTCGGGGGGTTATTTTTGGGCGGGGGCGTTGGCCGGGGTCATTTTTTTGTACGCGGAGGCCGCTCGCAAAGTCTTGCCCCATTCCGAGTCCGGCGGACGAAGTTGGCCAGCCCCTCCCCCCAAGGCTCTAGCCCACCCGTTTTTTGGCCATTTTTACGCTGGACGAACTTGGCGCCCCGGCCTTCGGGCGGTTATTTTATGGCGCGGCTGTGCCCGCGGCCTATTTTTGGCACGCGGAGGCCGCTCGCAAAGTCTCGCCCCATTCCGAGTCCGGCGGACGAAGTTGGCCAGCCCCTCCCCCCAAGGCTATAGCCCACCCGTTTTTTGGCCATTTTTCCGCTGGACGAACTTGGCGCCCCGGCCTTCGGGCGGTTATTTTTGGAGAGGCTGTGCCTGCGGCCTATTTTTGGCATGCGGAGTCCACTCGCAAAGTCTCGGCCCATTCCGAGTCCGGCGGACGAAGTTGGCCAGCGCCTCCCCCCAAGGCTATAGCCCACCCGTTTTTTGGCCATTTTTCCGCTGGGGGGTTTGGGCGCGCCGACCTTAGGCGGGTTATTTTTGGGCACGGCTGTGCCCGTGGAGGCCGCTCGCAATGTCTCGCCCCATTCTGAGTCCGGCGGATGAAGTTGGCCAGCCCCTCCTCCCAAGGCTATATCCCACCCGTTTTTTGGCCATTTTTCCACTGGACGAACTTGGCGCCCTGGCCTTCGGGTGGTTATTTTTGGGCATGGCTGTGCCCGCGTCCTATTTTGGGCACACGGAGGCCGCTCGTAAAGTCTCGCCCCATTCCGAGTCCGGTGGACGAAGTTGGCCAGCCCCTCCCCCCAAGGCTATAGCCCATCCATTTTTTGGCCATTTTTCCGCTGGACGAACTTGGCGCCCCGGCCTTCGGGCAGTTATTTTTGGGCGCGGCTGTGTCCGCGGCCTATTTTTGGCACTCGGGGGCCGCTCGCAAAGTCTTGCCCCATTCTGAGTCCGGCGGACGAAGTTGGCCAGCCCCTCACCCCAAGGCTATAGCCCACCCGTCTTTTGGACATTATTCTGCTGGACAAACTTGGCGGCTCGACCTTCGGGGGGTTATTTTTTTGGCGCGGCTGTGCCCGTGGCTTATTTTTTTGTACGCGGAGGCCGCTCACAAAGTCTTGCCCCATTCCGAGTCCGGCGGACGAAGTCGGCCAGCCCCTCCCCCCAAGGCTCTAGCCCACCCGTTTTTTGGCCATTTTTACGCTGGACGAACTTGGCGCCCCGGCCTTCGGGCGGTTATTTTATGGCGCGGCTGTGCCCGCACCCTATTTTTGGCACGCGGAGGCCGCTCGCAAAGTCTCGCCCCATTCCGAGTCCGGCGGACGAAGTTGGCCAGCCCCTCCCCCCAAGGCTATAGCCCACCCGTTTTTTGGCCATTTTTCCGCTGGACGAACTTGGCGCCCGGGGATTCGTGATGTTATTTTTGGAGTGGCTGTGCCTGCGGTTTAGTTTTGGCACGCGGAGGCCGCTCGCAAAGTCTCACCCCATTCCGAGTCCAGCAGACGAAGCTGGCCAGCCCCTCCACCCAAGGCTATAGCCCACCCGTTTTTTGGCCATTTTTCCGCTGGGGGGTTTGGGCGCGCCGACCTTCGGGGGGTTATTTTTGGGTGCGGCTGAGTCCGCGGCATATTTTTGGCACATGAAGGCCGCTCGCAAAGTCTCGCGCCATTCCGAGTCCGGCGGACGAAGTTGGCCAGCCCCACCCCCCAGGGCTGTAGCCCACCCGTTTTTGTGGGCTTTTTCCGCTGGACGAACTTGGCGCCCCGGCCTTCGGGCGGTTAATTTTGGGCGCGGCTGTGCCCGGGGCCTACTTTTGGCACACGGAGGCCGCTCGCAAAGTCTGGCGCCATTCCGAGTCCGGCGGACGAAGTTGGCCAGCCCCACCCCCCAAGGCTATCGCCCACCCGTTTTTGTGGCATTTTTCCGCTAGACGAACTTGGCGCCGCGGCCTTCGGGCAGGTATTTTTGGGCGCGGCTGTGCCCGCAGCCTATTTTGGCACACGGAGGAGCCTCGCAAAGTCTCGCGCCATTCCGAGTACGGCGGACGAAGTTGGCCTGCCCCACCCCCCAAGGCTATAGCCCACCCGTTTTTGTGGCCTTTTTCCGCTGGACGAAGTTGGCGCCCCGGCCGTGGGGCGGGTATTTTTGGGCGCGGCTGTGGCCGCCTGCGATTTTTGGCACACGGAGGCGCCTCGCAAAGTCTCGCGCCATTCCGAGTCCGGCGGACGAAGTAGGCCAGCCCCACCCCCCTAGGCTATAGCCCACCCGTTTTTGTGGCATTTTTCCGCTGGAGGAACTTTGCGCCCCGGCCTTTGGGCGGTTATTTTTGGGCGCGGCTGTGGCCACGGCCTTTTTTTGGGACGCGGAGGCTGCTCACAAAGTTTTGCCCCATTCCGAGTCCGGCGGACGAAGTTGGCCAGCCCCTCCCCCCAAGGCTATAGCCCACCCATTTTTTGACCATTTTTCCGCTGGACGAACTTGGCGCCCCGGCCTTTGGGCGGTTATTTTTGGGCGCGGCTGTGGCCACGGCCTATTTTTGGGACGCGGAGGCCGCTCGCAAAGTCTCGCCCCATTCCGAGTCCGGCGGACGAAGTGGGCCGGCCCCTCCCCCCAAGGCTATAGCCCACCCGTTTTTTGGCCATTTTTCCGCTGGACGAACTTGGCGCCCCGGCCTTCGGGCGGTTATTTTTGGAGAGGTTGTGCCCGCTGCCTATTTTTGGCATGCGGAGGCCGCTCGCAAAGTCTCGGCCCATTCCGAGTCCGCGGACGAAGTTGGCCAGCGCCCCCCCAAGGCTATAGCCCACCCGTTTTTGGCCATTTTCCGCTGGGGGGTTTGGGTGCGCCCGACCTTCGGGGTTATTTTTGGGCGCAGCTGTGCCCGCGGAGGCCGCTCGAAAAGTCTCGCCCCAATCAGAGTCCGGCGGACGAAGTTGGCCAGACCCTACACCCAAGGCTATTGCCCACCCGTTTTTTGGCCATTTTTCCGCTGGTGGTTTTGGGCGCACCGACCTTCGGAGGGTTATTTTGGGCGCGGCTGTGCCATGAGCCGCTCGCAATGTCTCGCCCCATTCTGAGTCCGGCGGACGAAGTGGGCCAGCCCCTCCTCCCAAGGCTATAGCCCACCCGTTTTTTGGCCATTTTTCCGCTGGACGAACTTGGCGCCCCAGCCTTCGGGTGGTTATTTTTGGGCGCGGCTGTGCCCGCATCCTATTTCGGGAACACGGAGGCCACTCGCAAAGTCTCGCCCCATTCCGAGTCCGGCGGACGAAGTTGGCAAGCCCCTCCCCCCAAGGCTATAGCCCACCCGTTTTTTGGCCATTTTTCCGCTGGACGAACTTGGCGCCTGCCCGTCGGGGGGTTATTTTTGGGACCGGCTGTGTCCACGGCCTGGCCACAGCACGCGGGGCCGCTCGCAAAGTCTTGCCCCATTCTGAGTCCAGCGGACGAAGTTGGCCAGCCCCTCCCCCCAAGGCTATAGCCCACCCATTTTTTGGCCATTTTTCCGCTGGGGGGTTTGGGCGCGCCGACCTTCGGGGGGTTATTTTTGGACGCGGCTGTGCCCGTGGCCTAGTTTTGGCACGCGGAGGCCGCTCGCAAAGTCTCACCCCATTCCGAGTCCAGCAGACGAAGCTGGCCAGCCCCTCCCCCCAAGGCTATAGCCCACCCGTTTTTTGGCCATTTTTCCGCTGGGGGGTTTGGGCGCGCCGACCTTCGGGGGCTTATTTTTGGGTGCGGCTGTGTCCGCGGCATATTTTTGGCACACGGAGGCCGCTCGCAAAGTCTCGCGCCATTCCGAGTCCGGCGGACGAAGTTGGCCAGCCCCACCCCCCAGGGCTGTAGCCCACCCGTTTTTGTGGGCTTTTTCCGCTGGACGAACTTGGCGCCGCGGCTTTCGGGCAGGTATTTTTGGGCACGGCTGTGCCCGCAGCCTATTTTTGGGACACGGAGGAGCCTCGCAAAGTCTCGCGCCATTCCGAGTACGGCGGACGAAGTTGGCCTGCCCCACCCCCCAAGGCTATAGCCCACCCGTTTTTGTGGCCTTTTTCCGCTGGACGAAGTTGGCGCCCCGGCCATCGGGCGGGTATTTTTGGGCGCGGCTGTGGCCGCAGCCTATTTTTGGCACACGGAGGCGCCTCGCAAAGTCTCGCGCCATTCCGAGTCCGGCGGACGAAGTAGGCCAGCCCCACCCCCCTAGGCTATAGCCCACCCGTTTTTGTGGCATTTTTCCGCTGGAGGAACTTTGCGCCGCGGCCTTCGGGCGGTTATTTTTGGGCGCGGCTGAGGCCGGGGCCTATTTTTGGCACACGGAGTCCGCTCGAAAAGTCTCGCGCCATTCCGAGTCCGGTGGACGAAGTTGGCCAGCCCCACCCCCCAAGGCTATAGCCCAACCGTTTTTGTGGCCTTTTTCCGCTGGACGAACTTGGCGCCCCGGCCTTCGGGCGGTTATTTTTGGGCGCGGCTAAGCCCAGGGCCTATTTTTGGCACACGGAGGCCGCTCGCAACGTCTCGCTCCATTCCGAGTCCGGCGGACGAAGTTGGCCAGCCCCACCCCCCAAGGCTATAGCCCACCCGTTTTTTTGGACTTTTTCCGTTGGACGAACTTGTCGCCCCGGCCTTCAGGCGGTCATTTTTGGGCGCGGCTGCGCCCGGTACCTACTTTTGGCACACGGAGGCCGCTCGCAATGTCTCGCGCCATTCCGAGTCCGGCGGACGAAGTTGGCCTGCCCCACCCCCCAAGGCTATAGCCCACCCGTTTTTGTGGCCTTTTTCCGCTGGACGAACTTGGCGCCCCGGCCTTCGGGCGGGTATTTTTGGGCGCGGCTGTGGCCGCGGCCTATTTTTGGCACACGGAGGCGCCTCGCAAAGTCTCGCGCCATTCCGAGTCCGGCGGACGAAGTAGGCCAGCCCCACCCCCCTAGGCTATAGCCCACCCGTTTTTGTGGCATTTTTCCGCTGGAGGAACTTTGCGCCGCGGCCTTCAGGCGGTTATTTTTGGGCGCGGCTGAGGCCGGGGCCTATTTTTGGCACACGGAGTCCGCTCGAAAAGTCTCGCGCCATTCCGAGTCCGGCGGACGAAGTTGGCCAGCCCCACCCCCCAAGGCTATAGCCCAACCGTTTTTGTGGCCTTTTTCCGCTGGACGAACTTGGCGCCCCGGCCTTCGGGCGGTTATTTTTGGGCGCGGCTAAGCCCGGGGCCTATTTTTGGCACACGGAGGCCGCTCGCAAAGCCTCGCGCCATTCCGAGTCCGGCGGACGAAGTTGGCCAGCCCCACCCACCAAGGCTATAGCCCACCCGTTTTTGTGGCCTTTTTCCACTGGACGAACTTGGCGCCCCGGCTTTCGGCGGTTATTTTTAGGCGCGGCTGCGCCCGGGGCCTATTTTTGGCACACGGAGGCCGCTCGCAAAGTCTCGCGCCATTCTGAGTCCGGCGGACGAAGTTGGCCAGCCCAACCCCCCAAGGCTATAGCCCACCCGTTTTTGTGGCCTTTTTCCGCTGGACGAACTTGGCGCCCCGGCCTTCGGGCGGTTATTTTTGGGTGCGGCTGTGCCCGGGGCCTATTTTTGGTACACGGAGGCCGCTCGCAAAGTCTCGCGCCATTCCGAGTCTGGCGGACGAAGTGGGCCAGCCCCACCCCCCAAGGCTATAGCCCACCCGTTTTTGTGGCCTTTTTCCGCTGGACGAACTTGGCGCCCCGTCCTTCGGGCGGTTAATTTTGCGCGCGGCTGTGCCCGGGGCCTATTTTTGGCACACGGAGACCGCTCGCAAAGTCTCGCGCCATTCCGAGTCCGGCGGACGAAGTTGGCCAGCCCCACCCCCAAGGCGGATGACCCCCCCGTTTTGTGGCCTTTTTCCGCTGGACGAACTTGGCGCCCGGGCCTTCGGGCTGTTATTTTTGGGCGCGGCTGTGGCCGGGGCCTATTTTTGTCACACGGAGGCCGCTCGCAAAGTCTCGCGCAATTCCGAGTCCGGCGGACGAAGTTGGCCAGCCCCACCCCTAAGACTATAGCCCACCCGTTTTTGTGGCCTTTTTCCGCTGGACGAACTTGGCGCCCCGGCCTTCGGGTGGTTACTTTTGGGCGCGGCTGTGCCCGGGGACTATTTTTGGCACACGGAGGCCGCTCGCAAAGTCTCGTGCCATTCCGAGTCCGGCGGACGAAGTTGACCAGCCCCACCCCCGAAGGCTATAGCCACCCCGTTTTTATGGCCTTTTTCCGTTGGACGAACTTGGCGCCCCGGCCTTCGGGCGGTTATTTTTGGGAGCGGCTGTGCCCGGGGCCTATTTTTGGCAAACGGAGGCCGCTCGCAAACTTTCGCGCCATTCCGAGTCCGGGGCGGACGGTTGGCCAGCCCCTACCCCCCAAGGCTATAGCCCACCCGTTTTGTGGCCTTTTTCCGCTGGACGAACCGGGCGTCCCGGACTTCGGGCGGTTATTTTTGGGCGCGGCTGTGCCAGGGGCCTAGTTTTAGCACACGGAGGCCGCTCGCAAAGTCTCGCGCCATACCGAGTCCTGCGGACGAAGCTGGCCAGCCCCACCCCCAAGGCTATATCCCACCGTTTTTGTGGCCTTTTTCCGCTGGACGAACTTGGCGCCCGGCCTTCGGGCGGTTAATTTTTGCGCGGCTGTGCCGGGGGCCTATTTTTGGCACACGGAGGCCGCTCGCAAAGTCTCGCGCCATTCGAGTCCGCGGACGAAGTTGGCCAGCCCCACCCCACAATGCGATAACCCACCCGTTTTTGTGGCCTTTTTCCGCTGGACGAACTTGGCGCCCGGGCCTTCGGGCTGTTATTTTTGGGCGCGGCTGTGGCCGGGGCCTATTTTTGTCACACGGAGGCCGCTCGCAAAGTCTCGCGCAATTCCGAGTCCGGCGGACGAAGTTGGCCAGCCCCACCCCTAAGACTATGGCCCACCCGTTTTTGTGGCCTTTTTCCGCTGGACGAACTTGGCGCCCCGGCCTTCGGGCGGGTATTTTTGGGCGTGGCTGTGCCCGCGGCCTATTTTTGGCACACAGAGGCGCCTTGCAATGTCTCGCGCCATTCCGAGTCCGGCGGACGAAATTGGACAGCCCCACCCCCCAAGGCTATAGCCCACCCGTTTTTGTGGCCATTTTCCGTTGGACGAACTTGGCGGCCCGGCCTTCGGCTGGTATTTTTCGGCGCGGCTGTGCCCGCGGCCTTTTTTTGGCACACGGAGGCGCCTCGCAAAGTCTCACGCCATTCCAAGTCCTGCGGACGAAGTTGGCCAGCCCCACCCCCCAAGGCTATAGCCCACCCGTTTTTGTGGCCTTTTTCCGTTGGACGAACTTGGCACCCCGGCCTTCGGGCGGGTATTTTTGGGTACGGCTGTGCCCGCGGCCTATTTTTGGCACACGGAGCAGCCTCACAAAGTCTCGCGCCATTCCGAGTCCGGCGGATGACGTTAGCCAGCCCCACCCCCCAAGGCTATAGCCCACCCGTTTTTGTGGCCATTTTCCGCTGGACGAACATGGCGCCCCGGCCTTCGGGCGGGTATTTTTGAGCGCGGCTGTGCCCGCGGCCTATTTCTAGCACACAGAGGCGCCTTGCAAAGTCTCGCGCCATTCCGAGTCCGGCGGACGAAGTTGGCCAGCCCCACCCCCCAAGGCTATAGCCCACCCGTTTTTGTGGCCATTTTCCGCTGGACGAACTTGGCGCCCCGGCGTTCGCGCGGGTATTTTTGGCGCGGCTGTGCCCGCGGCCTATTTTTGGCACACGGAAGTGCCTCGCAATGTCTTGCACCATTCCGAGTCAGGGGGACAAAGTTGGACAGCCCCACCCCCCAAGGCTATAGCCCACCCGTTTTTGTGGCCTTTTTCCACTGGACGAACTTGGCGCCCCGACCTTTGGGCTGGTATTTTTGGGCACGGCTGTGCCCGCGGCCTATTTTTGGAAACGGAGGCACTTTGCAAAGTCTCGTACCATTCCGAGTCCGGCGGACGAAGTTGGCCAGCCCCACCCCCCAAGGCTATAGCCCACCCATTTTTGTGGCCATTTTCCGCTGGACGAACTTGGCGCCCCGGCCTTCGGGCGGGTATTTTTGGGCGCGGCTGTGCCTGCGGCCTATTTTTGGCACACGGAGACGTCTCGTAAAGTCTCGCGCCATTCCGAGTCCGGCGGACGAAGTTGGCCAGCCCCACCCCCCAAGGCTATAGCCCACCCGTTTTTGTGGCCATTTTCCGCTGGACGAACTTGGGTCCCCGGCCTTCGGGTGGGTATTTTTGGGCGTGGCTGTGCCCGCGGCCTATTTTTAGCACACGGAGGCACCTCGCAAAGTCTCGCGCCATTCCGAGTCCGGCGGACGAAGTTGGCCAGCCCCACCCCCCAAGGCTATAGCCCACCCGTTTTTGTTGCCTTTTCCGCTGGGATGAACTTGGCGCCTGGCCTTGGGCGGGTATTTTTCGCCGCGGCTGTGCCCGCGGCCTATTTTTAGCACACGGAGGCGCCTTGCAAAGTCTCCCGCCATTCCGAGTCTGGAGAACGAAGTTGGCCAGGCCCACCCCCCAAGGCTATAGCCCACCCGTTTTTGTGGCCATTTTCCACTGGACGAACTTGGCGCCCCGGCCTTCGGGCGGGTATTTTTGGGCGCGGCTGTGCCCGCGGCCTATTTTTGGCACACCGAGGCACCTCGAAAAGTCTCGCGCCATTCCGAGTCCGGCGGACGAAGTTCGCCAGCCCCACCCCCCAAGGCTATAGCCCACCCGTTTTTGTGGCCATTTTCCGCTGGACGAACTTGGCGCCCCGGCCTCCGGGGGTGTATTCTTGGGCGCGGCTGTGCCCGCTGCCTATTTTTGGCACACGGAGGCGCCTCGCAAAGTCTAGCGCTATTCCGAGACCGGCGGACGAAGTGGGCCAGCCCCACCCCCCAAGGCTATAGCCCACCCGTTTTTGTGGCCATTTTCCGCTGGACGAACTTGGCGCCCCGGCCTTCGGGCGAGTATTTTTGTGCGCGGCTGTGCCCGCGGCCTATTTTTGGCACACGGAGGCGCCTCGCAAAGTCTCGCGCCATTCCGAGTCCGGCGGACGAAGTGGGCCAGCCCCACCCCCCAAGGCTATAGCCCACCCGTTTTTGTGGCCTTTTTCCGCTGGACGAACTTGGCGCCCCGGGCTTTGGGCGGGTATTTTTGGGCGTGGCTGTGCCTGCCGCCTATTTTTGGTACACGGAGACGCCTCGCAAAGTCTCACGCCATTCCGAGTCTGGCGGACGAAGTCGGCCAGCCCCACCCCCCAAGGCTATAGCCCACCCGTTTTTTGGGCCATTTTCCGCTGGACGAACTTGGCGCCCCGGCCTTCGGGCGGGTATTTTTGTGCGCGGCTGTGCCCGCGGCCTATTTTTAGCACACGGAGGCGCCTCGCAAAGTCTCACGCCATTCCGAGTCCGGCGGACGAAGTTGGCCAGCCCCACCCCCCAAGGCTATAGCCCACCCGTTTTTGTGGCCTTTTTCCGCTGGACGAACTTGGTGCCCCGGCTTTCGGATGGCTATTTTTGGGCGCGGCTGTGCCCGCGGCCTATTTTTAGCACACGGAGGCGCCTCGCAAAGTCTCACGCCATTCCGAGTCTGGAGGACGAAGTTGGCCAGCCCCACCCCCCAAGGCTATAGCCCACCCGTTTTTGTGGCCTTTTTCCGCTGGACGAACTTGGCGCCCCGGGCTTCGGGCGGGTATTTTTGGGCGCGGCTGTTCCCGCGGCCTATTTTTAGCACACGGAGGCGCCTCGCAAAGTCTCACGCCATTCCGAGTCCGGCGGACGAAGTTGGCCAGCCCCACCCCCCAAGGCTATAGCCCACCCGTTTTTGTGGCCTTTTTCCGCTGGACGAACTTGGTGCCCCGGCTTTCGGATGGCTATTTTTGGGCGCGGCTGTGCCCGCGGCCTATTTTTAGCACACGGAGGCGCCTCGCAAAGTCTCACGCCATTCCGAGTCTGGAGGACGAAGTTGGCCAGCCCCACCCCCCAAGGCTATAGCCCACCCGTTTTTGTGGCCTTTTTCCGCTGGACGAACTTGGCGCCCCGGCCTTCGGGCGGGTATTTTTGGGCGCGGCTGTGCCCGCGACCTATTTTTAGCACACGGAGACGCCTCGCAAAGTCTCGCGCCATTCCGAGTCCGGCGGACGAAGTTGGCCAGCCCCATCTCTTAAGGCTATAGCCCACCCGTTTTTGTGGCCTTTTTCCGCTGGACGAACTTGGCGCCCCGGCCTTCGGGCGGGTATTTTTGGGCGCGGCTGTGCCCGCGGCCTATTTTTGGCACACCGAGACGCCTCGAAAAGTCTCGCGCCATTCCGAGTCCGGCGGACGAAGTTCGCCAGCCCCACCCCCCAAGGCTATAGCCCACCCGTTTTTGTGGCCATTTTCCGCTGGACGAACTTGGCGCCCCGGCCTCCGGGGGTGTATTCTTGGGCGCGGCTGTGCCCGCTGCCTATTTTTGGCACACGGAGGCGCCTCGCAAAGTCTAGCGCTATTCCGAGACCGGCGGACGAAGTGGGCCAGCCCCACCCCCCAAGGCTATAGCCCACCCGTTTTTGTGGCCATTTTCCGCTGGACGAACTTGGCGCCCCGGCCTTCGGGCGGGTATTTTTGTGCGCGGCTGTGCCCGCGGCCTATTTTTGGCACACGGAGGCGCCTCGCAAAGTCTCGCGCCATTCTGAGTCCGGCGGACGAAGTTGGCCAGCCCCACCCCCCATGGCTATAGCCCACCCGTATTTGTGGCCTTTTTCCGCAAGACGAACTTGGCGCCCCGGCCTTCGGGCGGGTATTTTTGGGTGCGGCTGTGTCTATGGCCTATTTTTGACACGCGGAGGCGCTTCGCAAAGTCTTGCGCCATTCCGAGTCCGGCGGACGAAGTTGGCCAGCCCCACCCCCCAAGGCTATAGCCCACCCGTTTTTGTGGCCATTTTCCGCTGGACGAACTTGGCGGCCCGGCCTTCGGCGGGTATTTTTCAGCGCGGCTGTGCCCGCGGCCTTTTTTTGGTACATGGAGGTGCCTCGCAAAGTTTCGTGCCATTCCAAGTCCGGCGGACGAAGTTGGCCAGCCCCACCCCCCAAGGCTATAGCCCACCCATTTTTGTGGCCATTTTCCACTGGACGAACTTGGTGCCCTGGCCTTTGGGCGGGTATTTTTGGGCACCGCTGTGCCCGCGGCCTATTTTTGGAAACGGATGCGCTTCGCAAAGTCTCGCACCATTCCGAGTCCGGCGGACGAAGTCGGCCAGCCCCACCCCCCAAGGCTATAGCCCACCCGTTTTTGTGGCCATTTTCTGCTGGACGAACTTTGTGCCCCGGCCTTTGGGGGGGTATTTTTGGGCGCGGCTGTGCCCGCGGCCTATTTTAGGCACACGGAGACGCCTAGCAAAGTCTCGCGCCATTCCGAGTCCGGCGGACGAAGTTGGCCAGCCCCACCCCCCAAGGCTATAGCCCACCCGTTTTTTGGGCCTTTTTCCGCTGGACGAACTTGGCGCCCCGGCCTTCGGGCGGGTATTTTTGGGCGCGGCTGTGTCTATGGCCTATTTTTGGCACACGGAGGCGCCTCGCAAAGTCTCGCGCCATTCCGAGTCCGGCGGACGAAGTTGGCCAGCCCCACCCCCCAAGGCTATAGCCCACCCGTTTTTGTGGCCATTTTCCGCTGGACGAACTTGGCGCCCCGGCCTTCGGCGGGTATTTTTCGGCGCGGCTGTGCCCGCGGCCTTTTTTTGGCACAAGGAGGTGCCTCGCAAAGTCTCGTGCCATTCCAAGTCCGGCGGACGAAGTTGGCCAGCCCCACCCCCCAAGGCTATAGCCCACCCGTTTTTGTGGCCATTTTCCACTGGACGAACTTGGCGCCCCGGCCTTTGGGCGTGTATTTTTGGGCACCGCTGTGCCCGCGGCCTATTTTTGGAAACGGATGCGCTTCGCAAAGTCTCGCGCCATTCCGAGTCCGGCGGACGAAGTCGGCCAGCCCCACCCCCCAAGGCTATAGCCCACCCGTTTTTGTGGCCATTTTCCGCTGGACGAACTTGGCGGCCCGGCCTTCGGCGGGTATTTTTCGGCGCGGCTGTGCCCGCGGCCTTTTTTTGGCACAAGGAGGTGCCTCGCAAAGTCTCGTGCCATTCCAAGTCCGGCGGACGAAGTTGGCCAGCCCCACCCCCCAAGGCTATAGCCCACCCGTTTTTTGGGCCTTTTTCCGCTGGACGAACTTGGCGCCCCGGCCTTCGGGCGGGTATTTTTGGGCGTGGCTGTGTCTATGGTCTATTTTTGGCACACGGAGGCGCCTCGCAAAGTCTCGCGCCATTCCGAGTCCGGCGGACGAAGTTGGCCAGCCCCACCCCCCAAGGCTATAGCCCACCCGTTTTTGTGGCCATTTTCCGCTGGACGAACTTGGCGCCCCGGCCTTCGGGCGGGTATTTTTGGGCGTGGCTGTGTCTACGGCCTATTTTTGGCACACGGAGGCGCCTCGCAAAGTCTCGCGCCATTCCGAGTCCGGCGGACGAAGTTGGCTAGCCCCACCCCCCTAAGCTATAGCCCACCCGTTTTGTGGCCATTTTCCGCTGGACGAACTTGGGGCCCCGGCCTTCGGGTGGGTATTTTTGGGCGCGGCTGTGGCCACGGCCTATTTTTGGCACACGGAGGCACCCTGGCCTTTGGGCGGGTATTTTTGGGCACGGCTGTGCCCGCGGCCTATTTTTGGAAACGGAGGCGCTTCGCAAAGTCTCGCACCATTCCGAGTCCGGAGGACGAAGTTGGCCAGCCCCACCCCCCAAGGCTATAGCCCACCCGTTTTTGTAGCCATTTTCCGCTGGACGAACTTGGTGCCCCGGCCTTCGGGCGGGTATTTTTGGGCGTGGCTGTGCCCGCGGCCTATTTTTGGCACACGGAGACGCCTCGCAAAGTCTCGCGCCATTCCGAGTCCGGCGGACGAAGTTGGCCAGCCCCACCCCCCAAGGCTATAGCCCACCCGTTTTTTGGGCCTTTTTCCGCTGGACGAACTTGGCGCCCCGCCCTTCGGGCGGGTATTTTTGGGCTCGGCTGTGCCCGCGGCCTATTTTTAGCACACGGAGGCGCCTCGCAAAGTCTCGCGCCATTCCGAGTCCGGCGGACGAAGTTGGCCAGCCCCACCCCCCAAGGCTATAGCCCACCCGTTTTTGTGGCCATTTTCCGCTGGACGAACTTGGCAGCCCGGCCTTTGGCGGGTATTTTTCGGCGCGGCTGTGCCCGCGGCCTTTTTTTGGCACAAGGAGGTGCCTCGCAAAGTCTCGTGCCATTCCAAGTCCGGCGGACGAAGTTGGCCAGCCCCACCCCCCAAGGCTATAGCCCACCCGTTTTTGTGGCCATTTTCCGCTGGACGAACTTGGCGGCCCGGCCTTCGGCGGGTATTTTTCGGCGCGGCTGTGCCCGCGGCCTTTTTTTGGCACAAGGAGGTGCCTCGCAAAGTCTCGTGCCATTCCAAGTCCGGCGGACGAAGTTGGCCAGCCCCACCCCCCAAGGCTATAGCCCACCCGTTTTTGTGGCCATTTTCTACTGGACGAACTTGGCGCCCCGGCCTTTGGGCGTGTATTTTTGGGCACCGCTGTGCCCGCGGCCTATTTTTGGAAACGGATGCGCTTCGCAAAGTCTCGCGCCATTCCGAGTCCGGCGGACGAAGTCGGCCAGCCCCACCCCCCAAGGCTATAGCCCACCCGTTTTTGTGGCCATTTTCCGCTGGTCGAACTTGGTACCCCGGCCTTCGGGCGGGTATTTTTGGGCGCGGCTGTGCCCGCGGCCTATTTTAGGCACACGGAGACGCCTCGCAAAGTCTCGCGCCATTCCGAGTCCGGCGGACGAAGTTGGCCAGCCCCACCCCCCAAGGCTATAGCCCACCCGTTTTTTGGGCCTTTTTCCGCTGGACGAACTTGGCGCCCCGGCCTTCGGGCTGGTATTTTTGGGCGTGGCTGTGTCTATGGTCTATTTTTGGCACACGGAGGCGCCTCGCAAAGTCTCGCGCCATTCCGAGTCCGGCGGACGAAGTTGGCCAGCCCCACCCCCCAAGGCTATAGCCCACCCGTTTTTGTGGCCATTTTCCGCTGGACGAACTTGGCGCCCCGGCCTTCGGGCGGGTATTTTTGGGCGTGGCTGTGTCTACGGCCTATTTTTGGCACACGGAGGCGCCTCGCAAAGTCTCGCGCCATTCCGAGTCCGGCGGACGAAGTTGGCTAGCCCCACCCCCCTAAGCTATAGCCCACCCGTTTTTGTGGCCATTTTCCGCTGGACGAACTTGGGGCCCCGGCCTTCGGGTGGGTATTTTTGGGCGCGGCTGTGGCCACGGCCTATTTTTGGCACACGGAGGCACCCTGGCCTTTGGGCGGGTATTTTTAGACACGGCTGTGCCCGCGGCCTATTTTTGCAAACGGAGGCGCCTCGCAAAGTCTCGCGCCATTCCGAGTCCGGCGGACGAAGTTCGCTAGCCCCACCCCCCAAGGCTATAGCCCACCCGTTTTTGTAGCCATTTTCCGCTGGACGAACTTGGTGCCCCGGCCTTCGGGCGGGTATTTTTGGGCGTGGCTGTGCCCGCGGCCTATTTTTGGCACACGGAGACGCCTCGCAAAGTCTCGCGCCATTCCGAGTCCGGCGGACGAAGTTGGCCAGCCCCACCCCCCAAGGCTATAGCCCACCCGTTTTTGGTGCCTTTTTCCGCTGGACGAACTTGGCGCCCCGCCCTTCGGGCGGGTATTTTTGGGCTCGGCTGTGCCCGCGGCCTATTTTTAGCACACGGAGGCGCCTCGCAAAGTCTCGCGCCATTCCGAGTCCGGCGGACGAAGTTGGCCAGCCCCACCCCCCCAGGCTATAGCCCACCCGTGTTTGTGGCCATTTTCCGCTGGACGAACTTGGCAGCCCGGCCGTTGGGGGGGATTTTTAGGCGCGGCTGTGCCCGCGGCCTTTTTTTGGCACAAGGAGGTGCCTCGCAAAGTCTCGTGCCATTTCAAGTCCGGCGGACGAAGTTGGCCAGCCCCACCCCCCAAGGCTATAGCCCACCCGTTTTTGTGGCCATTTTCCACTGGACGAACTTGGCGCCCCGGCCTTTGGGCGTGTATTTTTGGGCACCGCTGTGCCCGCGGCCTATTTTTGGAAACGGATGCGCTTCGCAAAGTCTCGCGCCATTCCGAGTCCGGCGGACGAAGTCGGCCAGCCCCACCCCCCAAGGCTATAGCCCACCCGTTTTTGTGGCCATTTTCCGCTGGACGAACTTGGTGCCCCGGCCTTCGGGCGGGTATTTTTGGGCGCGGCTGTGCCCGCGGCCTATTTTAGGCACACGGAGACGCCTCGCAAAGTCTCGCGCCATTCCGAGTCCGGCGGACGAAGTTGGCCAGCCCCACCCCCCAAGGCTATAGCCCACCCGTTTTTTGGGCCTTTTTCCGCTGGACGAACTTGGCGCCCCGGCCTTCGGGCGGGTATTTTTGGGCTTGGCTGTGTCTATGGCCTATTTTTGGCACACGGAGGCGCCTCGCAAAGTCTCGCACCATTCCGAGTCCGGCGGACGAAGTTGGCCAGCCCCACCCCCCAAGGCTATAGCCCACCCGTTTTTGTGGCCATTTTCCGCTGGACGAACTTGGCGGCCCGGCCTTTGGCGGGTATTTTTCGGCGCGGCTGTGCCCGCGGCCTTTTTTTGGCACAAGGAGGTGCCTCGCAAAGTCTCGTGCCATTCCAAGTCCGGCGGACGAAGTTGGCCAGCCCCACCCCCCAAGGCTATAGCCCACCCGTTTTTGTGGCCATTTTCTACTGGACGAACTTGGCGCCCTGGCCTTTGGGCGTGTATTTTTGGGCACCGCTGTGCCCGCGGCCTATTTTTGGAAACGGATGCGCTTCGCAAAGTCTCGCGCCATTCCGAGTCCGGCGGACGAAGTCGGCCAGCCCCACCCCCCAAGGCTATAGCCCACCCGTTTTTGTGGCCATTTTCCGCTGGACGAACTTGGTACCCCGGCCTTCGGGCGGGTATTTTTGGGCGCGGCTGTGCCCGCGGCCTATTTTAGGCACACGGAGACGCCTCGCAAAGTCTCGCGCCATTCCGAGTCCGGCGGACGAAGTTGGCCAGCCCCACCCCCCAAGGCTATAGCCCACCCGTTTTTTGGGCCTTTTTCCGCTGGACGAACTTGGCGCCCCGGCCTTCGGGCGGGTATTTTTGGGCGTGGCTGTGTCTATGGTCTATTTTTGGCACACGGAGGCGCCTCGCAAAGTCTCGCGCCATTCCGAGTCCGGCGGACGAAGTTGGCCAGCCCCACCCCCCAAGGCTATAGCCCACCCGTTTTTGTGGCCATTTTCCGCTGGACGAACTTGGCGCCCCGGCCTTCGGGCGGGTATTTTTGGGCGTGGCTGTGTCTACGGCCTATTTTTGGCACACGGAGGCGCCTCGCAAAGTCTCGCGCCATTCCGAGTCCGGCGGACGAAGTTGGCTAGCCCCACCCCCCTAAGCTATAGCCCACCCGTTTTTGTGGCCATTTTCCGCTGGACGAACTTGGGGCCCCGGCCTTCGGGTGGGTATTTTTGGGCGCGGCTGTGGCCACGGCCTATTTTTGGCACACGGAGGCACCCTGGCCTTTGGGCGGGTATTTTTGGGCACGGCTGTGCCCGCGGCCTATTTTTGGAAACGGAGGCGCTTCGCAAAGTCTCGCACCATTCCGAGTCCGGAGGACGAAGTTGGCCAGCCCCACCCCCCAAGGCTATAGCCCACCCGTTTTTGTAGCCATTTTCCGCTGGACGAACTTGGTGCCCCGGCCTTCGGGCGGGTATTTTTGGGCGTGGCTGTGCCCGCGGCCTATTTTTGGCACACGGAGACGCCTCGCAAAGTCTCGCCCCATTCCGAGTCCGGCGGACGAAGTTGGCCAGCCCCACCCCCCAAGGCTATAGCCCACCCGTTTTTTGGGCCTTTTTCCGCTGGACGAACTTGGCGCCCCGCCCTTCGGGCGGGTATTTTTGGGCTCGGCTGTGCCCGCGGCCTATTTTTAGCACACGGAGGCGCCTCGCAAAGTCTCGCGCCATTCCGAGTCCGGCGGACGAAGTTGGCCAGCCCCACCTCCCAAGGCTATAGCCCACCCGTTTTTGTGGCCATTTTCCGCTGGACGAACTTGGCGCCCCGGCCTTCGGGCGGGTATTTTTGGGCGCGGCTGTGCCCGCGGTCTATTTTTGGCACACGGAGGCGCCTCGCAAAGTCTCGCGCCATTCCGAGTCCGGCGGACGAAGTTGGCTAGCCCCACCCCCCTAAGCTATAGCCCACCCGTTTTTGTGGCCATTTTCCGCTGGACGAACTTGGGGCCCGGCCTTCGGGTGGGTATTTTTGGCGCGGCTGTGGCCACGGCCTATTCACAGCACACGGAGGGGCCTCGCAAAGTCTCGCGCCATTCCGAGTCCGGCGGACGAAGTTGTCGAGCCCCACCTCCCAAGGCTATAGCCCACCCGTTTTTGTGGCCTTTTTCCGCTGGACGAACTTGGCGCCCCGGCCTTCAGGCGGGTATTTTTGGGCGCGGCTGTGCCCGCGGCCTATTTTTGGCACACGGAGGCACCTCGCAATGTCTCGCGCCATTCCGAGTCCGGCGGACGAAGTTGGCCAGCCCCACCCCCCTAGGCTATAGCCCACGAGTTTTTGTGCCCATTTTCCGCTGGACGAACTTGGCGCCCCGGCCTTCGGGTGGGTATTTTTGGGCGCGGCTGTGCCCGCGGCATATTTTTGGCACACGGAGGCGCCTCGCAAACTCTCGCGCCATTCCGAGTCCGTCGGACGAAGTTGGCCAGCCCCACCCCCCAAGGCTATAGCCCACCCGTTTTTGTGGCCTTTTTCTGCTGGACGAACTTGGCGCCCCGGCCTTCGGTCGGGTATTTTTGGGCGCGGCTGTGCCCGTGGCCTATTTTTGGCACACGGAGGGGCCTCGCAAAGTCTCGTGCCATTCCGAGTCCGGCGGACGAAGTTGGCCAGCCCCACCCCCCAAGGCTATAGCCCACCCGTTTTTGTGGCCTTCTTCCGCTGGACGAACTTGGCGCCCCAGCCTTCGGGCCGGTATTTTTGGGCGCGGCTGTGCCCGCGACCTATTTTTAGCACACGGAGGCACCTCGCTAAGTCTCGCGCCATTCCGAGTCCGGCGGACGAAATTGGCCAGCCCCACCCCCCAAGGCTATAGCCCACCCGTTTTTGTGGCCATTTTCCGTTGGACGAACTTGGCGGCCCGGCCTTCGGCGGTTATTTTTCAGCGCGGCTGTGCCCGCAGCCTTTTTTTGGCACACGGAGGCGCCTCGCAAAGTCTCGCGCCATTCCAAGTCCTGCGGACGAAGTTGGCCAGCCCCACCCCCCAAGGCTATAGCCCACCCGTTTTTGTGGCCTTTTTCCGTTGGACGAACATGGGACCCCGTCCTTCGGGCGCGTATTTTTGGGTACGGCTGTGCCTGCGGCCTATTTTTGGCACACGGAGCAGCCTCGCAAAGTCTCGCGCCATTCTGAGTCCGGCGGACGAAGTTAGCCAGCCCCACCCCCCAAGGCTATAGCCCACGAGTTTTTGTGCCCATTTTCCGCTGGACGAACTTGGCGCCCCGGCTTTCGGGTGGTTATTTTTGGGCGCGGCTGTGCCCGCGGCCTATTTTTTGCACACGGAGGTGCCTCGCAAACTCTCGCGCCATTCCGAGTCCGTTGGACGAAGTTGGCCAGCCCCACCCCCCAAGGCTATAGCCCACCCGTTATTGTGGCCTTTTTCCGCTGGACGAACTTGGCGTCCCGGCCTTTGTGCGGGTATTTTTGGGCGTGGCTGTGTCCGCGGCCTATTTTTGGCACACGGAGGCGCCTCACAATGTCTCGCGCCATTCCGAGTCCGGCAGACGAAATTGGCCAACCCCACCCCCCAAGGCTATAGCCCACCCGTTTTTGTGGCCATTTTCCGTTGGATGAACTTGGCGGCCCGGCCTTCGGCGGTTATTTTTCGGCGCGGCTGTGCCCGCGGCCTTTTTTTGGCACACGGAGGCGCCTCGCAAAGTCTCGCGCCATTCCAAGTCCTGCGGACGAAGTTGGCCAGCCCCACCCCCCAAGGCTATAGCCCACCCGTTTTTGTGGCCTTTTTCCGTTGGACGAACTTGGCACCCCGGCCTTCGGACGGGTATTTTTGAGTGCGGCTGTACCCGCGGCCTATTTTTGGCACACGGAGCAGCCTCGCAAAGTCTCGCGCCATTCCGAGTCCGGCGGACGAAGTTAGCCAGCCCCACCCCCCAAGGCTATAGCCCACCCGTTTTTGTGGCCATTTTCCGCTGTACGAACATGGCGCCCCGGCCTTCGGGCGGGTATTTTTGGGCGCGGCTGTGCCCGCGGCCTATTTCTAGCACACGGAGGCGCCTTGCAAAGTCTCGCGCCATTCCGAGTCCGGCGGACGAAGTTGGCCAGCCCCACCCCCCAAGGCTATAGCCCACCCGTTTTTGTGGCCATTTTCCGCTGGACGAACTTGGCGCCCCGGCCTTCGGGCGGGTATTTTTGGGCGCGGCTGTGCCCGCGGTCTATTTTTGGCACACGGAGGCGCCTCGCAAACTCTCACACCATTCCGAGTCCGGCGGACGAAGTTGGCCAGCCCCACCCCCCAAGGCTATAGCCCACCCGTTTTTGTGGCCTTTTTCCGCTGGACGAACTTGGCTCCCCGGCCTTAGGCCGGGTATTTTTGGGCGCGGCTGTGCCCGCGGCCTATTTTTGGCACACGGAGGCACCTCACAATGTCTCGCGCCATTCCGAGTCCGGCGGACGAAGTTGGCCAGCCCCACCCCCCTAGGCTATAGCCCACGAGTTTTTGTGCCCATTTTCCGCTGGACGAACTTGGCGCCCCGGCCTTCGGGCGGGTATTTTTGGGCGCGGCTGTGCCCGCGGCGTATTTTTGGCACACGGAGGCGCCTCGCAAACTCTCGCGCCATTCCGAGTCCGTCGGACGAAGTTGGCCAGCCCCACCCCCCAAGGCTATAGCCCACCCGTTTTTGTGGCCTTTTTCTGCTGGACGAACTTGGCGCCCCGGCCTTCGGGCGGGTATTTTTGGGTACGGCTGTGCCCGCGGCCTATTTTTGGCACACGGATGGGCCTCGCAAAGTCTCGCGCCATTCCCAGTCCGGCGGACGAAGTTGGCCAGCCCCACCCCCCAAGGCTATAGCCCACCCGTTTTTGTGGCCTTTTTCCGCTGGACGAACTTGGCGCCCCGGCCTTTGGCCGGGTATTTTTGGGCGCGGCTGTGCCCGCGGCGTATTTTTGGCACACGGAGGCGCCTCGCAAACTCTCGCGCCATTCCGAGTCCGTCGGACGAAGTTGGCCAGCCCCACCCCCCAAGGCTATAGCCCACCCGTTTTTGTGTCATTTTTCTGCTGGACGAACTTGGCGCCCCGGCCTTCGGGCGGGTATTTTTGGGTGCGGTTGTGCCCGTGGCCTATTTTTGGCACACGGAGGGGCCTCGCAAAGTCTCGCGCCATTCCGAGTCCGGCGGACGAAGTTGGCCAGCCCCACCCCCCAAGGCTATAGCCCACCCGTTTTTGTGGCCTTTTTCCGCTGGACGAACTTGGCGCCCCAGCCTTCGGGCGGGTATTTTTGGGCGCGGCTGTGCCCGCGACCTATTTTTAGCACACGGAGGTGCCTCGCAAAGTCTCGCGCCATTCCGAGTCCGGCGGACGAAATTGGCCAGCCCCACCCCCCAAGGCTATAGCCCACCCGTTTTTGTGGCCATTTTCCGTTGGACGAACTTGGCGGCCCGGCCTTCGGCGGTTATTTTTCGGCGCGGCTGTGCCCGCGGCCTTTTTTTGGCACACGGAGGCGCCTCGCAAAGTCTCGCGCCATTCCAAGTCCTGCGGACGAAGTTGGCCAGCCCCACCCCCCAAGGCTATAGGCCACCCGTTTTTGTGGCCTTTTTCCGTTGGACGAACTTGGCACCCCGGCCTTCGGGCGGGTATTTTTGGGTGCGGCTGTGCCCGCGGCCTATTTTTGGCACACGGAGCAGCCTCGCAAAGTCTCGCGCCATTCCGAGTCCGGCGGACGAAGTTAGCCAGCCCCACCCCCCAAGGCTATAGCCCACGAGTTTTTGTGCCCATTTTCCGCTGGACGAACTTGGCGCCCCGGCTTTCGGGTGGGTATTTTTGGGTGCGGCTGTGCCCGCGGCCTATTTTTTGCACACGGAGGCGCCTCGCAAACTCTCGCGCCATTCCGAGTCCGTCGGACGAAGTTGGCCAGCCCCACCCCCCAAGGCTATAGCCCACCCGTTTTTGTGGCCATTTTCCGTTGGACGAACTTGGCGGCCCGGCCTTCGGCGGTTATTTTTCGGCGCGGCTGTGCCCGCGGCCTTTTTTTGGCACACGGAGGCGCCTCGCAAAGTCTCGCGCCATTCCAAGTCCTGCGGACGAAGTTGGCCAGCCCCACCCCCCAAGGCTATAGGCCACCCGTTTTTGTGGCCTTTTTCCGTTGGACGAACTTGGCACCCCGGCCTTCGGGCGGGTATTTTTGGGTGCGGCTGTGCCCGCGGCCTATTTTTGGCACACGGAGCAGCCTCGCAAAGTCTCGCGCCATTCCGAGTCCGGCGGACGAAGTTAGCCAGCCCCACCCCCCAAGGCTATAGCCCACGAGTTTTTGTGCCCATTTTCCGCTGGACGAACTTGGCGCCCCGGCTTTCGGGTGGGTATTTTTGGGTGCGGCTGTGCCCGCGGCCTATTTTTTGCACACGGAGGCGCCTCGCAATGTCTCGCGCCATTCCGAGTCCGGCGGACGAAATTGGCCAGCCCCACCCCCCAAGGCTATAGCCCACCCGTTTTTGTGGCCATTTTCCGTTGGATGAACTTGGCGGCCCGGCCTTCGGCGGTTATTTTTCGGCGCGGCTGTGCCCGCGGCCTTTTTTTGGCACACGGAGGCGCCTCGCAAAGTCTCGCGCCATTCCAAGTCCTGCGGACGAAGTTGGCCAGCCCCACCCGCCAAGGCTATAGCCCACCCATTTTTGTGGCCTTTTTCCGTTGGACGACCTTGGCACCCCGGCCTTCGGGCGGGTATTTTTGGGTGCGGCTGTGCCCGCGGCCTATTTTTGGCACACGGAGGCGCCTCGCAAACTCTCGCGCCATTCCGAGTCCGTCGGACGAAGTTGGCCAGCCCCACCCCCCAAGGCTATAGCCCACCCGTTTTTTGGCCTTTTTCCGTTGGACGAACATGGCGCCCCGGCCTTCGGGCAGGTATTTTTGGGCGCGGCTGTGCCCGCGGCCTATTTCTAGCACACAGAGACGCCTTGCAAAGTCTCGCGCCATTCCGAGTCCGGCGGACGAAGTTGGCCAGCCCCACCCCCCAAGGCTATAGCCCACCCGTTTTTGTGGCCATTTTCCGCTGGACGAACTTGGCGTCCCGGCCTTCGGGCGGGTATTTTTGGGCGCGGCTGTGCCCGCGGCCTATTTTTGGCACACGGAGGCGCCTCATAAAGTCTCGCGCCATTCCGAGTCCGGCGGACGAAGTTGGTCAGCCCCACCCCCCAAGGCTATAGCCCACCCGTTTTTTTGGCCTTTTTCCGTTGGACGAACTTGGCACCCCGGCCTTCGGGCGGGTATTTTTGGGTGCGGCTGTGCCCGCGGCCTATTTTTGGCACACGGAGCAGCCTCGCAAAGTCTCGCGCCATTCCGAGTCCGGCGGACGAAGTTAGCCAGCCCCACCCCCCAAGGCTATAGCCCACCCGTTTTTGTGGCCATTTTCCGCTGGACGAACATGGCGCCCCGGCCTTCGGGTGGGTATTTTTGGGCGCGGCTGTGCCCGCAGCCTATTTCTAGCACACAGAGACGCCTTGCAAAGTCTCGCACCATTCCGAGTCCGGCGGACGAAGTTGGCCAGCCCCACCCCCCAAGGCTATAGCCCACCCGTTTTTGTGGCCATTTTCCGCTGGACGAACTTGGCGCCCCGGCCTTCGGGAAGGTATTTTTGGGCGCGGCTGTGTCCGGGGCCTATTTTTGGCACGCGGAGGCACGTCGCAAATTCTCGCGCCATTCCGAGTCCGGCGGACGAAGTTGGCCAGCCCCACCCCCAAAGGCTATAGCCCACCCGTTTTTGTGTCCGTTTTCAGCAGGACGAACTTCGCGCCCCGCCCTTCGGGCGGGTATTTTTGGGCGCGGCTGTTCCCGCAGCCTATTTTTGGCACACGGAGGTGCCTCGCAATATCTCGCGCCATTCCGAGTCCGGGGGACAAAGTTGGCCAGCCCCACCCCCCAAGGCTATAGCCCACCCGTTTTTGTGGCCATTTTCCGCTGGACGAACTTGGCGTCCCGGCCTTCGGGCGGGTATTTTTGGGCGCGGCTGTGCCCGCGGCCTATTTTTGGCACACGGAGGCGCCTCATAAAGTCTCGCGCCATTCCGAGTCCGGCGGACGAAGTTGGTCAGCCCCACCCCCCAAGGCTATAGCCCACCCGTTTTTTGGCCTTTTTGCGTTGGACGAACTTGGCACCCCGGCCTTCGGGCGGGTATTTTTGGGTGCGGCTGTGGCGCAGCCTTTTTGGGCACACGGAGCAGCCTCGCAAAGTCTCGCGCCATTCCCGGTCCGGCGGACGAAGTTAGCCAGCCCCACACCCCCAGGCTATAGCCCACCCGGTGTTTTTGCCATTTTCCGCTGGACGAACATGGCGCCCCGGCCTTCGGGTGGGTATTTTTGGGCGCGGCCGTGCCCGCAGCCTATTTCTAGCACACAGAGACGCCTTGCAAAGTCTCGCGCCATTCCGAGTCCGGCGGACGAAGTTGGCCAGCCCCACCCCCCAAGGCTATAGCCCACCCGTTTTTGTGGCCATTTTCCGCTGGACGAACTTGGCGCCCCGGCCTTCGGGAAGGTATTTTTGGGCGCGGCTGTGTCCGGGGCCTATTTTTGGCACGCGGAGGCACGTCGCAAATTCTCGCGCCATTCCGAGTCCGGCGGACGAAGTTGGCCAGCCCCACCCCCAAAGGCTATAGCCCACCCGTTTTTGTGTCCGTTTTCAGCAGGACGAACTTCGCGCCCCGCCCTTCGGGCGGGTATTTTTGGGCGCGGCTGTGGCCGCAGCCTATTTTTGGCACACGGAGGTGCCTCGCAATATCTCGCGCCATTCCGAGTCCGGGGGACAAAGTTGGCCAGCCCCACCCCCCAAGGCTATAGCCCACCCGTTTTTGTGGCCATTTTCCGCTGGACGAACTTGGCGTCCCGGCCTTCGGGCGGGTATTTTTGGGCGCGGCTGTGCCCGCGGCCTATTTTTGGCACACGGAGGCGCCTCATAAAGTCTCGCGCCATTCCGAGTCCGGCGGACGAAGTTGGTCAGCCCCACCCCCCAAGGCTATAGCCCACCCGTTTTTTGGCCTTTTTCCGCTGGACGAACTTGGCACCCCGGCCTTCGGGCGGGTATTTTTGGGTGCGGCTGTGCCCGCGGCCTATTTTTGGCACACGGAGCAGCCTCGCAAAGTCTCGCGCCATTCCGAGTCCGGCGGACGAAGTTAGCCAGCCCCACCCCCCAAGGCTATAGCCCACCCGTTTTTGTGGCCATTTTCCGCTGGACGAACATGGCGCCCCGGCCTTCGGGTGGGTATTTTTGGGCGCGGCCGTGCCCGCAGCCTATTTCTAGCACACAGAGACGCCTTGCAAAGTCTCGCGCCATTCCGAGTCCGGCGGACGAAGTTGGCCAGCCCCACCCCCCAAGGCTATAGCCCACCCGTTTTTGTGGCCATTTTCCGCTGGACGAACTTGGCGCCCCGGCCTTCGGGAAGGTATTTTTGGGCGCGGCTGTGTCCGGGGCCTATTTTTGGCACGCGGAGGCACGTCGCAAATTCTCGCGCCATTCCGAGTCCGGCGGACGAAGTTGGCCAGCCCCACCCCCAAAGGCTATAGCCCACCCGTTTTTGTGTCCGTTTTCAGCAGGACGAACTTCGCGCCCCGCCCTTCGGGCGGGTATTTTTGGGCGCGGCTGTGCCCGCAGCCTATTTTTGGCACACGGAGGTGCCTCGCAATGTCTCGCGCCATTCCGAGTCCGGGGGACAAAGTTGGCCAGCCCCACCCCCCAAGGCTATAGCCCACCCGTTTTTGTGGCCTTTTTCCGCTGGACGAACTTGGCGCCCCGGCCTTTGGGCGGGTATTTTTGGGCTCGGTTGTGCCCGCGGCCTATTTTTGGCATACGGAGGCGCCTCGTAAAGTCTCGCGCCATTCCAAGTCCGGCGGACGAAGTTGGCAAGCCCCACCCCCCAAGGCTATAGCCCACCCGTTTTTGTGGGCTTTTTCCGCTGGACGAACTTGGCGCCCCGGCCTTCGGGCGGGTATTTTTGGGCGCGGCTGTGACCGCGGTCTATTTTTGGCACACGGAGGCGTCTCGCAAAGTCTCGCACCATTTCGAGTCCGGCGGACGAAGTTGGCCAGCCCCACCCCCCAAGGATATAGCCCACCCGTTTTTGTGGCCATTTTCGGCTGGACGAACTTGGCGCCCCGGCCTTCGGGCCGGTATTTTTGGGCGCGGCTGTGCCCGCGGCCTATTTTTGGCACACGGAGGCGCCTCGCAAAGTCTCGCGCCGTTCCGAGTCCGGCGGACGAAGTGGGCCAGCCCCACCCCCCAAGGCTATAGCCCACCCGTTTTTGTGACCATTTTCCGCTGGACGAACTTGGCGTCCCGGCCTTCGGGCGGGTATTTTTGGGCGCGGCTGTGCCCGCGGCCTATTTTTAGCACACGTAGGCGCCTCGCAAAGTCTCGCGCCATTCCGAGTCCGGCGGACGAAGTTGGCCAGCCCCACCCTCCAAGGCTATAGCCTGCCCGTTTTTGTGGCCTTTTTCTGCTGGACGAACTTGGCGCCCCGGCCTTCGGGCGTGTATTTTTGGGCGCGGCTGTGCCCGCGGCCTATTTTTAGCACACGCAGGCGCCTCGCAAAGTCTCGCGCCATTCCGAGTCCGGCGGACGAAGTTGGCCAGCCCCACCCTCCAAGGCTATAGCCTGCCCGTTTTTGTGGCCTCTTTCTGCTGGACGAACTTGGCGCCCCGGCCTTCGGGCGGGTATTTTTGGGCGCGGCTGTGCCCGTGGCCTATTTTTGGCACACGGAGGCGCCTCGCAATGTCTCGCGCCATTCCGAGTCCGGCGGACGAAGTTGGCCAGCCCCACCCCCCTAGGCTATAGCCCACGAGTTTTTGTGCCCATTTTCCGCTGGACGAACTTGGCGCCCCGGCGTTCGGGTGGGTATTTTTGGGCGCGGCTGTGCCCGCGGCCTATTTTTGGCACACGGAGGTGCCTCGCAAACTCTGGCGCCATTCCGAGTCAGTCGGACGAAGTTGGCCAGCCCCACCCCCCAAGGCTATAGTCCACCCGTTATTGTGGCCTTTTTCCGCTGGACGAACTTGGCGCCCCGGCCTTCGGGTGGGTATTTTTGGGCGTGGCTGTGCCCGCGGCCTATTTTTGGCACACGGAGGCGTCTCACAAAGTCTCGCGCCATTGCGAGTCCGGCAGACGAAGTTGGCCAGCCCCACCCCCCAAGGCTATAGCCCACCCGTTTTTGTGGCCATTTTCCGCTGGACGAACTTGGGGCCCCGTCCTTCGGATGGGTATTTTTGGGTGCGGCTGTGCCCGCGGCCTATTTTTGGCACACGGAGTCCGGCGGACGAAGTTGGCCAGCCCCACCCCCCAAGGCTATAGCCCACCCGTTTTTGTGGCCATTTTCCGCTGGACGAACTTGGCGTCCCGGCCTTCGGGCGGGTATTTTTGGGCGCGGCTGTGACCGCAGCCTATTTTTGGCACACGGAGGCGTCTCGCAATGTCTCACGCCATTACGAGCCCGGCGGACGAAGTTGGCCAGCCCACCCCCCAAGGCTATAGCCCACCCGTTTTTGTGGCCATTTTCCGCTGGACGAACTTGGCGCCCCAGCCTTCGGGCCGGTATTTTTGGGCGCGGCTGTGCGCGCGGCCTATTTTTGGTACACGGAGGCGCCTCGCAAAGTCTCGCGCCGTTCCGAGTCCGGCGGACGAAGTTGGCCAGCCCCACCCCCCCAGGCTATAGCCCACCCGTTTTTGTGGCCATTTTCCGCTGGACGAACTTGGCGCCCCGGCCTTCGGTCGAGTAGTTTTTTGCGCGGCTGTGCCCGCGGCCTATTTTTGGCACTCGGAAGCGCCTCGCAAAGTCTCGCGCCATTCCGAGTCTGGCGGACGAAGTGGGCCAGCCCCACCCCCCAAGGCTATAGCCCACCCGTTTTTGTGGCCATTTTCCGCTGGACGAACTTGGCGCCCCGGCCTTCGGGCGGGTATTTTTGGGCGCGGCTGTGCCCGCGGCCTATTTTTGGCACACGGAAGCGTCTCGCAAAGTCTCGCGCCATTCCGAGTCCGGCGGACGAAGTTGGCCAGCCCCACCCCCCAAGGCTATAGCCCACCTGTTTTTGTGGCAATTTTCCGCTGGACGAACTTGGCGCCCCGGCCCTCGGGCGGGTATTATTGGGCGCAGCTGCGCCCGCGGCCTATGTTTGGCACACGGAGGCGCATTGCAAAGTCTCACGCCATTCCGAGTCCGGCGGACGAAGTTGGCCAGCCCCACCCCCCAAGGCTATAGCCCACCCGTTTTTGTGGCCATTTTCCGCTGGACGAACTTGGCGTCCCGGCCTTCGGGCGGGTATTTTTGGGCGCGGCTGTGACCGCGGCCTATTTTTGGCACACGGAGGCGTCTCGCAAAGTCTCGCGCCATTGCGAGCCCGGCGGACGAAGTTGGCCAGCCCACCCCCCAAGGCTATAGCCCACCCGTTTTTGTGGCCATTTTCCGCTGGACGAACTTGGCGCCCCGGCCTTCGGGCAGTTATTTTTGGGACCGGCTGTGCCCGCGGCCTATTTTTGGCACGCTGAGGCCGTTCGCAAAGTCTCGCCCCATTCCGAGTCCGGCGGACGAAGTTGGCCAGCCCCTCCCCCCAAGGCTATAGCCCACCCGTTTTTTGGCCATTTTTCAGCTGGACGAACATGGCGCCCCGGCCTTCGGGCGGTTATTTTTGGGCGCGGCTGTGCCCGCGGCCTATTTTTGGCACGCGGAGGCCGCTCACAAAGTCTCGCCCCATTCCGAGTCCGGCGGACGAAGTTGGCCAGCCCCTCCCCCAAGGCTATAGCCCACCCGTTTTTTGGCCATTTTTCCGCTGGGGGGTTTGGGCGCGCTGACCTTCGGGCGGTTATTTTTGGACGCGGCTGTGCTCGTGGCCTATTTTTGGCATGTGGAGGCCGCTCGGAAAGTCTCGCCCCATTCCGAGTCCGGCGGACGAAGTTGGCCAGCCCCTCCCCCCAAGGCTATAGTCCACCCGTTTTTTGGCCATTTTTCCGCTGGACGAACTTGGCGCCCCGGCCTTCGGGGGGTTAATTTTGGGCGCGGCTGTCCCCGCGACCTATTTTTCGCACGCAGAGGCCGCTCGCAAAGTCTCGCCCCATTCCGAGTCCGGCGGACGAAGTTGGCAAGCCCCTCCCCCCAAGGCTATAGTCCACCCATTTTTTGGCCATTTTTCCGTTGGGGGGTTTGGGCACAACGACCTTCGGGGTGTTATTTTTGGGCGCGGCTGTGCCCACGGCCTATTTTTAACACGCGGAGCCCGCTCGCAAAGTCTCGTCCCATTGCGAGTCCGGCGGACGAAGTTGGCCAGCCCCTCCCTCCAAGGCCATAGCCCACCCGTTTTTTGGCCATTTTTCCGCTGGGGGGTTTGGGCGCAACGACCTCGGGGGGTTATTTTTGGGCGCGGCTGTGCCCGCGGAGGCCACTCGCAAAGTCTCGCCCCATTCCGAGTCCGGCGGACGAAGTTGGCCAGCCCCTCCCCCCAAGGCTATAGCCCACCCGTTTTTTGGCCATTTTTCCGCTGGGGGGTTTGGGCGCAACGACCTTCGTGGTGTTGTTTTTGGGCAAGGCTGTGCCCGCGGGCTATTTTTGGCACGCGGAGGCCGCTCGCAAAGTCTCGCCCATTCCGAATCCGGCGGACGAAGTAGGCCAGCCCCTTCCCCTAAGGCTATAGCCCACCCGTTTTTTGCCCATTTTTCCGCTGGACGAACTTGGCGCCCCGGCCTTCGGGCGGTTATATTTGGGTGCGGCTGTGCCCGCGGTCTATTTTTAGCACGCGGAGGCCGCCCGCAAAGTCTCGCCCCTTTCCGAGTCCGGCGGACGAATTTGGCCAGCCGCTCCCCCCAACGCTATGGCCCACCCGTTTTTTGGCCATTTTTCCGTTGGGGGGTTTGGGCGCAACGACCTTCGGGGGGTTATTTTTGGGCGCGGCTGTGACCACGGCCTATTTTTGGCACGCGGAGGCCGCTGGCAAAGTGTCGCCCCATTCCGAGTCCGGCGGACGAAGTTGGCCAGCCCCACCCCCCAAGGCTATGGCCCACCCGTTTTTTGGCCATTTTTGTGCTGAGGGGTTTGGGCGCGCCGACCTTCGGGCGGTTATTTTTGGCCGCGGCAGTGCCCGCAGCCTATTCTTGGCACGCGGAGGCCGTCCGCAAAGTCTCGTCCCATTCCGAGTCCGGCGGACGAAGTTGGCCAGCCCCTCCCCCCAAGGCTATAGCCCACCCGTTTTTTGGCCATTTTTCCGCTGGTCGAACTTGGCTCCCCGGCCTTCGGGCGTTTATTTTTGGGCGCGGCTGTGCCCGCTGCCTATTTTTGGCACGCGGAGGCCACTCGCAAAGTCTCGCCCCATTCCGAGTCCGGCGGACGAAGTGGGCCAGCCCCACCCCCCAAGGCTATAGCCCACCCGTTTTTGTGGCCTTTTTCCGCTGGACGAACTTGATGCCCCGGCCTTCCGGCGGTTATTTTTTGGCGCGCCTGTGTCCGCGCCCTATTTTTGGCACACGGAGGCCCCTCGTAAAGTCTCGCCCCATTCCGAGTCCGGCGGACGAAGTTGGCCAGCCCCACCCCCCAAGGCCATAACCCACCCGTTTTTGTGCCCTTTTTCCGCTGGACGAGTATGGCGCCCCAGCCTTCGGGAGGTTATTTTTGGGCGCGACTGTGACCACGGCCTATTTTTGGCACGCGGAGGCCGCTCGCAAAGTCTCGCCCCATTCCGAGTCCGGCGGACGACGTTGGCCAGCCCCTCCCCCCAAGGCTATAGCCCACCCTTTTTTGGCCATTTTTCCGCTGGACGAACTTGGCGCCCCGGCCTTCGGGCGGTTATTTTGGGGTGCGGCTGTGCCCGTGGCCTATTTTTGGCATGTGGAGGCCGCTCGCAATGTCTCGCGCCATTCCGAGTCCGGCGGACGAAGTTGGCCAGCCCCACCCCCCAAGGCGATAGCCCACCCGTTTTTGTGACCTTTTTCCGCTGGACGAACTTGGCCCCCAGGCCTTCGGGCGGGTATTTTTGGGCGCGGCTGTGCCAGCGGCCTATTTTTGGCACACGGAGGTGCCTCGCAAAGTCTCGCGCCATTCCGAGTCCGGCGGACGAAGTTGGCCTGCCCCACCCCCCAAGGCTATAGCCCACCCGTTTTTGTGGCCTTTTTCCGCTGGACGAACTTGATGCCCCGGCCTTCCGGCGGTTATTTTTTGGCGCGCCTGTGTCCGCGCCCTATTTTTGGCACACGGAGGCCCCTCGTAAAGTCTCGCCCCATTCCGAGTCCGGCGGACGAAGTTGGCCAGCCCCACCCCCCAAGGCCATAACCCACCCGTTTTTGTGCCCTTTTTCCGCTGGACGAGTATGGCGCCCCAGCCTTCGGGAGGTTATTTTTGGGCGCGACTGTGAGCACGGCCTATTTTTGGCACGCGGAGGCCGCTCGCAAAGTCTCGCCCCATTCCGAGTCCGGCGGACGACGTTTGCCAGCCCCTCCCCCCAAGGCTATAGGCTACCCTTTTTTGGCCATTTTTCCGCTGGACGAACTTGGCGCCCTGGCCTTCGGGCAGTTATTTTGGGGTGCGGCTGTGCCCGTGGCCTATTTTTGGCATGTGGAGGCCGCTCGCAATGTCTCGCGCCATTCCGAGTCCGGCGGACGAAGTTGGCCAGCCCCACCCCCCAAGGCGATAGCCCACCCGTTTTTGTGACCTTTTTCCGCTGGACGAACTTGGCGCCCCGGCCTTCGGGCGGGTATTTTTGGGCGCGGCTGTGCCAGCGGCCTATTTTTGGCACACGGAGGTGCCTCACAAAGTCTCGCGCCATTCCGAGTCCGGCGGACGAAGTTGGCCATCCTCACCCCCCAAGGCTATAGCCCACCCGTTTTTGTGGCCATTTTCCGCTGGACGAACTTGGCACCCCGGCCTTCGGGCGGGTATTTTTGGGCGTGGCTGTGCCCGCGGCCTATTTTTGGCACACGGAGGGGCCTCGCAAAGTCTCGCGCCATTCCGAGTCCGGCGGACGACGTTGGCCAGCCCCTCCCCCCAAGGCTATAGCCTACCCTTTTTTGGCCATTTTTCCGCTGGACGAACTTGGCGCCCCGGCCTTCGGGCAGGTATTTTTGGGCGCGTCTGTGCCCGCGGCCTATTTTTGGCACACGGAGGCCGCTCGCAAAGTCTCGCCCCATTCCGAGTCCGGCGGACGACGTTGGCCAGCCCCTCCCCCCAAGGCTATAGCCCACCCTTTTTTGGCCATTTTTCCGCTGGTCGAACTTGGCGCCCCGGTCTTCGGGCGGTTATTTTTGGGCACGGCTGTGCCCGCGGCCTATTTTTGGCACGCGGAGGCCGCTCGCAAAGTCTCGCCCCATTCCGAGTCCGGCGGACGACGTTGGCCAGCCCCTCCCCCCAAGGCTATAGCCCACCCTTTTTTGGCCATTTTTCCGCTGGTCGAACTTGGCGCCCCGGCCTTCGGGCAGTTATTTTTGGGACCGGCTGTGCCCGCGGCCTATTTTTGGCACGCTGAGGCCGTTCGCAAAGTCTCGCCCCATTCCGAGTCCGGCGGACGAAGTTGGCCAGCCCCTCCCCCCAAGGCTATAGCCCACCCGTTTTTTGGCCATTTTTCAGCTGGACGAACATGGCGCCCCAGCCTTCGGGCGGTTATTTTTGGGTGCGGCTGTGCCCGCGGCCTATTTTTGGCACGTGGAGGCCACTCGCAAAGTCTCGTCCCATTCCGAGTCGGGCGGACGAAGTTGGCCAGCCCCTCCCCCCAAGGCTATAGCCCACCCGTTTTTTGGCCATTTTTCCGCTGGACGAACTTGGCGCCCCAGCCTTCGGGCGGTTATTTTTGGGCGAGGCTGTGCCCGCGGCCTATTTTTGGCACGTGGAGGCCATTGGAAGAGTCTCGCCCCATTCCGAGTCCGGCGGACGAAGTTGGCCAGCCCCTCCCCCCAAGGCTATAGCCCACCCGTTTTTTGGCCATTTTTCCGCTAGACGAACTTGGCGCCCCGGCCTTCGGGCGGTTATTTTTGGGCGCGGCTGTGCCCGCGGCCTATTTTTGGCACGTGGAGGCCATTGGAAGAGTCTCGCCCCATTCCGAGTCCGGCGGACGAAGTTGGCCAGCCCCTCCCCCCAAGGCTATAGCCCACCCGTTTTTTGGCCATTTTTCCGCTAGACGAACTTCGGGCGGTTATTTTTGGGTACGGCGGTGCCCGCTGCCTTTTTTTTGCACGCGGAGGCCGCTCGCAAATGTTCACCCCATTCCGAGTCCGGCGGACAAAGTTGGCCATCCCCTTCCCCCAAGGCTATAGCCCACCCATTTTTCTGGCCTTTTTCCGCTGGACGAACTTGGCGCCCCGGCCTTCGGGCGGGTATTTTTGGGCACGGTTGTGCCCGCGGCCTATTTTTGGGACGCGGAGGCCGCTCACAAAGTCTCGCCCCATTCCGAGTCCGGCGGACGAAGTGGGCCAGCCCCTCCCCCCAAGGCTATAGCCCACCCGTTTTTTGGCCATTTTTCCGCTGGACGAACTTGGCGCCCCGGCCTTCGGGTAGTTATTTTTGGGCGCGGCTGTGCCCGTGACCTATTTATGGCACGCGGAGGCTGCTCCCAAAGTCCCGCCCCATTCCGAGTACGGCGGACGAAGTTGGCCAGCCCCTCCCCCCAAGGCTATAGCCCACCCGTTTTTTGGCCATTTTTCCGCTGGACGAACTTGGCGCCCCGGCCTTCGGGCGGTTATTTTTGTGCGCGGATGTGCCCGCAGCCTAGTTTTGGCACACGGAGGCCGTTCGCAAAGTCTAGCCCCATTCCGAGTCCGGCGGACGAAGTTGGCCAGCCCTCCCCCCAAGGCTATAGCCCACCCGTTTTTTGGCAATTTTTAGCTGGATGAACTTGGCGCCCCGGCCTTCGGGTTGTTATTTTTGGGCGCGGCTGTGCCCGTAGCCTATTTTTGGCACGCGGAGGCCGTTCGCAAAGTCTCGCCCTATTCCGAGTCCGGCGGACGAAGTTGGCCAGCCCCTCCTCCCAAGGCTATAGCCCACCCGTTTTTTGGCCATATTTCCGCTGGATGAACTTCGGGCAGATATTTTTGGGCGCGGCTGTGCGCATGGCCTATTTTTAGCACGGGGAGGCCGTTCGCAAAGTCTCGCCCCATTCCGAGTCCGGCGGACGAAGTGGGCCAGCCCCTCCCCCCAAGGCTATAGCCCACCCGTTTTTTGGCCATTTTTCCGCTAGACGAACTTCGGGTGGTTATTTTTGGGTACGGCGGTGCCCGCTGCCTATTTTTTGCACGCGGAGGCCGCTCGCAAAGGTTCGCCCCATTCCGAGTCCGGCGGACAAAGTTGGCCATCCCCTCCCCCCAAGGCTATAGCCCACCCGTTTTTGTGGCCTTTTTCCGCTGGACGAACTTGGCGCCCCGGCCTTCGGGCGGGTATTTTTGGGCGCGGCTGTGCCCGCGGCCTATTTTTGGGACGCGGTGGCCGTTCACAAAGTCTGGCCCCATTCCGAGTCCGGCGGACGAAGTGGGCCAGCCCCTCCCCCCAAGGCTATAGCCCACCCGTTTTTTGCCCATTTTTCCGCTGGACGAACTTGGCGCCCCGGCCTTCGGGTAGTTATTTTTGGGCGCGGCTGTGCCAGCGGCCTATTTTTGGCACACGGAGGTGCCTCGCAAAGTCTCGCGCCATTCCGAGTCCGGCGGACGAAGTTGGCCTGCCCCACCCCCCAAGGCTATAGCCCACCCGTTTTTGTGGCCTTTTTCCGCTGGACGAACTTGATGCCCCGGCCTTCCGGCGGTTATTTTTTGGCGCGCCTGTGTCCGCGCCCTATTTTTGGCCCACGGAGGCCCCTCGTAAAGTCTCGCGCCATTCCGAGTCCGGCGGACGAAGTTGGCCAGCCCCTCCCCCCAAGGCTATAGCCCACCCGTTTTTTGGCCATTTTTCCGCTGGGGGGTTTGGGCGCGCCGACATTCGGGGGGTTATTTTTGGGCGCGGCTGTGCCGGCGGCCTATTCTTGGCACTCGTTGGCCGCTCGCTAAGTCTCGCGCCATTCCGAGTCCGGCGGACGAAGTTGGCCAGCCCCTCCCTCCAAGGCTATAGCCCACCAGTTTTTCGGCCATTTTTCCGCTGGACGAACTTGGCGCCCCAGCCTTCGGGCGGTTATTTTTGGGCGCGCCTGTGCCCGCGGCCTATTTTTGGCACGCGGAGGCCGCTTGCAAAGTCTGGCCCCATTCCGAGTCCGGCGGACGAAGTCGGCCAGCCCCTCCCTCCAAGGCTATAGCCCACCCATTTTTTGGCCATTTTTCCGCTGGACGAACTTGGCGGCCCGGCCTTCGGGCGGTTATTTTTGGGCGTGGCTGTGTCCACGGCCTATTTTTGGCAGCCGGAGGCCGCTCGCAAAGTCTCACCCCATTCCGAGTCCGGCGGACGAAGTTGGCCAGCCCCACCCCCCAAGGCTATAGCCCACCCGTTTTTCTTACCTTTTTCCGCTGGACGAACTTGGCGCCCCGGCCTTGGGCGGTTATTTTTGGGCATGGCTGTGCCCGTGGCATATTTTTGGCACACGGAGGCCCCTCGCAAAGTCTCGCGCAATTCCGAGTCCGGCGGACGAAGTTGGCCAGCCCCATCCCCCAAGGCTATAGCCCACCCGTTTTTGTCGCCTTTTTCCGCTGGACGAACATGGCGCCCCAGCCTTCGGGCGGTTATTTTTGGGCGCGGCTGTGCCCGCGGCCTTTTTTTGGTACACGGAGGCCCCTCGCAAAGTCTCGCGCCATTCCGAGTCCGGCGGACGAAGTTGGCCTGCCCCACCCCCCAAGGCTATAGCCCACCCGTTTTTGTGGCCTTTTTCCGCTGGACGAACTTGACGCCCCGGCCTTCCGGCGGTTATTTTTTGGCGCGCCTGTGTCCGCGCCCTATTTTTGGCACACGGAGGCCCCTCGTAAAGTCTCACGCCATTCCGAGTCCGGCGGACGAAGTTGGCCAGCCCCACCCCCCAAGGCCATAACCCACCCGTTTTTGTGCCCTTTTTCCGCTGGACGAGTATGGCGCCCCAGCCTTCGGGAGGTTATTTTTGGGCGCGGCTGTGACCACGCCCTATTTTTGGCTCACGGAGGCCCCTCGCAAAGACTGGCGCCATTCCGAGTCCGGCGGACGAAGTTGGCCAGCCCCACCCCCCAAGGCTATAGCCCACCCGTTTTTGTGGCCTTTTTCCGCTGGACGAACTTGGCGCCCTGGCCTTCGGGCGGTTATTTTTTGGCGCACCTGTGTCCGCGGCCTATTTTTGGCACACGGAGGCCCCTCGTAAAGTCTCGCGCCATTCCGAGTCCGGCGGACGAAGTTGGCCAGCCCCACCCCCCAAGGCCATAGCCCACCCGTTTTTGTGGCCTTTTTCCGCTGGACGAGCTTGGCGCCCCGGCCTTCGGGAGATTATTTTTGGGCGCGGCTGTGCCCACGGCCTATTTTTGGCACAGGGAGGCCCCTCGCAAGGTCTCGCGCCATTCCGAGTCCGGCGGACGAAGTGGGCCAGCCCCACCCCCCGAGGGTATAGCCCACCCGTTTTTGTGGCCTTTTTCCGCTGGACGAACTTGGCGCCCCGGCCTTCGAGTAGTTATTTTTGGGCGCGGCTGTGCCCGTGGCCTATTTTTGGCACACGGAGGCCACTAGCAAAGTCTCGCGCCATTCCGAGTCTGGCGGACGAAGTTGGCCAGCCCCACCCCCCAAGGCTATAGCCCACCCGTTTTTGTGGCCTTTTTCCGCTGGACGAACTTGGCACCCCGGCCTTCAGGCGGTTATTTTTCGGCGCGGCTCTGCCCGCGGCCTATTTTTGGCACACGGAGGCCCCTTGCAAAGTCTCGCGCCATTCCGAGTGCGGCGGACTACGTTGGCCTGCCCCACCCCCCAAGGCTATAGCCTACCCGTTTTTGTGGCCTTTTTCCGCTGGTCGAACTTGGTGCCCCGGCCTTCGGGCGGTTATTTTTGGGCGCGGCTGTGACCGCATCCTATTTTTGGCACACGGAGGCCCCTCGCAAAGTCTCGCACCATTCCGAGTCCGGCGGACGAAGTTGGACAGGCCCAACACCTGAGGCTATAACCCACCCGTTTTTGTGGCCTTTTTCCGCTGGACGAACTTGGCGCCCCGGCCTTCCGGCTGTTATTTTTGGGCGCGGCTGTGACGGCGGCCTATTTTTGGCACACGGAGGCCCCTTGCAAAGTTTCGTGCCATTCCGAGTCCGGCGGACTAAGTTGGCCTGCCCCACCCCCCAAGGCTATAGCCCACCCGTTTTTGTGGCCTTTTTCCGCTGGTCGAACTTGGCGCCCCGGCATTCGGGCGTTTATTTTTGGGCGCGGCTGTGCCCGCAGCCTATTTTTGGCACACGGAGGCCCCTCGCAAAGTCTCGCACCATTCCGAGTCCGGCGGACGAAGTTGGCCGGCCCACCCCCCGAGGCTATAGCCAACCCGTTTTTGTGGCCTTTTTCCGCTGGACGAACTTGGCGCCCCCGCCTTCGGGAAGTTATTTTTGGGCGCGGCTGTGCCCGTGGCCTATATTTGGCACACGGAGGCCCCTCGCAAAGTCTCGCGCCATTCCGAGTCCAGCGGACGAAGTTGGCCTGCCCCACCCCCCAAGGCTATAGCCCACCCGTTTTTGTGGCCTTTTTCCGCTGGACGAACTTGGCGCCCCGGCCTTCGGGCGGTTATTTTTTGGCGCGGCTGTGCGCGCGGCCTATTTTTGGCATACGGAGGCCCCTCGCAAGGTCTCGCGCCATTCCGAGTCCGGCGGACGAAGTTGGCCAGCCCCACCCCCCGAGGCTATAGCCCACCCGTTTTTGTGGCCTTTTTCCGCTGGACGAACTTGGCGCCCCGGCCTTCGGGCAGTTATTTTTGGGCGCGGCTGTTCCCACGGCCTGTTTTTCGCACACGGAGGCCCCTCGCAAAGTCTCGCGCCATTCCGAGTCCGGCGGACGAAGTTGGCCTGCCCCATCCCCCAAGGCTATAGCCCACCCATTTTTATGGCCTTTTTCCGCTGGACGAACTTGGCGCCCCGGCCTTCGGGCAGTTATTTTTGGGCGCGCCTGTGTCCACGGCCTATTTTTGGCACACGGAAGCCCCTCGTAAAGTCTCGCGCCATTCCGTGTCCGGCGGACGACGTTGGCCAGCCCCACCCCCCAAGGCCATAGCCCACCCGTTTTTGTGGCCTTTTTCCGCTGGACGAGCATGGCGCCCCGACCTTCGGAAGGTTATTTTTGGGCGCGGCTGCGCCCACGGCCTATTTTTTGCACACGGAGGCCCCTCGCAAAGTCTCGCGCCATTCCGAGTCCGGCGGACGAAGTTGGCCAGCCCCACCCCCCAAGGCTATAGCCCACCCGTTTTTGTGACCTTTTTCCGCTGGACGAACTTGGTGGCCCGGCCTTCGGGCGGTTATTTTTGGGCACGGCTGTGCCCGCAGCCTATTTTTGGCACACGGAGGCCCCTCACAATGTCTCGCACCATTCTGAGTCCGGCGGACGAAGTTGGCCAGCCCCAACACCCGAGGCTATAGCCCACCCATTTTTGTGGCCTTTTTCCGCTGGACGAACTTGACGCCCCGGCCTTCCGGCTGTTATTTTTGGGCGCGGTTGTGCCCGCGGCCTATTTTTGGCACACGGAGGCCCCTTGCAAAGTCTCGCGCCATTCCGAGTCCGGCGGACTAAGTTGGCCTGCCCCACCCCCCAAGGCTATAGCCCACCCGTTTTTGTGGCCTTTTTCCGCTGGTCGAACTTGGCGCCCCGGCCTTCGGGCGGTTATTTTTGGGCGCGGCTGTGCCCGCAGCCTATTTTTGGCACACGGAAGCCCCTCGCAAAGTCTCGCGCCATTCCGAGTCCGGCGGATGAAGTTGGACAGCCCCAACACCTGAGGCTATAGCCCACCCGTTTTTGTGGCCTTTTTCCGCTGGACGAACTTGGCGCCCCGGCCTTCCGGCTGTTATTTTTGGGCGCGGCTGTGCCCGCGGCGTATTTTTGGCACACGGAGGCCCCTTGCAAAGTGTCGCGCCATTCCGAGTCCGGCGGACAAAGTTGGCCTGCCCCACCCCCCTAGGCTATAGCCCACCCGTTTTTGTGGCCTTTTTCCGCTGGACGAACTTGGCGCCCCGGCCTTCGGGCTGTTATTTTTGGGCGCGGCTGTGCCCGCGGCCTACTTTTGGCACACGGAGGCCACTCGCAAAAGTCTCGCGCCATTCCGAGTCCGGCGGACGAAGTTGTCCAGCCCCACCCCCCAAGGCCATAGCCCACCCGTTTTTGTGGCCTTTTTCCGCTGGACGAGCATGGCGCCCCGGCCTTCGGGAGGTTATTTTTGGGCGCGGCTGTGCCCATTGCCTATTTTTTGCACACGGAGGCCCCTCGCAAAGTCTCGCGCCATTCCGAGTCCGGCGGACGAAGTTGGCCAGCCCCAACCCCCAAGGCTATAGCCCACCCGTTTTTGTGGCCTTTTTCCGCTGGACGAACATGCCGCCCCAGCCTTCCGGCGGGTATTTTGGCGCGGCTATGCCCGCGGCCTTTTTTGGTACACGGAGGCCCCTCGCAAAGTCTCGCGCCATTCCGAGTCCGGCGGACGAAGTTGGCCTGCCCCACCCCCCAAGGCTATAGCCCACCCGTTTTTGTGGCCTTTTTCCGCTGGACGAACTTGACGCCCCGGCCTTCCGGCGGTTATTTTTTGGCGCGCCTGTGTCCGCGCCCTATTTTTGGCACACGGAGGCCCCTCGTAAAGTCTCACGCCATTCCGAGTCCGGCGGACGAAGTTGGCCAGCCCCACCCCCCAAGGCCATAACCCACCCGTTTTTGTGCCCTTTTTCCGCTGGACGAGTATGGCGCCCCAGCCTTCGGGAGGTTATTTTTGGGCGCGGCTGTGACCACGCCCTATTTTTGGCTCACGGAGGCCCCTTGCAAAGTCTCGCGCCATTCCGAGTCCGGCGGACTAAGTTGGCCTGCCCCACCCCCCAAGGCTATAGCCCACCCGTTTTTGTGGCCTTTTTCCGCTGGTCGAACTTGGCGCCCCGGCCTTCGGGCGGTTATTTTTGGGCGCGGCTGTGCCCGCAGCCTATTTTTGGCACACGGAAGCCCCTCGCAAAGTCTCGCGCCATTCCGAGTCCGGCGGATGAAGTTGGACAGCCCCAACACCTGAGGCTATAGCCCACCCGTTTTTGTGGCCTTTTTCCGCTGGACGAACTTGGCGCCCCGGCCTTCCGGCTGTTATTTTTGGGCGCGGCTGTGCCCGCGGCGTATTTTTGGCACACGGAGGCCCCTTGCAAAGTGTCGCGCCATTCCGAGTCCGGCGGACAAAGTTGGCCTGCCCCACCCCCCTAGGCTATAGCCCACCCGTTTTTGTGGCCTTTTTCCGCTGGACGAACTTGGCGCCCCGGCCTTCGGGCTGTTATTTTTGGGTGCGGCTGTGCCCGCGGCCTACTTTTGGCACACGGAGGCCACTCGCAAAAGTCTCGCGCCATTCCGAGTCCGGCGGACGAAGTTGTCCAGCCCCACCCCCCAAGGCCATAGCCCACCCGTTTTTGTGGCCTTTTTCCGCTGGACGAGCATGGCGCCCCGGCCTTCGGGAGGTTATTTTTGGGCGCGGCTGTGCCCATTGCCTATTTTTTGCACACGGAGGCCCCTCGCAAAGTCTCGCGCCATTCCGAGTCCGGCGGACGAAGTTGGCCAGCCCCATCCCCCAAGGCTATAGCCCACCCGTTTTTGTCGCCTTTTTCCGCTGGACGAACATGGCGCCCCAGCCTTCGGGCGGTTATTTTTGGGCGCGGCTATGCCCGCGGCCTTTTTTTGGTACACGGAGGCCCCTCGCAAAGTCTCGCGCCATTCCGAGTCCGGCGGACGAAGTTGGCCTGCCCCACCCCCCAAGGCTATAGCCCACCCGTTTTTGTGGCCTTTTTCCGCTGGACGAACTTGACGCCCCGGCCTTCCGGCGGTTATTTTTTGGCGCGCCTGTGTCCGCGCCCTATTTTTGGCACACGGAGGCCCCTCGTAAAGTCTCACGCCATTCCGAGTCCGGCGGACGAAGTTGGCCAGCCCCACCCCCCAAGGCCATAACCCACCCGTTTTTGTGCCCTTTTTCCGCTGGACGAGTATGGCGCCCCAGCCTTCGGGAGGTTATTTTTGGGCGCGGCTGTGACCACGCCCTATTTTTGGCTCACGGAGGCCCCTTGCAAAGTCTCGCGCCATTCCGAGTCCGGCGGACTAAGTTGGCCTGCCCCACCCCCCAAGGCTATAGCCCACCCGTTTTTGTGGCCTTTTTCCGCTGGTCGAACTTGGCGCCCCGGCCTTCGGGCGGTTATTTTTGGGCGCGGCTGTGCCCGCAGCCTATTTTTGGCACACGGAAGCCCCTCGCAAAGTCTCGCGCCATTCCGAGTCCGGCGGATGAAGTTGGACAGCCCCAACACCTGAGGCTATAGCCCACCCGTTTTTGTGGCCTTTTTCCGCTGGACGAACTTGGCGCCCCGGCCTTCCGGCTGTTATTTTTGGGCGCGGCTGTGCCCGCGGCGTATTTTTGGCACACGGAGGCCCCTTGCAAAGTGTCGCGCCATTCCGAGTCCGGCGGACAAAGTTGGCCTGCCCCACCCCCCTAGGCTATAGCCCACCCGTTTTTGTGGCCTTTTTCCGCTGGACGAACTTGGCGCCCGGCCTTGGGCTGTTATTTTTGGGTGCGGCTGTGCCCGCAGGCCTACTTTTGGCACACGGAGGCCACTCGCAAAAGGCGCGCGCCCTGCCGAGTCCGGCGGACGAAGTTGTCCAGCCCCACCCCCCAAGGCCATAGCCCACCCGTTTTTGTGGCCTTTTTCCGCTGGACGAGCATGGCGCCCCGGCCTTCGGGAGGTTATTTTTGGGCGCGGCTGTGCCCAATGCCTATTTTTTGGACACGGAGGCCCCTCGCAAAGTCTCGCGCCATTCCGAGTCCGGCGGACGAAGTTGGCCAGCCCCAGCCCCCAAGGCTATAGCCCACCCGTTTTTGTCGCCTTTTTCCGCTGGACGAACATGGCGCCCCAGCCTTCGGGCGGTTATTTTTGGGCGCGGCTATGCCCGCGGCCTTTTTTTGGTACACGGAGGCCCCTCGCAAAGTCTCGCGCCATTCCGAGTCCGGGCGGGACGGTTGGCCTGCCCCACCCCCAAGGCTATAGCCCACCCGGTTTTGTGGCCTTTTGCCGCTGGACGAACTTGACGCCCCGGCCTTCCGGCGGTTATTTTTTGGCGCGCCTGTGTCCGCGCCCTATTTTTGGCACACGGAGGCCCCTCGTAAAGTCTCACGCCATTCCGAGTCCGGCGGACGAAGTTGGCCAGCCCCACCCCCCAAGGCCATAACCCACCCGTTTTTGTGCCCTTTTTCCGCTGGACGAGTATGGCGCCCCAGCCTTCGGGAGGTTATTTTTGGGCGCGGCTGTGACCACGCCCTATTTTTGGCTCACGGAGGCCCATCGCAAAGACTGGCGCCATTCCGAGTCCGGCGGACGAAGTTGGCCAGCCCCACCCCCCAACGCTATCGCCCCCCCTCGCTTGTGGCATCTTTCCGCTGGACGAACTTGGCGCCCCGGCCTTCGGGCGGTTATTTTTTGGCGCACCTGTGTCCGCGGCCTATTTTTGGCACACGGAGGCCCCTCGTAAAGTCTCGCGCCATTCCGAGTCCGGCGGACGAAGTTGGCCAGCCCCACCCCCCAAGGCCATAGCCCACCCGTTTTTGTGGCCTTTTTCCGCTGGACGAGCTTGGCGCCCCGGCCTTCGGGAGATTATTTTTGGGCGCGGCTGTGCCCACGGCCTATTTTTGGCACAGGGAGGCCCCTCGCAAGGTCTCGCGCCATTCCGAGTCCGGCGGACGAAGTGGGCCAGCCCCACCCCCCGAGGGTATAGCCCACCCGTTTTTGTGGCCTTTTTCCGCTGGACGAACTTGGCGCCCCGGCCTTCGAGTAGTTATTTTTGGGCGCGGCTGTGCCCGTGGCCTATTTTTGGCACACGGAGGTGCCTCGCCAAGTCTCGCGCCATTCCGAGTCCGGCGGACGATGTTGGCCAGCCCCACCCCCCAAGGCTATAGCCCACCCGTTTTTGTGGCCTTTTTCCGCTGGACGAACTTGACGCCCCGGCCTTCCGGCGGTTATTTTTTGGCGCGCCTGTGTCCGCGCCCTATTTTTGGCACACGGAGGCCCCTCGTAAAGTCTCACGCCATTCCGAGTCCGGCGGACGAAATTGGCCAGCCCCACCCCCCAAGGCCATAACCCACCCGTTTTTGTGCCCTTTTTCCGCTGGACGAGTATGGCGCCCCAGCCTTCGGGAGGTTATTTTTGGGCGCGGCTGTGACCACGCCCTATTTTTGGCTCACGGAGGCCCCTCGCAAAGACTGGCGCCATTCCGAGTCCGGCGGACGAAGTTGGCCAGCCCCACCCCCCAAGGCTATAGCCCACCCGTTTTTGTGGCCTTTTTCCGCTGGACGAACTTGGCGCCCCGGCCTTCGGGCGGTTATTTTTAGCGCACCTGTGTCCGCGGCCTATTTTGGCACACGGAGGCCCCTCGTAAAGTCTCGCGCCATTCCGAGTCCGGCGGACGAGTTGGCCAGCCCCACCCCCAAGGCGATAGCCCACCCGTTTTTGTGGCCTTTTTCCGCTGGACGATCTTGGCGCCCTGGCCTTCGGGAGATTATTTTTGGGCGCGGCTGTGCCCACGGCCTATTTTTGGCACAGGGAGGCCCCTCGCAAGGTCTCGCGCCATTCCGAGTCCGGCGGACGAAGTGGGCCAGCCCCACCCCCCGAGGGTATAGCCCACCCGTTTTTGTGGCCTTTTTCCGCTGGACGAACTTGGCGCCCCGGCCTTCGAGTAGTTATTTTTGGGCGCGGCTGTGCCCGTGGCCTATTTTTGGCACACGGAGGTGCCTCGCCAAGTCTCGCGCCATTCCGAGTCCGGCGGACGATGTTGGCCAGCCCCACCCCCCAAGGCTATAGCCCACCCGTTTTTGTGGCCTTTTTCCGCTGGACGAACTTGGCACCCCGGCCTTCAGGCGGTTATTTTTCGGCGCGGCTCTGCCTGCGGCCTATTTTTGGCACACGGAGGCCCCTTGCAAAGTCTCGCGCCATTCCGAGTGCGGCGGACTAAGTTGGCCTGCCCCACCCCCCAAGGCTATAGCCTACCCGTTTTTGTGGCCTTTTTCCGCTGGTCGAACTTGGTGCCCCGGCCTTCGGGCGGTTATTTTTGGGCGCGGCTGTGACCGCATCCTATTTTTGGCACACGGAGGCCCCTCGCAAAGTCTCGCACCATTCCGAGTCCGGCGGACGAAGTTGGACAGGCCCAACACCTGAGGCTATAACCCACCCGTTTTTGTGGCCTTTTTCCGCTGGACGAACTTGGCGCCCCGGCCTTCCGGCTGTTATTTTTGGGCGCGGCTGTGACGGCGGCCTATTTTTGGCACACGGAGGCCCCTTACAAAGTTTCGCGCCATTCCGAGTCCGGCGGACTAAGTTGGCCTGCCCCACCCCCCAAGGCTATAGCCCACCCGTTTTTGTGGCCTTTTTCCGCTGGTCGAACTTGGCGCCCCGGTATTCGGGCGTTTATTTTTGGACGCGGCTGTGCCCGCAGCCTATTTTTGGCACACGGAGGCCCCTCGCAAAGTCTCGCACCATTCCGAGTCCGGCGGACGAAGTTGGCCGGCCCACCCCCCGAGGCTATAGCCAACCCGTTTTTGTGGCCTTTTTCCGCTGGACGAACTTGGCACCCCCGCCTTCGGGAAGTTATTTTTAGGCGCGGCTGTGCCCGTGGCCTATATTTGGCACACGGAGGCCCCTCGCAAAGTCTCGCGCCATTCCGAGTCCAGCGGACGAAGTTGGCCTGCCCCACCCCCCAAGGCTATAGCCCACCCGTTTTTGTGGCCTTTTTCCGCTGGACGAACTTGGCGCCCCGGCCTTCGGGCGGTTATTTTTAGGCGCGGCTGTGCGCGCGGCCTATTTTTGGCATACGGAGGCCCCTCGCAAGGTCTCGCGCCATTCCGAGTCCGGCGGACGAAGTTGGCCAGCCCCAACCCCCAAGGCTATAGCCCACCCATTTTTATGGCCTTTTGCCGCGGGCCGACCTTGGCGCCCCGGCCTTCGGGCTGTTATTTTTTGGCGCGGCTGTTCGCTCGGCCTTTTTTTGGCACACGGAGGCCCCTCGCAATGTCTCGCGCCATTCCGAGTCCGGCGGACGAAGTTGGCCTGCCCCATCCCCCAAGGCTATAGCCCACCCATTTTTATGGCCTTTTTCCGCTGGACGAACTTGGCGCCCCGGCCTTCGGGCAGTTATTTTTGGGCGCGCCTGTGTCCACGGCCTATTTTTGGCACACGGAAGCCCCTCGTAAAGTCTCGCGCCATTCCGTGTCCGGCGGACGACGTTGGCCAGCCCCACCCCCCAAGGCCATAGCCCACCCGTTTTTGTGGCCTTTTTCCGCTGGACGAGCATGGCGCCCCGGCGTTCGGAAGGTTATTTTTGGGCGCGGCTGCGCCCACGGCCTATTTTTTGCACACGGAGGCCCCTCGCAAAGTCTCGCGCCATTCCGAGTCCGGCGGACGAAGTTGGCCAGCCCCACCCCCCAAGGCTATAGCCCACCCGTTTTTGTGACCTTTTTCCGCTGGACGAACTTGGTGGCCCGGCCTTCGGGCGCTTATTTTTGGGCACGGCTGTGCCCGCAGCCTATTTTTGGCACACGGAGGCCCCTCACAATGTCTCGCACCATTCTGAGTCCGGCGGACGAAGTTGGCCAGCCCCAACACCCGAGGCTATAGCCCACCCATTTTTGTGGCCTTTTTCCGCTGGACGAACTTGACGCTTGGCCTTCCGGCTGTTATTTTTGGGCTCGGTTGTGCCCGCGGCCTATTTTTGGCACACGGAGGCCCCTTGCAAAGTCTCGCGCCATTCCGAGTCCGGCGGACTAAGTTGGCCTGCCCCACCCCCCAAGGCTATAGCCCACCCGTTTTTGTGGCCTTTTTCCGCTGGTCGAACTTGGCGCCCCGGCCTTCGGGCTGTTATTTTTGGGCGCGGCTGTGCCCGCAGCCTATTTTTGGCACACGGAAGCCCCTCGCAAAGTCTCGCGCCATTCCGAGTCCGGCGGATGAAGTTGGACAGCCCCAACACCTGAGGCTATAGCCCTCCCGTTTTTGTGGCCTTTTTCCGCTGGACGAACTTGGCGCCCCGGCCTTCCGGCTGTTATTTTTGGGCGCGGCTGTGCCCGCGGCGTATTTTTGGCACACGGAGGCCCCTTGCAAAGTGTCGCGCCATTCCGAGTCCGGCGGACAAAGTTGGCCAGCCCCACCCCCCTAGGCTATAGCCCACCCGTTTTTGTGGCCTTTTTCCGCTGGACGAACTTGGCGCCCCGGCCTTCGGGCTGTTATTTTTGGGCGCGGCTGTGCCCGCAGCCTATTTTTGGCACACGGAAGCCCCTCGCAAAGTCTCGCGCCATTCCGAGTCCGGCGGATGAAGTTGGACAGCCCCAACACCTGAGGCTATAGCCCTCCCGTTTTTGTGGCCTTTTTCCGCTGGACGAACTTGGCGCCCCGGCCTTCCGGCTGTTATTTTTGGGCGCGGCTGTGCCCGCGGCGTATTTTTGGCACACGGAGGCGCCTTGCAAAGTCTCACGCCATTCCGAGTCCGGCGGACGAAGTTGGTCAGCCCCAGCCCCCAAGGCTATAGCCCACCCGTTTTTGTGGCCTTTTTCCGCTGGACGAACTTGGCGCCCCGGCCTTCAGGCGGTTATTTTTGGGCGCGGCTGTGTCCGCAGCTTATTTTTAGCACACGGAGGCGCCTAGCAAAGTCTCGCGCCATTCCGAGTCCTGCGGACGACGTTGGCCAGCCCCACCCCCCAAGGCTATAGCCCACCCGTTTTTGTGGCCTTTTTCCGCAGGACGAAATTGGCGCCCCGGCCCTCGGGCGGGTATTTTTGGGCGCGGCTGTGCCCGAAGCCTATTTTTGGCACACGGAAGCCGCTCGCAAAGTCTCGCGCCATTCCGAGTCCGACGGACGAAGTTGGACAGCCCCAACACCTGAGGCTATAGCCCACCCGTTTTTGTGGCCTTTTTCCGCTGGACGAACTTGGCGCCCCGGCCATCCGGCTGTTATTTTTGGGCGCGGCTGTGCCTGCGGCGTATTTTTGGCACACGGAGGCCCCTCGCAAAGTCTCGCGCCATTCCGAGTCCGGCGGACGAAGTCGGCCAGCCCCACCCCCCAAGGCTATAGCCCACCCGTTTTTGTGGCCTTTTTCCGCTGGTCGAACTTGGCGCCCCGGCCTTCGGGCGGTTATTTTTGGGCGCGGCTGTGCCCGCGACCTATTTTTTGCATACGGAGGCCCCTCGTAAAGTCTCGCGCCATTCCGAGTCTGGCGGACGAAGTTGGCTAGCCCCAACACCAGAGGCTATAGCCCACCCGTTTTTGTGGCCTTTTTCCGCTGGACGAAATTGGCGCCCCGGCCCTCGGGCGGGTATTTTCTAGCGCGGCTGTGCCCGTGGCCTATTTTTGGAACACGGAGGTGCCTCGCAAAGTCTCGCGCCATTCCGAGTCCGGAGGACGAAGTTGGCCAGCCCCACCCACCAAGGCTATACCCCACCCGTTTTTGTGGCCTTTTTCCGCTGGACGAACTTGGCCTCCCGGCCTTCGGGCGGGTATTATTGGGTCCGGCTGTGCCCGCGGCCTATTTTTGGCACACGGACGCGCCTTGCAAAGTCTCGCGCCATTCCGAGTCCGGCGGACGAAGTTGGACAGCCCCACCCCCCAAGGCTATAGCCCACCCGTTTTTGTGGCCTTTTTCCGCTGGACGAACTTGGCGCCCCGGCCTTCGGGCGGGTATTTTTGGGCGCGGCTGTGCCCGCGGCCTATTTTTGGCCCCCGGAGGCGCCTCGCAAAGTCTCGCGCCATTCCGAGTCCGGCGGACGAAGTCGGCCAGCCCCACCCCCCAAGGCTATAGCCCACCCGTTTTTGTGGCCTTTTTCCGCTGGTCGAACTTGGCGCCCCGGCCTTCGGGCGGTTATTTTTGGGCGCGGCTGTGCCCGCGACCTATTTTTTACATACGGAGGCCCCTCGTAAAGTCTCGCGCCATTCCGAGTCCGGCGGACGAAGTTGGCTGGCCCCAACACCAGAGGCTATAGCCCACCCGTTTTTGTGGCCTTTTTCCGCTGGACGAAATTGGCGCCCCGGCCCTCGGGCGGGTATTTTCTAGCGCGGCTGTGCCCGTGGCCTATTTTTGGAACACGGAGGTGCCTCGCAAAGTCTCGCGCCATTCCGAGTCCGGAGGACGAAGTTGGCCAGCCCCACCCACCAAGGCTATACCCCACCCGTTTTTGTGGCCTTTTTCCGCTGGACGAACTTGGCCTCCCGGCCTTCGGGCGGGTATTTTTGGGTGCGGCTGTGCCCGCGGCCTATTTTTGGCACACGGACGCGCCTTGCAAAGTGTCGCGCCATTCCGAGTCCGGCGGACGAAGTTGGACAGCCCCACCCCCCAAGGCTATAGCCCACCCGTTTTTGTGGCCTTTTTCCGCTGGACGAACTTGGCGCCCCGGCCTTCGGGCGGGTATTTTTGGGCGTGGCTGTGCCCGCGGCCTATTTTTGGCACACGGAGGCACCTTGCAAAGTCTCGCGCCATTCCGAGTCCGGCGGACGAAGTCGGCCAGACCCACCCCCCAAGGCTATAGCCCACCCGTTTTTGTAACCTTTTTCCGCAGGACGAACTTGGCGCCCCGGCCTTCGGGCGGGTATTTTCTGGCGCTGCTGTGCCCGCGGCCTATTTTTGGCACACGGAGTCGCCTCACAAAGTCTCGCGCCATTCCGAGTTCGGCGGACGAAGGTGGCTAGCCCCACCCCCCAAGGCAATAGCCCACCCGTTTTTGTGGCCTTTTTCCGCTGGTCGAACTTGGCGCCCCGGCCTTCGGGCGGGTATTTTATGTCGCGGCTGTGCCCGCGTCCTATTTTTTGCATACGGAGTCGCCTCTCAAAGTCTCGCGCCATTCCGAGTCCGGCGGACGAAGTTGGCCAGCCCCAACACCAGAGGCTATAGCCCACCCGTTTTGTGGCCTTTTTCCGCTGGACGAAATTGGCGCCCGGCCCTCGGGTGGGTATTTTGGGCGCGGCTGTGCCCATGGCTTATTTTTGGCACATGGATACTCCTCTCAAAGACTCGCGACAAAACGACTCCGGCGGACTAAGTCCGACAGCCCACCCCCCCAAGGCTATAGCCCACCCGATTTTGTGGCCTTTTTCCGCTGGACGAAATTGGCGCCCCGGCCCTCGGGTGGGTATTTTTGGGCGCGGCTGTGCCCGCGGCCTATTTTTGGCACACGGAGGCGCCTTGCAAAGTCTCACGCCATTCCGAGTCCGGCGGACGAAGTTGGACAGCCCCACCCCCCAAGGCTATAGCCCACCCGTTTTTGTGGCCTTTTTCCGCTGGACGAAATTGGCGCCCCGGCCCTCGGGCGGGTATTTTCTAGCGCGGCTGTGCCCGTGGCCTATTTTTGGAACACGGAGGTGCCTCGCAAAGTCTCGCGCCATTCCGAGTCCGGAGGACGAAGTTGGCCAGCCCCACCCACCAAGGCTATACCCCACCCGTTTTTGTGGCCTTTTTCCGCTGGACGAACTTGGCCTCCCGGCCTTCGGGCGGGTATTATTGGGTGCGGCTGTGCCCGCGGCCTATTTTTGGCACACGGACGCGCCTTGCAAAGTCTCGCGCCATTCCGAGTCCTGCGGACGACGTTGGCCAGCCCCACCCCCCAAGGCTATAGCCCACCCGTTTTTGTGGCCTTTTTCCGCTGGACGAAATTGGCGCCCCGGCCTTCGGGCGGTTATTTTTTGGCGCGGCTGTGCCCGGGGCCTATTTTTGGCACACGGAGGCCGCTCGCAAAGTCCCGCGCCATTCCGAGTCCGGCGGACGAAGTTGGTCAGCCCCACCCCCCTAGGCTATAGCCCACCTGTTTTTGTGGCCTTTTTCCGCTGGTCGAACTTGGCGCCCCGGCCTTCGGGCGCTTATTTTTGGGTACGGCTGCGCCCGGGGCCTATTTTTGGTACACGGAGGCCGCTCGCGAAGTCTCGCGCCATTCCGAGTCCGGCGGACGAAGTTGGCCAGCCCCACCCCCCAAGGCTATACCCCACCCGTTTTTGTGGCCTTTTTCCGCTGGACGAACTTGGCCTCCCGGCCTTCGGGCGGGTATTATTGGGTGCGGCTGTGCCCGCGGCCTATTTTTGGCACACGGACGCGCCTTGCAAAGTGTCGCGCCATTCCGAGTCCGGCGGACGAAGTTGGACAGCCCCACCCCCCAAGGCTATAGCCCACCCGTTTTTGTGGCCTTTTTCCGCTGGACGAACTTGGCGCCCCGGCCTTCGGGCGGGTATTTTTGGGCGTGGCTGTGCCCGCGGCCTATTTTTGGCACACGGAGGCACCTTGCAAAGTCTCGCGCCATTCCGAGTCCGGCGGACGAAGTCGGCCAGACCCACCCCCCAAGGCTATAGCCCACCCGTTTTTGTAACCTTTTTCCGCAGGACGAACTTGGCGCCCCGGCCTTCGGGCGGGTATTTTCTGGCGCTGCTGTGCCCGCGGCCTATTTTTGGCACACGGAGTCGCCTCACAAAGTCTCGCGCCATTCCGAGTTCGGCGGACGAAGGTGGCTAGCCCCACCCCCCAAGGCAATAGCCCACCCGTTTTTGTGGCCTTTTTCCGCTGGTCGAACTTGGCGCCCCGGCCTTCGGGCGGTTATTTTTGGACGCGGCTGTGCCCGCGACCTATTTTTTGCATACGGAGGCCCCTCGCAAAGTCTCGCGCCATTCCGAGTCCGGCGGACGAAGTTGGCCAGCCCCAACACCAGAGGCTATAGCCCACCCGTTTTTGTGGCCTTTTTCCGCTGGACGAAATTGGCGCCCCGGCCCTCGGGTGGGTATTTTTGGGCGCGGCTGTGCCCGCGGCTTATTTTTGGCACACGGAGGCGCCTTGCAAAGTCTCACGCCATTCCGAGTCCGGCGGACGAAGTTGGACAGCCCCACCCCCCAAGGCTATAGCCCACCCGTTTTTGTGGCCTTTTTCCGCTGGACGAAATTGGCGCCCCGGCCCTCGGGTGGGTATTTTTGGGCGCGGCTGTGCCCGCGGCCTATTTTTGGCACACGGAGGCGCCTTGCAAAGTCTCACGCCATTCCGAGTCCGGCGGACGAAGTTTGACAGCCCCACCCCCCAAGGCTATAGCCCACCCGTTTTTGTGGCCTTTTTCCGCTGGACGAAATTGGCGCCCCGGCCCTCGGGCGGGTATTTTCTAGCGCGGCTGTGCCCGTGGCCTATTTTTGGAACACGGAGGTGCCTCGCAAAGTCTCGCGCCATTCCGAGTCCGGAGGACGAAGTTGGCCAGCCCCACCCACCAAGGCTATACCCCACCCGTTTTTGTGGCCTTTTTCCGCTGGACGAACTTGGCCTCCCGGCCTTCGGGAGGGTATTATTGGGTGCGGCTGTGCCCGCGGCCTATTTTTGGCACACGGACGCGCCTTGCAAAGTCTCGCGCCATTCCGAGTCCTGCGGACGACGTTGGCCAGCCCCACCCCCCAAGGCTATAGCCCACCCGTTTTTGTGGCCTTTTTCCGCTGGACGAAATTGGCGCCCCGGCCTTCGGGCGGTTATTTTTTGGCGCGGCTGTGCCCGGGGCCTATTTTTGGCACACGGAGGCCGCTCGCAAAGTCCCGCGCCATTCCGAGTCCGGCGGACGAAGTTGGTCAGCCCCACCCCCCTAGGCTATAGCCCACCTGTTTTTGTGGCCTTTTTCCGCTGGTCGAACTTGGCGCCCCGGCCTTCGGGCGCTTATTTTCGGGTACGGCTGCGCCCGGGGCCTATTTTTGGTACACGGAGGCCGCTCGCAAAGTCTCGCGCCATTCCGAGTCCGGCGGACGAAGTTGGCCAGCCCCACCCCCCAAGGCTATAGCCCACCCGTTTTTGTGGCCTTTTTCTGCTGGACGAAATTGGCGCCCCGGCCCTCGGGCGGGTATTTTTGGGCGCGGCTGTGCCTGAAGCCTATTTTTGGCACACGGAAGCCGCTCGCAAAGTCTCGCGCCATTCCGAGTCCGACGGACGAAGTTGGACAGCCCCAACACCTGAGGCTATAGCCCACCCGTTTTTGTGGCCTTTTTCCGCTGGACGAACTTGGCGCCCCGGCCATCCGGCTGTTATTTTTGGGCGCGGCTGTGCCTGCGGCGTATTTTTGGCACACGGAGGCCCCTTGCAAAGTCTCGCGCCATTCCGAGTCCGGCGGACAAAGTTGGCCTGCCCCACCCCCCAAGGCTATAGCCCACCCGTTTTTGTGGCCTTTTTCCGCTGGACGAACCTGGCGCCCCGGCCTTCGGGCGGGTATTTTTGGGCGCGGCTGTGCCCACGGCCTATTTTTGGCCCCCGGAGGTGCCTCGCAAAGTCTCGCGCCATTCCGAGTCCGGCGGACGAAGTCGGCCAGCCCCACCCCCCAAGGCTATAGCCCACCCGTTTTTGTGGCCTTTTTCCGCTGGTCGAACTTGGCGCCCCGGCCTTCGGGCGGTTATTTTTGGGCGCGGCTGTGCCCGCGACCTATTTTTTGCATACGGAGGCCCCTCGTAAAGTCTCGCGCCATTCCGAGTCCGGCGGACGAAGTTGGCTAGCCCCAACACCAGAGGCTATAGCCCACCCGTTTTTGTGGCCTTTTTCCGCTGGACGAAATTGGCGCCCCGGCCCTCGGGCGGGTATTTTCTGGCGCGGCTGTGGCCGTGGCCTATTTTTGAAACACGGAGGTGCCTCGCAAAGTCTCGAGCCATTCCGAGTCCGGAGGACGAAGTTGGCCAGCCCCACCCACCAAGGCTATAGCCCACCCGTTTTTGTGGCCTTTTTCCGCTGGACGAACTTGGCCTCCCGGCCTTCGGGCGGGTATTTTTGGGTGCGGCTGTGCCCGCGGCCTATTTTTGGCACACGGACGCGCCTTACAAAGTCTCGCGCCATTCCGAGTCCGGCGGACGAAGTTGGACAGCCCCACCCCCCAAGGCTATAGCCCACCCGTTTTTGTGGCCTTTTTCCGCTGGACGAACTTGGCGCCCCGGCCTTCGGGCGGGTATTTTTGGGCGTGGCTGTGCCCGCGGCCTATTTTTGGCACACGGAGGTACCTTGCAAAGTCTCACGCCATTCCGAGTCCGGCGGACGAAGTTGGACAGCCCCACCCCCCAAGGCTATAGCCCACCCGTTTTTGTGGCCTTTTTCCGCTGGACGAAATTGGCGCCCCAGCCCTCGGGCGGTTATTTTTGGACGCGGCTGTGCCCGCGACCTATTTTTTGCATACGGAGGCCCCTCGCAAAGTCTCGCGCCATTCCGAGTCCGGCGGACGAAGTTGGTCAGCCCCACCCCCCTAGGCTATAGCCCACCCGTTTTTGTGGCCTTTTTCCGCTGGACGAAATTGGCGCCCCGGCCCTCGGGTGGGTATTTTTGGGCGCGGCTGTGCCCGCGGCCTATTTTTGGCACACGGAGGCGCCTTGCAAAGTCTCACGCCATTCCGAGTCCGGCGGACGAAGTTGGTCAGCCCCACCCCCCTAGGCTATAGCCCACCCGTTTTTGTGGCCTTTTTCCGCTGGACGAAATTGGCGCCCCAGCCCTCGGGCGGGTATTTTTGGGCGCGGCTGTGCCCGCGGCCTCTTTTTGGCACCCGGAGGCGCCTCGCAAAGTCTCGCGCCATTCCGAGTCCGGCGGACGACGTTCACCAGCCCCACCCGCCAAGGGCCCACCCGTTTTTGTGCCCTTTTTCCGCTGGACGAGTATGGCGCCCCAGCCTTCGGGAGGTTATTTTTGGGCGCGGCTGTGACCACGCCCTATTTTTGGCACACGGAGGCCCCTCGCAAAGACTGGCGCCATTCCGAGTCCGGCGGACGAAGTTGGCCAGCCCCACCCCCCAAGGCTATAGCCCACCCGTTTTTGTGGCCTTTTTCCGCTGGACGAACTTGGCGCCCCGGCCTTCAGGCGGTTATTTTTGGGCGCGGCTGTGTCCGCAGCTTATTTTTGGCACACGGAGGCGCCTCGCAAAGTCTCGCGCCATTCCGAGTCCGGCGGACGACGTTGGCCAGCCCCACCCCCCAAGGCTATAGCCCACCCGTTTTTGTGGCCTTTTTCCGCTGGACGAAATTGGCGCCCCGGCCCTCGGGCGGGTATTTTTGGGCGCGGCTGTGCCTGAAGCCTATTTTTGGCACACGTAAGCCACTCGCAAAGTCTCGCGCCATTCCGAGTCCGACGGACGAAGTTGGACAGCCCCAACACCTGAGGCTATAGCCCACCCGTTTTTGTAACCTTTTTCCGCAGGACGAACTTGGCGTCCCGGCCTTCGGGCGGGTATTTTCTGGCGCTGCTGTGCCCGCGACCTATTTTTTGCATACGGAGGCACCTCGCAAAGTCTCGCGCCATTCCGAGTCCGGCGGACGAAGTCGGCCGGCCCCACCCCCCAAGGCTATAGCCCACCCGTTTTTGTGGCCATTTTCCGCTGGACGAAATTGGCGCCCCGGTCTTCGGCCGGTTATTTTTGGGCGAGGCTGTGCCCGGGGCCTATTTTTGGCACACGGAGTCCGCTCGCAAAATCTCGCGCCATTCCGAGTCCGGCGGACGAAGTTGGCCAGCCCCACCCACGAAGCTATAGCCCACCCGTTTTTGTGGCCTTTTTGCGCTGGACGAACTTGGCGCCCCGGCCTTCGGGCGGTTATTTTTTGGCGCGGCTGTGCCCGGGGCCTATTTTTGGCACACGGAGGCCGCTCGCAAAGTCCCGCGCCATTCCGAGTCCGGCGGACGAAGTTGGTCAGCCCCACCCCCCTAGGCTATAGCCCACCTGTTTTTGTGGCCTTTTTCCGCTGGTCGAACTTGGCGCCCCGGCCTTCGGGCGCTTATTTTCGGGTACGGCTGCGTCCGGGGCCTATTTTTGGTACACGGAGGCCGCTCGCAAAGTCTCGCGCCATTCCGAGTCCGGCGGACGAAGTTGGCCAGCCCCACCCCCCAAGGCTATAGCCCACCCGTTTTTGTGGCCTTTTTCTGCTGGACGAACTTGGCGCCCCGGCCTTCGGGCGGTTATTTTTGGGCGCGGCTGTGCCCGGGGCCTATTTCCGGAACACGGAGGACGCTCGCAAAGTCTCGCGTCATTTCGAGTCCGGCGGACGAAGTTGGCCAGCCCCACCCCCCAAGGTTATAGCCCACCCGTTTTTGTGGCCTTTTTCCGCTGGACGAACTTGGCGCCCCGGCCTTCGGGCGGTTATTTTTTAGTGCGGCTTTGCCCGGGGCCTATTTTTGGCACACGGAGGCCGCTCGCAAAGTCTCGCGCCATTCCGAGTCCGGCGGACGAAGTTGGCCAGCCCCACCCCCCAAGGCTATAGCCCACCCGTTTTTGTGGCCTTTTTCCGCTGGACGAACTTGACGCCCCGGCCTTCGGGCGGTTATTTTTGGGCGCGGCTGTGCCCGGGCCTATTTTTGGCACACGGAGGCCGGTCGCAAAGTCTCGCGCCATTCCGAGTCCGGCGGACGAAGTTGGCCAGCCCCACCCCCCAAGGCTAAAGCCCACCCTTTTTTGTGGCCTTTTTCCGCTGGACGAACTTGGCGACCCGGCCTTCGGGTGGTTATTTTTGGGCGCGGCTGTGCCCGGGGCCTATTTCCGACATACGGAGGCCGCTCGCAAAGTCTCGCGTCATTTCGAGTCCGGCGGACGAAGGCGGCCGGCCCCACCTCCCAAGGCTATAGCCCACCCGTTTTTGTGGCCTTTTTCCGCTGGACGAACTTGGCGCCCCGGCCTTTGGGCGGTTATTTTTGGGCGCGGCTGTGCCCGGGGCCTATTTTTCGCACACGGAGTCCGCTCGCAAAGTCTTGCGCCATTCCAAGTCCGGCGGACGAAGTTGGCCAGCCCCACCCCCCAAGGCTAAAGCCCACCCGTTTTTGTGGCCTTTTTCCGCTGGACGAACTTGGCGACCCGGCCTTCGGGCGGTTATTTTTGGGACGTGGCTGTGCCCGGGGCCTATTTTTGGCACACGTAGGCCGCTCACAAAGTCTCGCGCCATTCCGAGTCCGGCGGACGAAGTTGGCCAGCCCCACCCCCCAAGGCTATAGCCCACCGGTTTTTGTGGCCTTTTTCCGCTGGACGAACTTGGCGCCCCGGCCTTTGGGCGGTTATTTTTGGGCGCGGCTGTGCCCGGGGCCTATTTTTGGCACACGGAGTCCGCTCGCAAAGTCTTGCGCCATTCCAAGTCCGGCGGACGAAGTTGGCCAGCCCCACCCCCCAAGGCTATAGCCCACCCGTTTTTGTGGCCTTTTTCCGCTTGACGAAATTGGCGCCTCGGCCTTCGGGCGGTTATTTTTGAGCGCGGCTGTGCCCGGGGCCTATTTTTGGCACACGGAGGCCCCTCGCAATGTCTCGCGTCATTTCGAATCCGGCGGACGAAGGCGGCCGGCCCCACCTCCCAAGGCTATAGCCCACCCGTTTTTGTGGCCTTTTTCTGCTGGACGAACTTGGCGCCCCAGCCTTCGGGCGGTTATTTTTGGGCGCGGCTGTGCCCGGGGCCTATTTCCGACACACGGAGGACACTCGCAAAGTCTTGCGCCATTTCGAGTCCGGCAGACGAAGTCGGCCACCCCCACCCCTCAAGGCTATAGCCCACCCGTTTTTGTGGCCTTTTTCCGCTGGACGAACTTGGCGCCCCGGCCTTCGGGCGGTTATTTTTGGACGCGGCTGTGCCCGGGGCCTATTTTTGGCACACGGAGGCCGCTCGTAAAGTCTCGCGCCATTCCGTGTCCGGCGGACGAAGTTTGCCAGCCCCACCCCCCAAGGCTATAGCCCACCCGTTTTTGTGGCCTTTTTCCGCCGGACGAAATTGGCGCCCCGGTCTTCGGCAGGTTATTTTTGGGCGAGGCTGTGCCCGGGGCCTATTTTTGGCACACGGAGTCCGCTCGCAATGTCTCGCGCCATTCCGAGTCCGGCGGACGAAGTTGGCCAGCCCCACCCCCCAAGGCTAAAGCCCACCCTTTTTTGTGGCCTTTTTCCGCCGGACGAACTTGGCGCCCCGGCCTTCGGGTGGTTATTTTTGGGCGCGGCTGTGCCCGGGGCCTATTTCCGACACACGGAGGCCGCTCGCAAAGTCTCGCGTCATTTCGAGTCGGGCGGACGAAGGCGGCCGGCCCCACCTCCCAAGGCTATAGCCCACCCGTTTTTGTGGCCTTTTTCCGCTGGACGAACTTGGCGCCCCGGCCTTTGGGCGGTTATTTTTGGGTGCGGCTGTGCCCGGGGCCTATTTTTGGCACACGGAGTCCGCTCGCAAAGTCTTGCGCCATTCCAAGTCAGGCGGACGAAGTGGGCCAGCCCCACCCCCCAAGGCTAAAGCCCACCCGTTTTTGTGGCCTTTTTCCGCTGGACGAACTTGGCGCCCCGGCCTTCGGGCGGTTATTTTTGGGACGTGGCTGTGCCCGGGGCCTATTTTTGGCACACGGAGGCCGCTCACAAAGTCTCGCGCCATTCCGAGTCCGGCGGACGAAGTTGGCCAGCCCCACCCCCCAAGGCTATAGCCCACCTGTTTTTGTGGCCTTTTTCCGCTGGACGAACTTAGCGCCCCGGCCTTCGGGCGAATATTTTTGGGCGCGGCTGTGCCCGGGACCTATTTTTGGCACACGGAGGCCGAACGCAAAGTCTCCCGACATTCCGAGTCCGGCGGACGAAGTAGGCCAGCCCCACCCCCCAAGACTATAGCCCACCCGTTTTTGTGGCCTTTTTCCGCTTGACGAAATTGGCGCCCCGGCCTTCGGGCGTTTATTTTTGAGCGCGGCTGTGCCCGGGGCCTATTTTCGGCACACGGAGGCCGCTCGTAAAGTCTCGCGCCATTCCGAGTCCGGCGGACGAAGTGGGCCAGCCCCACCCCCCAAGGCTATAGCCCACCCGTTTTTGTGGCCTTTTTCTACTGGACGAACTTGGCGCCCCGGCCTTCGGGCGGTTATTTTTTGGCGCGGCTGTGCCCGGGGCCTATTTCCGACACACGGAGGACACTCGCAAAGTCTCGCGCCATTTCGAGTCCGGCAGACGAAGTCGGCCACCCCCACCCCTCAAGGCTATAGCCCACCCGTTTTTGTGGCCTTTTTCCGCTGGACGAACTTGGCGCCCCGGCCTTCGGGCGGTTATTTTTGGACGCGGCTGTGCCCGGGGCCTATTTTTGGCACACGGAGGCCGCTCGTAAAGTCCCGCGCCATTCCGAGTCCGGCGGACGAAGTTTGCCAGCCCCACCCCCCAAGGCTATAGCCCACCCGTTTTTGTGGCCTTTTTCCGCCGGACGAAATTGGCGCCCCGGTCTTCGGCAGGTTATTTTTGGGCGAGGCTGTGCCCGGGGCCTATTTTTGACACACGGAGTCCGCTCGCAAAATCTCGCGCCATTCCGAGTCCGGCGGACGAAGTTGGCCAGCCCCACCCACGAAGCTATAGCCCACCCGTTTTTGTGGCCTTTTTCCGCTGGACGAACTTGGCGCCCCGGCCTTCGGGCGGTAATTTTTTGGCGCGGCTGTGCCCGGGGCCTATTTTTGGCACACGGAGGCGTCTCGCAAAGTCTCCCGACTTTCCGAGTCCGGCGGACGAAGTTGGCCAGCCCCACCCCCCAAGGCTATAGCCCACCCGTTTTTGTGGCCTTTTTCCGCTGGACGAAATTGGCGCCCCGGCCTTGGCGGTTATTTTGGGCGCGGCTGTGCCTGGGGCCTATTTTTGCACACGGAGGCCGCTCGCAAAGTCCCGCGCCATTCCGAGTCCGCGGACGAGTTGGCCAGCCCCACCCCACAAGGCTATAGCCCACCCGTTTTGTGGCCTTTTCCGCTGGTCGAACTTGGCGCCCCGGCCTTCGAGCGCTTATTTTCAGGTACGGCTGTGCCCGGGGCCTATTTTTGGTACACGGAGGCCGCTCGCAAAGTCTCGCGCCATTCCGAGTCCGGCGGACGAAGTTGGCCAGCCCCACCCCCCAAGGCTATAGCCCACCCGTTTTTGTGGCCTTTTTCCGGTGGATGAAATTGGCGCCCCGGCCTTCGGGCGGTTATTTTTGGGTGCGGCTGTGCCTGGGGCCTATTTTTTGCACACGGAGGCCGCTCGCAAAGTCCCGCGCCATTCCGAGTCAGGCGGACGAAGTGGGCCAGCCCCACCCCCCAAGGCTAAAGCCCACCCGTTTTTGTGGCCTTTTTCCGCTGGACGAACTTGGCGCCCCGGCCTTCGTGCGGTTATTTTTGGGACGTGGCTGTGCCCGGGGCCTATTTTTGGCACACGGAGGCCGCTCACAAAGTCTCGCGCCATTCCGAGTCCGGCGGACGAAGTTGGCCAGCCCCACCCCCCAAGGCTATAGCCCACCAGTTTTTGTGGCCTTTTTCCGCTGGGCCGATCTTAGCGCCCCGGCCTTCGGGCGTATATTTTTGGGCGCGGCTGTGCCCGGGTCCTATTTTTGGCACACGGAGGCCGAACGCAAAGTCTCCCGACATTCCGAGTCCGGCGGACGAAGTAGGCCAGCCCCACCCCCCAAGACTATAGCCCACCCGTTTTTGTGGCCTTTTTCCGCTTGACGAAATTGGCGCCCCGGCCTTCGGGCGTTAATTTTTGAGCGCGGCTGTGCCCGGGGCCTATTTTCGGCACACGGAGGCCACTCGTAAAGTCTCGCGCCATTCCGAGTCCGGCGGACGAAGTGGGCCAGCCCCACCCCCCAAGGCTATAGCCCACCCGTTTTTGTGGCCTTTTTCTACTGGACGAACTTGGCGCCCCGGCCTTCGGGCGGTTATTTTTTGGCGCGGCTGTGCCCGGGGCCTATTTCCGACACACGGAGGACACTCGCAAAGTCTCGCGCCATTTCGAGTCCGGCAGACGAAGTCGGCCACCCCCACCCCTCAAGGCTATAGCCCACCCGTTTTTGTGGCCTTTTTCCGCTGGACGAACTTGGCGCCCCGGCCTTCGGGCGGTTATTTTTGGACGCGGCTGTGCCCGGGGCCTATTTTTGGCACACGGAGGCCGCTCGTAAAGTCCCGCGCCATTCCGAGTCCGGCGGACGAAGTTTGCCAGCCCCACCCCCCAAGGCTATAGCCCACCCGTTTTTGTGGCCTTTTTCCGCCGGACGAAATTGGCGCCCCGGTCTTCGGCAGGTTGTTTTTGGGCGAGGCTGTGCCCGGGGCCTATTTTTGACTCACGGAGTCCGCTCGCAAAATCTCGCGCCATTCCGAGTCCGGCGGACGAAGTTGGCCAGCCCCACCCACGAAGCTATAGCCCACCCGTTTTTGTGGCCTTTTTCCGCTGGACGAACTTGGCGCCCCGGCCTTCGGGCGGTAATTTTTTGGCGCGGCTGTGCCCGGGGCCTATTTTTGGCACACGGAGGCGTCTCGCAAAGTCTCCCGACTTTCCGAGTCCGGCGGACGAAGTTGGCCAGCCCCACCCCCCAAGGCTATAGCCCACCCGTTTTTGTGGCCTTTTTCCGCTGGACGAAATTGGCGCCCCGGCCTTCGGGCGGTTATTTTTGGGCGCGGCTGTGCCTGGGGCCTATTTTTTGCACACGGAGGCCGCTCGCAAAGTCCCGCGCCATTCCGAGTCCGGCGGACGAAGTTGGCCAGCCCCACCCCACAAGGCTATAGCCCACCCGTTTTTGTGGCCTTTTTCCGCTGGTCGAACTTGGCGCCCCGGCCTTCGAGCGCTTATTTTCGGGTACGGCTGTGCCCGGGGCCTATTTTTGGTACACGGAGGCCGCTCGCAAAGTCTCGCGCCATTCCGAGTCCGGCGGACGAAGTTGGCCAGCCCCACCCCCCAAGGCTATAGCCCACCCGTTTTTGTGGCCTTTTTCCGCTGGACGAAATTGGCGCCCCGGCCTTCGGGCGGTTATTTTTGGGTGCGGCTGTGCCTGGGGCCTATTTTTTGCACACGGAGGCCGCTCGCAAAGTCCCGCGCCATTCCGAGTCCGGCGGACGAAGTTGGTCAGCCCCACCCCCCTAGGCTATAGCCCACCCGTTTTTGTGGCCTTTTTCCGCTGGTCGAACTTGGCGCCCCGGTCTTCGGGCGGTTATTTTTGGGCGCGGCTGTGCCCGCGGCCTATTTTTGGCACACAGAGGCCCCTCGCAAAGTCTCGCGCCATTCCGAGTCCGGCGGACGAAGTCGGCCAGCCACACCCCCCAAGGCTATAACCCACCCGTTTTTGTGGCCTTTTTCCGCTGGACGAACATGGCGCCCCGGCCTACGAGCGGTTATTTTTGGGCGCGGCCGTGCCTGCGGCCTATTTTTGGGACACAGAGGCCACTCCCAAAGTCTCGCGCCATTACGAGTCCGGCGGACGAAGTTGGCCAGCCCCACCCCCCAAGGCTATAGCCCACCCGTTTTTGTGGCCTTTTTCCGCTGGACGAAATTGGCGCCCCGGCCTTCGGGCGGTTATTTTTGGGTGCGGCTGTGCCTGGGGCCTATTTTTTGCACACGGAGGCCGCTCGGAAAGTCCCGCGCCATTCCGAGTCCGGCGGACGAAGTTGGTCAGCCCCACCCCCCTAGGCTATAGCCCACCCGTTTTTGTGGCCTTTTTCCGCTGGTCGAACTTGGCGCCCCGGTCTTCGGGCGGTTATTTTTGGGCGCGGCTGTGCCCGCGGCCTATTTTTGGCACACAGAGGCCCCTCGCAAAGTCTCGCGCCATTCCGAGTCCGGCGGACGAAGTCGGCCAGCCACACCCCCCAAGGCTATAGCCCACCCGTTTTTGTGGCCTTTTTCCGCTGGACGAACATGGCGCCCCGGCCTATGAGCGGTTATTTTTGGGCGCGGCCGTGCCTGCGGCCTATTTTTGGGACACAGAGGCCACTCCCAAAGTCTCGCGCCATTACGAGTCCGGCGGACGAAGTTGGCTAGCACCACCCCCCAAGGCTATAGCGCACCCGTTTTTGTGACCTTTTTCCGCTGGACGAACTTGGCGCCCCGGCCTACGAGCGGTTATTTTTGGGCGCGGCTGTGCCCATGGCCTATGATTGGCACACGGAGGCCCCTCGCAAAGTCTCGCGCCATTACGAGTCCGGCGGACGAAGTTGGCCAGCACCACCTCCCAAGGCTATAGCCCACCCGTTTTTGTGCCCTTTTTCCGCTGGACGAACTTGGCGCCCCGGCCTTCGGGCGGTTATTTTTGGGCGCGGCTGTGCCCGGGCCTATTTTTGGCACACGGAGGCCGGTCGCAAAGTCTTGCACCATTCCGAGTCCGGCGGACGAAGTTGGCCATCCCCACCCCCCAAGGCTAAAGCACACCCTTTTTTGTGGCCTTTTTCCGCTGGACGAACTTGGCGCCCCGGCCTTCGGGTGGTTATTTTTGGGCGCGGCTGTGCCCGGGGCCTATTTCCGACACTCGGAGGCCGCTCGCAAAGTCTCGCGTCATTTCGAGTCCGGCGGACGAAGGCGTCCGGCCCCACCCCCAACGGCTATAGCCCACCGGATATTTGTTCCTATGTCCGCTGGTCGATATTAGCGCCCCGGCCTTTGGGCGGTTATTTTTGGGCGCGGCTGTGCCCGGGGCCTGTTTTTGGCACACGGAGTCCGCTCGCAAAGTCTGGCGCCATTCCAAGTCCGGCGGACGAAGTTGGCCAGCCCCACCCCCCAAGGCTAAAGCCCACCCGTTTTTGTGGCCTTTTTCCGCTGGACGAACATGGCGCCCCGGCCTACGAGCGGTTATTTTTGGGCGCGGCCATGCCCGCGGCCTATTTTTGGGACACAGAGGCCACTCCCAAAGTCTCGCGCCATTACGAGTCCGGCGGACGAAGTTGGCCAGCACCACCCCCCAAGGCTATAGCCCACCTGTTTTTGTGGCCTTTTTCCGCTGGACGAACTTGGCGCCGCGGCCTTCGGGTGGGTATTTTTGGGCGCGGCTGTGTCCGGGGCCTATTTTTGGCACACGAAGGCCGCTGGCAAAGTCTCGCGCCATTCCGAGTCCGGCGGACGAAGTTGGCCAGCCCCACCCCCCAAGGCTATAGCCCACCCATTTTTGTGGCCTTTTTCCGGTGGTCTTTATTGGAGGCCCGGCCTTCGGGCTTTTATTTTTGGGCGCGGCTGTGCCCGGGGTCTATTTTTGGCACATGGAGGCCGCTCGCAAAGTCTCGCGCCATTCCGAGTCCGGCGAACGAAGTGGGCCGGCCCCACCCCCAACGCTATAGCCCACCCGTTTTTGTGGCCTTTTTCCGCTGGACGAACTTGGTGCCCCGGCCTTCGGGCGGGTATTTTTGGGCGCGGCTGTGCCCGGGGCCTATTTTTGGCACACGTAGGTCGCTCGCAAAGTCTCTCGCCATTCCGAGTCCGGCGGACGAAGTGGGCCGGCCCCACCCCCCAAGGCTATAGCCCACCCGTTTTTGTGGCCTTTTTCCGCTGGACGAACTTGGCGCCGCGGCCTTTTGGCGTGTATTTTTGGGCGCGGATGTGCCCGCGGCCTATTTTTGGCACACAGAGGCGCCTCGCAAAGTCTCGCGCCATTCTGAGTCCGGCGGACGAAGTCGGCCAGCCCCACCCCCCAAGGCTATAGCCCACCGGTTTTTGTGGCCTTTTTCCGCTGGACGAACTTGGCGCCCCGGCCTTTGGGCGGTTATTTTTGGGCGCGGCTGTGCCCGGGGCCTATTTTTGGCACACGGAGTCCGCTCGCAAAGTCTTGCGCCATTCCAAGTCCGGCGGACGAAGTTGGCCAGCCCCACCCCCCAAGGCTATAGCCCACCCGTTTTTGTGACCTTTTTCCGCTGGACGAACTTGGCGCCCCGGCCTACGAGCGGTTATTTTTGGGCGCGGCTGTGCCCATGGCCTATGATTGGCACACGGACGCCCCTCGCAAAGTCTCGCGCCATTACGAGTCCGGCGGACGAAGTTGGCCAGCACCACTTCCCAAGGCTATAGCCCACCCGTTTTTGTGCCCTTTTTCCGCTGGACGAACTTGGCGCCCCGGCCTTCGGGCGGTTATTTTTGGGCGCGGCTGTGCCCGGGCCTATTTTTGGCACACGGAGGCCGGTCGCTAAGTCTTGCACCATTCCGAGTCCGGCGGACGAAGTTGGCCATCCCCACCCCCCAAGGCTAAAGCACACCCTTTTTTGTGGCCTTTTTCCGCTGGACGAACTTGGCGCCCCGGCCTTCGGGTGGTTATTTTTGGGCGCGGCTGTGCCCGGGGCCTATTTCCGACACTCGGAGGCCGCTCGCAAAGTCTCGCGTCATTTCGAGTCCGAGGCGGACGAAGGCGGCGGCCCCACCCCAAGGCTATAGCCCACCCGTTTTTGTGGCCTTTTTCCGCTGGACGAACTTGGCGCCCGGCCTTTGGGCGGTTATTTTTGGCGCGGCTGTGCCCGGGGCCTGTTTTTGGCACACGGAGTCCGCTCGCAAAGTCTGGCGCCATTCCAAGTCCGGCGGACGAAGTTGGCCAGCCCCACCCCCCAAGGCTAAAGCCCACCCGTTTTTGTGGCCTTTTTCCGCTGGACGAACATGGCGCCCCGGCCTACGAGCGGTTATTTTTGGGTGCGGCCATGCCCGCGGCCTATTTTTGGGACACAGAGGCCACTCCCAAAGTCTCGCGCCATTACGAGTCCGGCGGACGAAGTTGGCCAGCACCACCCCCCAAGGCTATAGCCCACCGGTTTTTGTGGCCTTTTTCCGCTGGACGAACTTGGCGCCCCGGCCTTTGGGCGGTTATTTTTGGGCGCGGCTGTGCCCGGGGCCTATTTTTGGCACACGGAGTCCGCTCGCAAAGTCTTGCGCCATTCCAAGTCCGGCGGACGAAGTTGGCCAGCCCCACCCCCCAAGGCTATAGCCCACCCGTTTTTGTGGCCTTTTTCCGCTTGACGAAATTGGCGCCCCGGCCTTCGGGCGGTTATTTTTGAGCGCGGCTGTGCCCGGGGCCTATTTTCGGCACACAGAGGCCGCTCGCAAAGTCTCGCACCATTCCGAGTCCGGCGGACGAAGTGGGCCAGCCCCACCCCCCAATGCTATAGCCCACCCGTTTTTGTGGCCTTTTTCTGCTGGACGAACTTGGCGCCCCGGCCTTCGGGCGGTTATTTTTGGGCGCGGCTGTGCCCGGGGCCTATTTCCGACACACGGAGGACACTCACAAAGTCGTGCGCCATTTCGAGTCCGGCAGACGAAGTCGGCCACCCCCACCCCTCAAGGCTATAGCCCACCCGTTTTTGTGGCCTTTTTCCGCTGGACGAACTTGGCGCCCCGGCCTTCGGGCGGTTATTTTTGGACGCGGCTGTGCCCGGGGCCTATTTTTGGCACACGGAGGCCGCTCAGAAGTCTCGCGCCATTCCGAGTCCGGCGGACGAAGTTTGCCAGCCCCACCCCCCATGGCTATAGCCCACCCGTTTTTGTGTCCTATTTCCTCTGGTCGATATTTGAGGCCCGGTCTTCGGAAGGTTATTTTTTGGCGAGGCTGTGCCCGGGGCCTATTTTGGCACACGGAGTCCGCTCGCAATGTGGCGCGGCATTCCGAGTCCGGTGGACGAAGTTGGCCAGCCCCACCCCAAGGCTAAAGCCCACCTTTTTGTGGCCTTTTTCCGCCGGACGAACTTGGCGCCCGGCCTTCGGGTGGTTATTTTTGGGCGCGGCTGTGCCGGGGCCTATTTCCGACACACGGAGGCCGCTGCAAAGTCTCGCGTCATTTCGAGTCGGGCGGGGACGGCGGCCGGCCCCACCTCCCAAGGCTATAGCCCACCCGTTTTGTGGCCTTTTTCCGCCGGACGAACTTGGCGCCCCGGCCTTGGGGAGGTTATTTTTGGGTGCGGCTGTGCCCGGGGCCTATTTTTGGCACACGGAGTCCGCTCGCAAAGTCTAGCGCCATTCCAAGTCAGGCGGACGAAGTGGGCCAGCCCCACCCCCCAAGGCTAAAGCCCACCCGTTTTTGTGGCCTTTTTCCGCTGGACGAACTTGGCGCCCCGGCCTTCGGGCGGTTATTTTTGGGACGTGGCTGTGCCCGGGGCCTATTTTTGGCACACGGAGGCCGCTCACAAAGTCTCGCGCCATTCCGAGTCCGGCGGACGAAGTTGGCCAGCCCCACCCCCCAAGGCTATAGCCCACCCGTTTTTGTGGCCTTTTTCCGCTTGACGAACTTAGCGCCCGGCCTTGGGCGAATATTTTTGGGCGCGGCTGTGCCGGGACCTATTTTTGGCACACGGAGGCCGAGACGCAAAGTCTCCCGACATTCCGAGTCCAGGCGGACGAAGTAGGCCAGCCCCACCCCCCAAGACTATAGCCCACCCGTTTTTGTGGCCTTTTTCCGCATGACGAAAGTGGCGCCCCGGCCTTCGGGCGGTTATTTTTGAGCGCGGCTGTGCCCGGGGCCTGGCCCCGGCACACGGAGGCCGCTCGTAAAGTCTCGCGCCATTCCGAGTCCGAGCGGACGAAGTGGGCCAGCCCCACCCCCAAGGCTATAGCCCACCCGTTTTGTGGCCTTTTCTACTGGGACGAACTTGGCGCCCGGCCTTCGGGCGGTTATTTTTGACGCGGCTGTGCCGGGGGCCTATTGCAGCACCACGGAGGCCGCTCGTAAAGTCCCGCGCCATTCCGAGTCCGGCGGACGAAGTTTGCCAGCCCCACCCCCCAAGGCTATAGCCCACCCGTTTTTGTGGCCTTTTTCCGCCGGACGAAATTGGCGCCCCGGTCTTCGGCAGGTTATTTTTGGGCGAGGCTGTGCCCGGGGCCTATTTTTGTCACACGGAGGCGTCTCGCAAAGTCTCCCGACATTCCGAGTCCGGCGGACGAAGTTGGCCAGCCCCACCCACGAAGCTATAGCCCACCCGTTTTTGTGGCCTTTTTCCGCTGGACGAACTTGGCGCCCCGGCCTTCGGGCGGTAATTTTTTGGCGCGGCTGTGCCCGGGGCCTATTTTTGGCACACGGAGGCGTCTCGCAAAGTCTCCCGACTTTCCGAGTCCGGCGGACGAAGTTGGCCAGCCCCACCCCCCAAGGCTATAGCCCACCCGTTTTTGTGGCCTTTTTCCGCTGGACGAAATTGGCGCCCCGGCCTTCGGGCGGTTATTTTTGGGCGCGGCTGTGCCTGGGGCCTATTTTTTGCACACGGAGGCCGCTCGCAAAGTCCCGCGCCATTCCGAGTCCGGCGGACGAAGTTGGCCAGCCCCACCCCACAAGGCTATAGCCCACCCGTTTTTGTGGCCTTTTTCCGCTGGTCGAACTTGGCGCCCCGGCCTTCGAGCGCTTATTTTCAGGTACGGCTGTGCCCGGGGCCTATTTTTGGTACACGGAGGCCGCTCGCAAAGTCTCGCGCCATTCCGAGTCCGGCGGACGAAGTTGGCCAGCCCCACCCCCCAAGGCTATAGCCCACCCGTTTTTGTGGCCTTTTTCCGCTGGACGAAATTGGCGCCCCGGCCTTCGGGCGGTTATTTTTGGGTGCGGCTGTGCCTGGGGCCTATTTTTTGCACACGGAGGCCGCTCGCAAAGTCCCGCGCCATTCCGAGTCAGGCGGACGAAGTGGGCCAGCCCCACCCCCCAAGGCTAAAGCCCACCCGTTTTTGTGGCCTTTTTCCGCTGGACGAACTTGGCGCCCCGGCCTTCGTGCGGTTATTTTTGGGACGTGGCTGTGCCCGGGGCCTATTTTTGGCACACGGAGGCCGCTCACAAAGTCTCGCGCCATTCCGAGTCCGGCGGACGAAGTGGGCCAGCCCCACCCCCCAAGGCTATAGCCCACCTGTTTTTGTGGCCTTTTTCCGCTGGACGAACTTAGCGCCCCGGCCTTCGGGCGAATATTTTTGGGCGCGGCTGTGCCCGGGACCTATTTTTGGCACACGGAGGCCGAACGCAAAGTCTCCCGACATTCCGAGTCCGGCGGACGAAGTAGGCCAGCCCCACCCCCCAAGACTATAGCCCACCCGTTTTTGTGGCCTTTTTCCGCTTGACGAAATTGGCGCCCCGGCCTTCGGGCGTTTATTTTTGAGCGCGGCTGTGCCCGGGGCCTATTTTCGGCACACGGAGGCCGCTCGTAAAGTCTCGCGCCATTCCGAGTCCGGCGGACGAAGTGGGCCAGCCCCACCCCCCAAGGCTATAGCCCACCCGTTTTTGTGGCCTTTTTCTACTGGACGAACTTGGCGCCCCGGCCTTCGGGCGGTTATTTTTTGGCGCGGCTGTGCCCGGGGCCTATTTCCGACACACGGAGGACACTCGCAAAGTCTCGCGCCATTTCGAGTCCGGCAGACGAAGTCGGCCACCCCCACCCCTCAAGGCTATAGCCCACCCGGTTTTGTGGCCTTTTTCCGCTGGACGAACTTGGCGCCCCGGCCTTCGGGCGGTTATTTTTGGACGCGGCTGTGCCCGGGGCCTATTTTTGGCACACGGAGGCCGCTCGTAAAGTCCCGCGCCATTCCGAGTCCGGCGGACGAAGTTTGCCAGCCCCACCCCCCAAGGCTATAGCCCACCCGTTTTTGTGGCCTTTTTCCGCCGGACGAAATTGGCGCCGCGGTCTTCGGCAGGTTGTTTTTGGGCGAGGCTGTGCCCGGGGCCTATTTTTGACACACGGAGTCCGCTCGCAAAATCTCGCGCCATTCCGAGTCCGGCGGACGAAGTTGGCCAGCCCCACCCACGAAGCTATAGCCCACCCGTTTTTGTGGCCTTTTTCCGCTGGACGAACTTGGCGCCCCGGCCTTAGGGCGGGAATTTTGGGCGCGGCTGTGCCCGGGGCCTATTTTTGGCACACGGAGGCGTCTCGCAAAGTCTCCCGACTTTCCGAGTCCGGCGGACGAAGTTGGCCAGCCCCACCCCCCAAGGCTATAGCCCACCCGTTTTTGTGGCCTTTTTCCGCTGGACGAAATTGGCGCCCCGGCCTTCGGGCGGTTATTTTTGGGCGCGGCTGTGCCTGGGGCCTATTTTTTGCACACGGAGGCCGCTCGCAAAGTCTCGCGCCATTCCGAGTCCGGCGGACGAAGTTGGCCAGCCCCACCCCCCAAGGCTATAGCCCACCCGTTTTTGTGGCCTTTTTCCGCTGGTCGAACTTGGCGCCCCGGCCTTCGAGCGCTTATTTTCGGGTACGGCTGTGCCCGGGGCCTATTTTTGGTACACGGAGGCCGCTCGCAAAGTCTCGCGCCATTCCGAGTCCGGCGGACGAAGTTGGCCAGCCCCACCCCCCAAGGCTATAGCCCACCCGTTTTTGTGGCCTTTTTCCGCTGGACGAAATTGGCGCCCCGGCCTTCGGGCGGTTATTTTTGGGCGCGGCTGTGCCTGGGGCCTATTTTTTGCACACGGAGGCCGCTCGCAAAGTCGCGCCATTCCGAGTCCGCGCGGACGAAGTTGGTCAGCCCCACCCCGTGAGGCTATAGCCCACCCGTTTTTGTGGCCTTTTTCCGCTGGTCGAACTTGGCGCCCCGGTCTTCGGGCGGTTATTTTTGGGCGCGGCTGTGCCCGCGGCCTATTTTTGGCACACAGAGGCCCCTCGCAAAGTCTCGCACCATTCCGAGTCCGGCGGACGAAGTCGGCCAGCCACACCCCCCAAGGCTATAGCCCACCCGTTTTTGTGGCCTTTTTCCGCTGGACGAACATGGCGCCCCGGCCTACGAGCGGTTATTTTTGGGCGCGGCCGTGCCTGCGGCCTATTTTTGGGACACAGAGGCCGCTCCCAAAGTCTCGCGCCATTACGAGTCCGGCGGACGAAGTTGGCCAGCCCCACCCCCCAAGGCTATAGCCCACCCGTTTTTGTGGCCTTTTTCCGCTGGACGAAATTGGCGCCCTGGCCTTCGGGCGGTTATTTTTGGGTGCGGCTGTGCCTGGGGCCTATTTTTTGCACACGGAGGCAGCTCGGAAAGTCCCGCGCCATTCCGAGTCCGGCGGACCAGTTGGTCAGCCCCACCCCCTAGGCTATAGCCCACCCGTTTTGTGGCCTTTTTCCGCTGGTCGAACTTGGCGCCCGGTCTTGGGCGGTTATTTTTAGGCGCGGCTGTGCCCATGACCTATTTTTGGCACCACAGAGGCCCCTCGCAAAGTCTCGCGCCATTACGAGTCCGGCGGACGAAGTTGGCCAGCCACACCCCCCAAGGCTATAGCCCACCCGTTTTTGTGGCCTTTTTCCGCTGGACGAACATGGCGCCCCGGCCTACGAGCGGTTATTTTTGGGCGCGGCCGTGCCCGCGGCCTATTTTTGGGACACAGAGGCCACTCCCAAAGTCTCGCGCCATTACGAGTCCGGCGGACGAAGTTGGCCAGCACCACCTCCCAAGGCTATAGCCCACCCGTTTTTGTGCCCTTTTTCCGCTGGACGAACTTGGCGCCCCGGCCTTCGGGCGGTTATTTTGGCGCGGCTGTGCCCATGGCCTATGATTGGCACACGGACGCCCCTCGCAAAGTCTCGCGCCATTACGAGTCCGGCGGACGAAGTTGGCCAGCACCACCTCCCAAGGCTATAGCCCACCCGTTTTTGTGCCCTTTTTCCGCTGGACGAACTTGGCGCCCCGGCCTTCGGGCGGTTATTTTTGGGCGCGGCTGTGCCCGGGCCTATTTTTGGCACACGGAGGCCGGTCGCAAAGTCTTGCACCATTCCGAGTCCGGCGGACGAAGTTGGCCATCCCCACCCCCCAAGGCTAAAGCACACCCTTTTTTGTGGCCTTTTTCCGCTGGACGAACTTGGCGCCCCGGCCTTCGGGTGGTTATTTTTGGGCGCGGCTGTGCCCGGGGCCTATTTCCGACACTCGGAGGCCGCTCGCAAAGTCTCGCGTCATTTCGAGTCCGGCGGACGAAGGCGGCCGGCCCCACCCCCCAAGGCTATAGCCCACCCGTTTTTGTGGCCTTTTTCCGCTGGACGAACTTGGCGCCCCGGCCTTTGGGCGGTTATTTTTGGGCGCGGCTGTGCCCGGGGCCTGTTTTTGGCACACGGAGTCCGCTCGCAAAGTCTGGCGCCATTCCAAGTCCGGCGGACGAAGTTGGCCAGCCCCACCCCCCAAGGCTAAAGCCCACCCGTTTTTGTGGCCTTTTTCCGCTGGACGAACATGGCGCCCCGGCCTACGAGCGGTTATTTTTGGGCGCGGCCATGCCCGCGGCCTATTTTTGGGACACAGAGGCCACTCCCAAAGTCTCGCGCCATTACGAGTCCGGCGGACGAAGTTGGCCAGCACCACCCCCCAAGGCTATAGCCCACCTGTTTTTGTGGCCTTTTTCCGCTGGACGAACTTGGCGCCGCGGCCTTCGGGTGGGTATTTTTGGGCGCGGCTGTGTCCGGGGCCTATTTTTGCAACACTGATGCAGCTGGCAAAGTCTCGCGCCATTCCGAGTCCGGCGGACGAAGTTGGCCAGCCCCACCCCCCAAGGCTATAGCCCACCCATTTTTGTGGCCTTTTTCCGCTGGACGAACTTGGCGCCCCGGCCTTCGGGCTTTTATTTTTGGGCGCGGCTGTGCCCGGGGTCTATTTTTGGCACATGGAGGCCGCTCGCAAAGTCTCGCGCCATTCCGAGTCCGGCGGACGAAGTGGGCCGGCCCCACCCCCAACGCTATAGCCCACCCGTTTTTGTGGCCTTTTTCCGCTGGACGAACTTGGTGCCCCGGCCTTCGGGCGGGTATTTTTGGGCGCGGCTGTGCCCGGGGCCTATTTTTGCCACACGTAGGTCGCTCGCAAAGTCTCTCGCCATTCCGAGTCCGGCGGACGAAGTGGGCCGGCCCCACCCCCCAAGGCTATAGCCCACCCGTTTTTGTGGCCTTTTTCCGCTGGACGAACTTGGCGCCGCGGCCTTTTGGCGTGTATTTTTGAGCGCGGATGTGCCCGCGGCCTATTTTTGGCACACAGAGGCGCCTCGCAAAGTCTCGCGCCATTCTGAGTCCGGCGGACGAAGTCGGCCAGCCCCACCCCCCAAGGCTATGGCCCACCCGTTTTTGTGGCCTTTTTCCGCTGGACGAACTTGGAGCCGCGGCCTTCGGGCTGGTATTTTTGGGTGCGGCTGTGCCCGCGGTCTATTTTTGGAACACGGAGGCGCCTCGCAAAGTTTCGCGCCGTTCCGAGTCCGGCGGACGAAGTTGGCCAGCCCCACCCCCCAAGGCTATAGCCCACCCGTTTTTGTGGCCTTTTTCCGCTGGACGAACTTGGCGCCGCAGCCTTCGGGTGGGTATTTTTGGATGTGGCTGTGCCCGCGGCCTATTTTTGGCACACGGAGGTGCCTCGCAAAGTCTCGCGCCATTCCGAGTCCGGAGGACGATGTTGGCCAGCCTCACCCCCCAAGGCTATAGCGCACCCGTTTTTGTGGCCGTTTTCCGCTGGACGAACTTGGCGCCCCGGCCTTCGGGCGGGTATTTTTGGGCGCGGCTGTGCCCGGGGCCTATTTTTGGCACACGTAGGTCGCTCGCAAAGTCTCTCGCCATTGCGAGTCCGGCGGACGAAGTGGGCCGGCCCCACCCCCCAAGGCTATAGCCCACCCGTTTTTGTGGCCTTTTTCCGCTGGACGAACTTGGCGCCGCGGCCTTCGGGAGGGTATTTTTGGGCGCGGCTGTGCCGCGGCCTATTTTTGGCACACGGAGGCGTCTCGCAAAGTCTCGCGCCATTCTGAGTCCGGCGGACGAAGTTGGCCAGCCCCACCCCCCTAGGCTATAGCCCACCCGTTTTTGTGGCCTTTTTCCGCTGGACGAACTTGGCGCCCCGGCCTTCGGGCGGTATTTTTGGGCGCGGCCGTGCCGCGCTTTATTCTTGGGACACGGAGGCGTCTCGCAAAGTCTCTCGCAATTCCGAGTCCGGCTGACGAAGTTGGCCAGCCCCACCCCCCAAGGCTATAGCCCACCCGTTTTTGTGGCCTTTTTACGCTGGACGAACTTGGCGGCCCGGCCTTCGGGCGGGTATTTTTGGGCGCGGCTGTGCCCGCGGCCTATGTTTGGCACACGGAGGCGCCTCGCAAAGTCTCTCGCAATTCCGAGTCCGGCGGACGAAGTTGGCCAGCCCCACCCCACAAGGCTATAGCCCACCCGTTTTTGTGGCCTTTTTCCGCTGGACGAACTTGGCGCCCCGGCCTTCGGGCGGTTATTTTTGGGCGCGGCTGTGCCCGCGGCCTATTTTTGGCACACGGAGGCGCCTCGCAAAGTCTCGCGCCTTTCCGAGTCCGGCGGGCGAAGTTGGCCAGCCACACCCCCCAAGGCTATAGCACACCCGTTTTTGTGGCCTTTTTCCGCTGGACGAACTTGGTGCCCCGGCCTTCGGACGGTTATTTTTGGGCGCGGCTGTGTCCGCGGCTTATTTTTGGCACACGGACGCACCTCGCAAAGTCTCGCGCCATTCCGAGTCCGGCTGACGAAGTTGGCCAGCCCGACCCCCCAAGGCTATAGCCCACCCGTTTTTGTGGCCTTTTTCCGCTGGACGAACTTGGCGCCCCGGCCTTCGGGCGGTATTTTAGGGCGCGGCCGTGCCGCGGCCTATTTTTGGCACACGGAGGCGTCTCACAAAGTCTCGCGCCATTCTGAGTCTGGCGGACGAAGTCGGCCAGCCCCACCCCCCTAGGCTATAGCCCACCCGTTTTTGTGGCCTTTTTCCGCTGGATGAACTTGGCGCCCCGGCCTTCGGGCGAGTATTTTTGGGCGCGGCTGCGTCCGCGGCCTATTTTTGGCACACGGAGGTGCCTCGCAAAGTCTCGTACCATTCCGAGTCCGGCGGACGAAGTTGGCCAGCCCCACCCCCCAAGGCTATAGCCCACCCGTTTTTCTGGCCTTTTTCCGCTGGGCGAACTTGGCGCCCCTGTCTTCGGGATGGTATTTTTGGACGCGGCTGTGTCCATGCCTACTTTGGCACAAGGAGTTGCCTCGCAAAGTCTCGCGCCATTCCGAGTCCGGCGGACGAAGTTGGCCAGCCCCACCCCCCAAGGCTATAGCCCACCCGTTTTTCTGGCCTTTTTCCGCTGGACGAACATGGCGCCCCGGCCTTCGGGCGGGTATTTTTGGGCGTGGCTGTGCCCACTGCCTATTTTTGGGACACGGAGACGTCTCGCAAAGTCTCGCGCCATTCCGAGTCCGGCGGACGAAGTTGGCGAGCCCCACCCCACAAGGCTATAACCCACCCGTTTTTGTGGCCTTTTTCCGCTGGACGAACTTGGCGCCCCGGCCTTCGGGCGGTATTTTTGGGCGCGGCTGTGTCCGGGGCCTATTTTTTGTACACGGACGCACCTCGCAAAGTCTCGCGCGATTCCGAGTCCGGCGGACGAAGTTGGCCAGCCCCACCTCGCAAGACTATAGCCCACCCGTTTTTGTGGCCTTTTTCCGCTGGGCGAACTTGGCGCCCCGGTCTTCGGGATGGTATTTTTGGACGCGGTTGTGTCCGCGGCCTATTTTTCGCACAAGGAGGGGCTTCGCAAAGTCTCGCGCCATTCCGAGTCCGGCGGACGAAGTTGGCCAGCCCGACCCCCCAAGGCTATAGCCCACCCGTTTTTGTGGCCTTTTTCCGCTGGGCGAACTTGGCGCCCCGGTCTTCGGGATGGTATTTTTGGATGCGGCTGTGTCCGCGGCCTATTTTTGGCACAAGGAGATGCCTCGCAAAGTCTCGCGCCATTCTGAGTCCGGCGGACGAAGTTGGCCAGCCCCACCCCCCAAGGCTATAGCCCACCCGTTTTTCTGGCCTTTTTCCGCTGGGCGAACTTGGCGCCCCTGTCTTCGGGATGGTATTTTTGGACGCGGCTGTGTCCGCGGCCTACTTTTGGCACAAGGAGACGCCTCGCAAAGTCTCGCGCGATTCCGAGTCCGGCGGACGAAGTTGGCCAGCCCCACCCCCCAAGGCTATAGCCCACCCGTTTTTCTGGCCTTTTTCCGCTGGACGAACATGGCGCCCCGGCCTTCGGGCGGGTATTTTTGGGCGTGGCTGTGCCCGCTGCCTATTTTTGGGACACGGAGACGTCTCGCAAAGTCTCGCGCCATTCCGAGTCCGGCGGACGAAGTTGGCGAGCCCCACCCCACAAGGCTATAACCCACCCGTTTTTGTGGCCTTTTTCCGCTGGACGAACTTGGCGCCCCGGCCTTCGGGCGGTATTTTTGGGCGCGGCTGTGTCCGGGGCCTATTTTTTGTACACGGACGCACCTCGCAAAGTCTCGCGCGATTCCGAGTCCGGCGGACGAAGTTGGCCAGCCCCACCTCGCAAGACTATAGCCCACCCGTTTTTGTGGCCTTTTTCCGCTGGGCGAACTTGGCGCCCCGGTCTTCGGGATGGTATTTTTGGACGCGGCTGTGTCCGCGGCCTATTTTTCGCACAAGGAGGGGCCTCGCAAAGTCTCGCGCCATTCCGAGTCCGGCGGACGAAGTTGGCCAGCCCGACCCCCCAAGGCTATAGCCCACCCGTTTTTGTGGCCTTTTTCCGCTGGGCGAACTTGGCGCCCCGGTCTTTGGGATGGTATTTTTGGACGCGGCTGTGTCCGCGGCCTATTTTGGCACAAGGAGACGCCTCGCAAAGTCTCGCGCCATTCTGAGTCCGGCGGACGAAGTTGGCCAGCCCCACCCCCCAAGGCTATAGCCCACCCGTTTTTCTGGCCTTTTTCCGCTGGGCGAACTTGGCGCCCCGGTCTTCGGGATGGTATTTTTGGACGCGGCTGTGTCCGCGGCCTACTTTTGGCACAAGGAGACGCCTCGCAAAGTCTCACGCCATTCCGAGTCCGGCGGACGAAGTTGGCCAGCCCCACCCCCCAAGGCTATAGCCCACCCGTTTTTGTGGCCTTTTTCCTCTTGACGAACTTGGCGCCCCGGCCTTCGGGCGGTATTTTAGGGCGCGGCCGTGCCGCGGCCTATTTTTGGCACACGGAGGCGTCTCGCAAAGTCTCGCGCCATTCTGAGTCTGGCGGACGAAGTTGGCCAGCCCCACCCCCCTAGGCTATAGCCCACCCGTTTTTGTGGCCTTTTTCCGCTGGACGAACTTGGCGCCCCGGCCTTCGGGCGAGTATTTTTGGGCGCGGCTGCGTCCGCGGCCTATTTTTGGCACACGGAGGTGCCTCGCAAAGTCTCGCACCATTCCGAGTCCGGCGGACGAAGTTGGCCAGCCCCACCTCGCAAGACTATAGCCCACCCGTTTTTGTGGCCTTTTTCCGCTGGGCGAACTTGGCGCCCCGGTCTTCGGGATGGTATTTTTGGACGCGGCTGTGTCCGCGGCCTATTTTTCGCACAAGGAGGGGCCTCGCAAAGTCTCGCGCCATTCTGAGTCCGGCGGACGAAGTTGGCCAGCCCGACCCCCCAAGGCTATAGCCCACCAGTTTTTCTGGCCTTTTTCCGCTGGACGAACTTGGCGCCCCGGCCTTCGGGCGGTATTTTTGGGCGCGGCTGTGCCCGTGGCCTATTTTTGGCACACGGAGGTGCCTCGTAAAGTCTCGCGCCATTCCGAGTCCGGCGGACGAAGTTGGCCAGCCCCACCCCCCAAGACTATAGACCACCCGTTTTTGTGGCCTTTTTCCGCTGGATGAACTTGGCGCCCCGGCCTTCGGGCGGGTATTTTTGGGCGCGGCTGTGCCCGTGGCCTATTTTTGGCACACAGAGGTGCCTCGCAAAGTCTCGTGCCATTCCGAGTCCGGCGGACGAAGTTGGCCAGCCCCACCCCCCAAGGCTATAGCCCACCCGTTTTTGTGGCCTTTTTCCTCTTGACGAACTTGGCGCCCCGGCCTTCGAGCTGTAATTTTGGGCGCGGCTGTGCCCGCGGCCTATGTTTTGCACACGGAGGCCCCTCGCAAAGTCTCGCGCCATTCCGAGTCCGGCGGACGAAGTTGGCCAGCCCCACCTCCCAAGGCTATAGCCCACCCGTTTTTGTGGCCTTTTTCCGCTGGACGAACTTGGCGCCCCGGCCTTCGGGCGGGTATTTTCGGGCGCGGCTGTGCCCACGGCCTATTTTTGGGACATGGAGTCGCCTCCCAAAGTCTCGCGCCATTCCGAGTCCGGCGGACGAAGTTGGACAGCCCCACCTCCGAAGGCTATAGCCCACCCGTTTTTGTGGCCTTTTTCCGCTTGACGAACTTGGCGCCCCGGCCTTCGGGCGGGTATTTTTGTGTGCGGCCGTGCCCGCGGCCTATTTTTGGCGCACGGAGTTACTTCGCAAATTCTCGCGCCATTCCGAGTCCGGCGGACGAAGTGGGCCAGCCCCACCCCCCAAGGCGATAGCCCACCCGTTTTTGTGGAGTTTTTCCGCTTGACGAATTTGGTGCCGGGCCTTCGGGCGGGTATTTTTGGGCGCGGCTGCGTCCGCGGCCTATTTTTGGCACACGGAGGTGCCTCGCAAAGTCTCGCACCATTCCGAGTCCGGCGGACGAAGTTGGCCAGCCCCACCTCGCAAGACTATAGCCCACCCGTTTTTGTGGCCTTTTTCCGCTGGGCGAACTTGGCGCCCCGGTCTTCGGGATGGTATTTTTGGACGCGGCTGTGTCCGCGGCCTATTTTTCGCACAAGGAGGGGCCTCGCAAAGTCTCGCGCCATTCTGAGTCCGGCGGACGAAGTTGGCCAGCCCGACCCCCCAAGGCTATAGCCCACCCGTTTTTCTGGCCTTTTTCCGCTGGACGAACTTGGCGCCCCGGCCTTCGGGCCGTATTTTTGGGCGCGGCTGTGCCCGTGGCCTATTTTTGGCACACGGAGGTGCCTCGTAAAGTCTCGCGCCATTCCGAGTCCGGCGGACGAAGTTGGCCAGCCCCACCCCCCAAGACTATAGACCACCCGTTTTTGTGGCCTTTTTCCGCTGGATGAACTTGGCGCCCCGGCCTTCGGGCGGGTATTTTTGGGCGCGGCTGTGCCCGTGGCCTATTTTTGGCACACAGAGGTGCCTCGCAAAGTCTCGCGCCATTCCGAGTCCGGCGGACGAAGTTGGCCAGCCCCACCCCCCAAGGCTATAGCCCACCCGTTTTTGTGGCCTTTTTCCTCTTGACGAACTTGGCGCCCCGGCCTTCGAGCTGTAATTTTGGGCGCGGCTGTGCCCGCGGCCTATGTTTTGCACACGGAGGCCCCTCGCAAAGTCTCGCGCCATTCCGAGTCCGGCGGACGAAGTTGGCCAGCCCCACCTCCCAAGGCTATAGCCCACCCGTTTTTGTGGCCTTTTTCCGCTGGACGAACTTGGCGCCCCGGCCTTCGGGCGGGTATTTTCGGGCGCGGCTGTGCCCACGGCCTATTTTTGGGACATGGAGTCGCCTCCCAAAGTCTCGCGCCATTCCGAGTCCGGCGGACGAAGTTGGACAGCCCCACCTCCGAAGGCTACAGCCCACCCGTTTTTGTGGCCTTTTTCCGCTTGACGAACTTGGCGCCCCGGCCTTCGGGCGGGTATTTTTGTGCGCGGCCGTGCCCGTGGCATATTTTTGGCGCACGGAGTTACTTCACAAATTCTCGCGCCATTCCGAGTCCGGCGGACGAAGTGGGCCAGCCCCACCCCCCAAGGCGATAGCCCACCCGTTTTTGTGGAGTTTTTCCGCTTGACGAATTTGGTGCCGGGCCTTCGGGCGGGTATTTTTGGGCGCGGCTGTGCCCAAGGCCTATTTTTGGCACACGGAGGTGCCTCGCAAAATGTCGCGCCATTCCGAGTCCGGCGGACGAAGATGGCCAGCCCCACCGCCCAAGGCTATAGCCCACCCGTTTTTGTGGCCTTTTTCCGCTGGACGAACTTGGCGCCCCGGCCTTCGGGCGGGTATTTTTGGGCGCGGCTGTGCCCGTGGCCTATTTTTGGCTCACGTAGGCGCCTCGCAAAGTCTCGCGCCATTCCGAGTCCGGCGGACGAAGTTGGCCAGCCCCACCGCCCAAGGCTATAGCCCGCCTGTTTTTGTTGCCTTTTTCCGCTGGACGAACTTGGCGCCCCGGCCTTTGGGCGGGTATTTTTGGGCGCGGCTGTGCCCGTGGCCTATTTTTAGCTCACGTAGGCGCCTCGCAATGTCTCGCGCCATTCCGAGTCCGGCGGACGAAGTTGGCCAGCCCCACCGCCCAAGGCTATAGCCCGCCTGTTTTTGTTGCCTTTTTCCGCTGGACGAACTTGGCGCCCCGGCCTTCGGGCAGGTATTTTTGGGCGCGGCTGTGCCCGCGGCTTATTTTTGGCACACGGAGGCGCCTCGCAAAGTCTCGTGCCATTCCGAGTCCGGCAGACGAAGTTGGCCCTCCCCACCCCCCAAGGCTATAGCCCACCCGTTGTTTTGGCCTTTTTCCGCTGGACGAACTTGGCGCCCCGGCCTTCGGGAGGATATTTTTGGTCGCGGCTGTGTCCGCGGCCTATTTTTGGCACACGGAGGCGCCTCGCATAGTTTCGCGCTATTCCGAGTCCGTCGGACGAAGTTGGCCAGCCCCACCCCCCAAGGCTATAGCCCACCCGTTTTTGTGGCCTTTTTCCGCTGGACGACCTTGGCGCCCCGGCCTTCGGGCGGGCATTTTTGTGCACGGCTGTGACCGCGGCCTATTTTTGACACACGGAGGTGCCTCGCAAAGTCTCACGCCATTCCGAGTCCGGCGGACGAAGTTGGCCAACCCCACCCCCCATGGCTATAGCCCACCCATTTTTGTGGCCTTTTTCCGCTGGACGAACTTGGCGCCCCGGCCTTCGGGCGGGTATTTTTGGGCGCGGCTGTGCCCGCGGCCTAGTTTTGGGACACGGAGGTGCATCGCAAAGTCTCGCGCCATTCCGAGTCCGGCGGACGAAGTGGGCCAGCCCCACCCCCAAAGGCTATAGCCCACCCGTTTTTGTGGCCTTTTTCCGCTGGACGAACTTGGCATCCCGGCCTTAGGGAGGGTATTTTTGGGCGCGGCTGTGTCCGCGGCCTATTTTTGGCAAACGGAGGCGCCTCACAAAGTCTCGCGCCATTCTGAATCCCGAGGACGAAGTTGGCCTGCCCCACCCCCCAAGGCTGCCTACCCGTTTTTGTGGCCTTTTTCCGCTGGACGAACTTGGCGCCCCGGCCTTCGGGCGGGTAATTTTGGGCGCGGCTGTGCCCGCGGCCTATTTTTGGCACACGGAGGTGCCTCGCAAAGTCTCGCGCCATTCCGAGTCCGGCGGACTAAGTTGGCCAGCCCCACCCCCCAAGGCTATAGCCCACCCGTTTTTGTGGCCTTTTTCCGCTGGACGAACTTGGTGCCCCAGCCTTCGGGCGGGTATTTTTGGGCGCGGCTGTGCCCTTGTCCTATTTTTGGCACACGGAGGCGCCTCGCAATTTCTCGCGCCATTCCGAGTCCTGCGGACGAAGTTGGCCAGCCCCACCGCCCAAGGCTTTAGCCCACCCGTTTTTGTGGCCTTTTTCCGCTGGACGAACTTGGCGCCCCGGCCTTCGGGAGGGTATTTTTGGGCGCGTCTGTGTCCGCGGCCTATTTTTGACACACGGAGGCGCCTCGTAAAGTCTCGCGCCATTCCAAGTCCGGCGGACGAAGTTGGCCAGCCCCACCCCCCAAGGCTATAGCCCACCCGTTTTTGTGGCCTTTTTCCGCTGGACGAACTTGGCGTCCCGGCCTTCGGGAGGGTGTTTTTGGGCGCGGCTGTGTCCGCGGCCTATTTTTGGCAAACGGAGGTGCCTCACAAAGTCTCGCGCCATTCTGAGTCCGGCGGACGAAGTTGGCCAGCCCCACCCCCCAAGGCTGCCCACCCGTTTATGTGGCCTTTTTCCGCTGGACGAACTTGGCGCCCCGGCTTTCGGGCGGGTATTTTTGGGCGCGGCTGTGCCCGCGGCCTATTTTTGGGACACAGAGGCGCATCACAAAGTCTCGCGCCATTCCGAGTCCGGCGGACGAAGTTGCCCAGCCCCACCCCCAAAGGCTATTGCCCACCCGTTTTTGTGGCCTTTTTCCGCTGGACGAACTTGGCGCCCCGGCCTTCGGGTGGGTATTTTTGGGTACGGCTGTGTTCGCGGCCTATTTTTGGGACACAGAGGTGCCTCACAATGTCTCGCACCATTCCGAGTCCGGCGGACGAAGTTGGCCAGCCCCACCCCCCAAGGCTATAGCCCACCCGTTTTTGTGGCCTTTTTCCGCTGGACGAACTTGGCGCCGCAGCCTTCGCGCGGGTATTTTTGGGCGCGGCTGTGCCCGCGGCCTATTTTTGGCACACGGAGGCGTCTCGCAAAGTCTCGCGCCATTCCGAGTCCGGCGGACGAGGTTGGCTAGCCCCACCCCCCAAGGCTATAGCCCACCCGTTTTTGTGGCCTTTTTCCGCTGGACGAACTTGGCGCCCCGGCCTTCGGGTGGGTATTTTTGGGTGCGGCTGTGTCCGCGGCCTATTGTTAGGACACGGAGGTGCCTCACAATGTCTCGCGCCATTCCGAGTCCGGCGGACGAGGTTGGCCAGCCCCACCCCCCAAGGCTATAGCCCACCCGTTTTTGTGGCATTTTTCCGCTGCACGAACTTGGCGCCGCAGCCTTCGGGCGGGTATTTTTGGGCGCGGCTGTGTCCTTGGCCTATTTTTAGAACACGGAGGCATCTCGTAAAGTCTCGCGCCATTCCGAGTCCTGCGGACGAAGTTGGCTAGCCCCAACCCCCAAGGCTATAGCCCACCCGTTTTTGTGGCCTTTTTCCGCTGGACGAACTTGGCGCCCCGACCTTCGGGCGGGTATTTTTGAGTGCGGCTGTCCCCACGGCATATTTTTGGCACACGGAGGCGCCTCGCAAAGTCTCGCGCCATTCCGAGTCCGGCGGACGAAGTTGGTCAGCCCCATCCCCCAAGGCTATAGCCCACCCATTATTGTGGCCCTTTTCTGCTGGACGAACTTGGCGCCCCGGCCCTCGGGCGGGTATTTTTAGGCGCGGCTGTGTCCGCGGCCTATTTTTGGCACACGGAGGTGCCTTGTAAAGTATCGCGCCATTCTGAGTCCGGCGGACGAAGTTGGCCAGCCCCACCGCCCAAGGTTATAGCCCACCCGTTTTTGTGGCCTTTTTCCGCTAGACGAACTTGGCGCCCCGGCCTTCGGACGGGTATTTTTGAGTGCGGCTGTGCCCACGGCCTATTTTTCGCACACGGAGGCGCCTCACAAAGTCTTGCGCCAATCTGAGTGCGGCGGACGAAGTCGGCCAGCCCCACCCCCCAAGGCTATAGCCCACCCGTTTTTGTGGCCTTTTTCCGCTGGACGAACATGGCGCCCCGGCCTTCGGGCGGGTATTTTTGGGCGCGGCTGTGCCCGCGGCCTATTTTTGGCACACGGAGGTGCCTCGCAAATTCTCGCGCCATTTGAAGTCCGGCGGACGAAGTAGGCCGGCCCCACCCCCCAAGGCTATGGCCCACCCGCTCTTGTGGCCTTTTCCCGCGGGACGACCTTGGCGCCCCGGCCTTCGGGCGGGTATTTTTGAGCGCTGCTGTGCCCACGGCTTATTTTTGGGACACGGAGGCACCTCGCAAAGTCTCGCGCCATTCCGATTCCGGCGGGACGAAGTTGGCCAGCCCCACCCCCCAAGGCTATAGCCCACCCGTTTTTGTGGCCTTTTTCCGCTGGACCAACTTGGCGCCCCGGCCTTCGGGCGGGTATGTTTGGGCGCGGCTCTACCCGCGGCCTATTTTTGGCACACGGAGGCGCCTCGCAATGTCTCCTGCCATTCCGAGTCCGGCGGACGAAGTTGGCCAGCCCCACCACCCAAGGCTATAGCCCACCCGTTTTTGTGGCCTTTTTCCGCTGGACGAACTTGGCGCCCCGACCTTCGGGCGGGTATTTTTGAGTGCGGCTGTCCCCACGGCCTATTTTTGGCACACGGAGGCGCCTCGCAAAGTCTCGCGCCATTCCGAGTCCGGCGGACGAAGTTGGTCAGCCCCATCCCCCAAGGCTATAGCCCACCCATTATTGTGGCCCTTTTCTGCTGGACGAACTTGGCGCCCCGGCCCTCGGGCGGGTATTTTTAGGCGCGGCTGTGTCCGCGGCCTATTTTTGGCACACGGAGGTGCCTTGTAAAGTATCGCGCCATTCTGAGTCCGGCGGACGAAGTTGGCCAGCCCCACCGCCCAAGGTTATAGCCCACCCGTTTTTGTGGCCTTTTTCCGCTAGACGAACTTTGCGCCCCGGCCTTCGGACGGGTATTTTTGAGTGCGGCTGTGCCCACGGCCTATTTTTCGCACACGGAGGCGCCTCACAAAGTCTTGCGCCAATCTGAGTGCGGCGGACGAAGTCGGCCAGCCCCACCCCCCAAGGCTATAGCCCACCCGTTTTTGTGGCCTTTTTCCGCTGGACGAACATGGCGCCCCGGCCTTCGGGCGGGTATTTTTGGGCGCGGCTGTGCCCGCGGCCTATTTTTGGCACACGGAGGTGCCTCGCAAATTCTCGCGCCATTTGAAGTCCGGCGGACGAAGTAGGCCGGCCCCACCCCCCAAGGCTATGGCCCACCCGTTTTTGTGGCCTTTTTCCGCTGGACGAACTTGGCGCCCCGGCCTTCGGGCGGGTATTTTTGAGCGCTGCTGTGCCCACGGCTTATTTTTGGGACACGGAGGCACCTCGCAAAGTCTCGCGCCATTCCGATTCCGGCGGACGAAGTTGGCCAGCCCCACCCCCCAAGGCTATAGCCCACCCGTTTTTGTGGCCTTTTTCCGCTGGACCAACTTGGCGCCCCGGCCTTCGGGCGGGTATGTTTGGGCGCGGCTCTACCCGCGGCCTATTTTTGGCACACGGAGGCGCCTCGCAATGTCTCCTGCCATTCCGAGTCCGGCGGATGAAGTTGGCCAGCCCCACCCCCCAAGGCTATAGCCCACCCGTTTTTGTGGCCTTTTTCCGCTGGACGAGCTTGACGTCCCAACCTTCGGGTGGGTATTTTTGGGCGCGGCTGTGCCCGCGGCCTATTTTTGGCACACGGAGGTGCCTCGCAAATTCTCGCGCCATTTGAAGTCCGGCGAACGAAGTAGGCCGGCCCCACCCCCCAAGGCTATAGCCCACCCGTTTTTGTGGCCTTTTTCCGCTGGATGAACTTGGCGCCCCGGCCTTCGGTCGGGTATTTTTGGGCACGGCCGTGTCCGTGGCCTATTTTTGGCACACGGAGCCGATTCGCAAAGTCTCGCGCCATTCCGAGTCCGGCGGACGAAGTCGGCCAGCCCCACCCCCCAAGGCTATAGACCACCCGTTTTTGTGGCCTTTTTCCGCTGGACGAACTTGGCGCCCCGGCCTTCGGGAGGGTATTTTTGGGCGCGGCAGTGCCCGCGGCCTATTTTTGGGACACAGAGGCGCCTCGTAAAGTCTCGCGCCATTCCGAGTCCGGCGGACGAAGTCGGCCAGCCCCACCCCCCAAGGCTATAGCCCACCCGTTTTTGTGGCCTTTTTCCGCTGGACGAACTTGGCGCCCCGGCCTTCGGGCGGGTATTTTTGGGCGTTGCTTTGTCCGCGGCCTATTTTTACCACACGAAGGCGCCTCGCAAAGTCTCGTCGCATTCCGAGTCCAGCAGACGAAGTTGGCCAGCCCCACCCCCCAAGGCTATAGCCCAACTGTTTTTGTGGCCTTTTTCCGCTGGACGAACATGGCTCCCCGGCCTTCAGGCAGGTATTTTTGGGCACGGCTGTGCCCGCGGCCTATTTTTAGGACAAAGAGGCGCCTCGTAAAGTCTCGCGCCATTCCGAGTCCGGCGGACGAAGTTGGCCAGCCCCACCCCCCAAGGCTATGGCCCACCCGTTTTTTTGGCCTTTTTCCGCTGGATGAACATGGCACCCCGGCCTTCGGGTGGGTATTTTTGGGGGCGGCTGTGCCCGCGGCCTGTTTTTGGCACACGGAGGAGCCTCGTAAAGTCTCGCGCCATTACCAGTCCGGCGGACGAAGTTGGCCAGCCCCACCCCCCAAGGCTATAGCCCACCTGTTTTTGTGGCCTTTTTCCGCTGGACGAACATGGCTCCCCGGCCTTCAGGCAGGTATTTTTGGGCGCGGCTGTGCCCGCGGCCTATTTTTAGGACACAGAGGCGCCTCGTAAAGTCTCGCGCCATTCCGAGTCCGGCGGACGAAGTTGGCCAGCCCCACCCCCCAAGGCTATAGCCCACCCGTTTTTTTGGCCTTTTTCCGCTGGACGAACTTGGCGCCCCGGCCTTCGGGCGGTTATTTTTGGGCGCGGCTGTACCCGCGGCCTATTTTTGGCACACGAAGACCCCTCGCAAAGTCTCGCGCCTTTCTGAGTCCGGCGGACGAAGTCGGCCAGCCCCACCGCCCAAGGCTATAGCCCACCCGTTTTTGTGTCCTTTTTCCGCTGGACGAACTTGGTGCCCCAGCCTTCGGGCGGGTATTTTTTGACGTGGCTGTGCCCGCGTCCTATTTTTGGTACACGGAGGTGCCTCGCAAAGTCTCGCGCCATTCCGAGTCCGGCGGACGAAGTTGGACAGCCCCACCCCCCAAGGCTATAGCCCACCCGTTTTTGTGGCCTTTTTCCGCTGGACGAACTTGGCGCCCCGGCCTTCGGGCGGGTATTTTTGGGCGCGTCTGTGCCCGCGGCCTATTTTTGGCACACGGAGGTGCCTCGCAAAGTCTCGCGCCATTCCGAGTCCGGCGGACGAAGTTGGCCAGCCCCACCCCCCAAGGCTATAGCCCACCCGTTTTTGTGGCCTTTTTCCGCTGGACGAACTTGGCGTCCTGGCCTTCGGGAGGGTATTTTTGGGCGCGGCTGTGTCCGCGGCCTATTTTTGGTAAACGGAGGCACCTCACAAAGTCTCGCGCCATTCTGAGTCCCGCGGACGAAGTTGGCCAGCCCCACCCCCCAATGCTGCCCACCCGTTTTTGTGGCCTTTTTCCGCTGGACGAACTTGGCGCCCCGGCCTTCGGGCGGGTATTTTTGGGCGCGGCTGTGCCCGCGGCCTAGTTTTGGGACACGGAGGCGCATCGCAAAGTCTCGCGCCATTCCGAGTCCGGCGGACGAAGTTGGCCAGCCCCACCCCCAAAGGCTATAGCCCACCCGTTTTTGTGGCCTTTTTCCGCTGGACGAACTTGGCGTCCCGGCCTTCGGGAGGGTATTTTTGGGCGCGGCTGTGTCCACGGCCTATTTTTGGCAAACGGAGGCGCCTCACAAAGTCTCGCGCCATTCTGAATACCGCGGACGAAGTTGGCCAGCCCCACCCCCCAAGGCTGCCTACCCGTTTTTGTGGCCTTTTTCCGCTGGACGAACTTGGCGCCCCGGCCTTCGGGCGGGTATTTTTGGGCGCGGCTGTGACCGCGGCCTATTTTTGGCACACGGAGGTGCCTCGCAAAGTCTCGCGCCATTCCGAGTCCGGCGGACGAAGTTGGCCAGCCCCACCCCCCAAGGCTATAGCCCACCCGTTTTTGTGGCCTTTTTCCGCTGGACGAACTTAGCGCCCCGGACTTCGCGCGGGTATTTTTGGTCGCGGCTGTGCCCGCGGCCTATTTTTGGCACACGGAGGCGCCTCGTCATGTCTCGCGCCATTCCGAGTCCGGCGGACGAAGTTGGCCAGCCCCACCCCACAAGGCTATAGCCCACCCGTTTTTGTGGCCTTTTTCCGCTGGACGAACTTGGCGCCCCGGCCTTCGGGCGGATATTTTTTGGCGCGGCTGTGCCCGCGGCCTATTTTTGAGACACGGAGGCGCCGCTCAAAGTCTCGCGCCATTCCGAGTCCGGCGGACGAAGTTGGCCAGCCCCACCCCCCAAGGCTATAGCCCACCCGTTTTTGTGGCCTTTTTCCGCTGGACGAACTTGGCGCCCCCGCCTTCGGTTGGGTATTTTTGGGCGCGGCTGTGCCCGCGGCCTATTTTCAGCACACGGAGGCGCCTTGCAAAGTCTCGCGCCATTCGGAGTTCGGCGGACGAAGTTGGCCTGCCCCACCCCCCAAGGCTATAGCCCACCCGTTTTTGTGGCCTTTTTCCGCTGGATGAACTTGGCGCCCCGGCCTTCGGGCGGGTATTTTTGGGTGTGGCTTTGCCCGCGGCCTATTTTTGGGACATGGAGGCGCCTTGAAAAGTCTCGCGCCATTCCGAGACCGGCGGACGAAGTTGGCCGGCCCCACCCCCCAAGGCTATAGCCCACCCGTTTTTGTGGCCTATTTCCACTGGACGAACTTGGCGCATCGGCCTTCGGGCGGGTATTTTTGGGCGCGGCGGCCTATTTTTGGGACACGGAGGCACCTCGTAAAGTCTCGCGCCATTCCGAGTTCGGCGGACGAAGTTGGCCTGCCCCACCCCCCAAGGCTATAGCCCACCCGTTTTTGTGGCCTTTTTCCGCTGGACGAACTTGGCGCCCCGGCCTTCGGGCTGGTATTTTTTGGCGCGGCTGTGTCTGCGGCCTATTTTTGGGACACGGAGGTGCATCGCAAAGGCTCGCACTATTCCGAGTCCGGCGGACGAAGTTGGCCCACCCCACCCCCGAGGCTATAGCCCACCCGTTTTTGTGGCCTTTTTCCGCTGGATGAACTTGGCGCCCCGGCCTTCGGGCGGGTATTTTTGGGCGCTGCTGTGCCCGCGGCCAATTTTTGGCACACGGAGGCACCTCGCAAAGTCTCGCGCCATTCCGAGTCCGGCGGACGAAGTTGGCCAGCCCCACCCCCCAAGTCTATAGCCCACCCGTTTTTGTGGCCTTTTTCCGCTGGACGAACTTGGCGCCCCGGCCTTCGGGCGGGTATTTTTGGGCGCTGCTGTGCCCGTGGCCAATTTTTGGCACACGGAGGCGCCTCGCAAAGTCTCGCGCCATTCCGAGTCCGGCGGACGAAGTTGGCCAGCCGCACCCCCCAAGGCTATAGCCCACCCGTTTTTGTGACCTTTTTCCGCTGGATGAACTTGGCGCCGCGGCCTTCGGGCGGGTATTTTAGGGTGCGGCTGTGTCCACGGTCTATTTTTGGGACACGGAGGTGCCTCGCAAAGTCTCGCGCCATTCCGAGTCCGGCGGACGAAGTTGGCCAGCCCCACCCCCCAAGTCTATAGCCCACCCGTTTTTGTGGCCTTTTTCCGCTGGACGAACTTGGCGCCCCGGCCTTCGGGCGGGTATTATTGGGAGCTGCTGTGCCCGTGGCCAATTTTTGGCACACGGAGGCACCTCACAAAGTCTCGCGCCATTCCGAGTCCGGCGGACGAAGTTGGCCAGCCCCACCCCCCAAGTCTATAGCCCACCCGTTTTTGTGGCCTTTTTCCGCTGGACGAACTTGGCGCCCCGGCCTTCGGGCGGGTATTATTGGGCGCTGCTGTGCCCGTGGCCAATTTTTGGCACACGGAGGCACCTCACAATGTCTCGTACCATTCCGAGTCCGGCGGACGAAGTTGGCCAGCCCCACCCCCCAAGGCTATAGCCCACCCGATTTTGTGGCCTTTTTCCGCTGGACGAACTTGGCGCCCCCGCCTTCGGGTGGGTATTTTTGGGCGCGGATGTGACCGCGGCCTATTTTCAGCACACGGAGGCGCCTTGCAAAGTCTCGCGCCATTCGGAGTTCGGCGGACGAAGTTGGCCAGCCCCACCCCCCAAGGCTATAGCCCACCCGTTTTTGTGACCTTTTTCCGCTGGATGAACTTGGCGCCCCGGCCTTCGGGCGGGTATTTTAGGGTGCGGCTGTGTCCGCGGTCTATTTTTGGGACACGGAGGTGCCTCGCAAAGTCTCGCGCCATTCCGAGTCCGGCGGACGAAGTTGGCCAGCCCCACCCCCCAAGGCTATAGTCCACCCGTTTTTGTGGCCTTTTTCCGCTGGACGAACTTGGCGCCCCGGCCTTTGGGCGGGTATTTTTTGGCGCGGCTGTGGCCGCGGCCTATTTTTGGGACACGGAGGCGCCTCGCAAAGTCTCGCGCCATTCCGAGTCCGGCGGACGAAGTTCGCCAGCTCCACCCCCCAAGGCTATAGCCCACCCGTTTTTGTGGCCTTTTTCCGCTGGACGAACTTGGCGCCCCGGCCTTCGGGCGGGTATTTTTGGGCGCAACTGTGCCCGCGGCTTATTTTTGAGACACGGAGGCGCCGCGTAAAGTCTCGCGCCATTCCGAGTCCGGTGGACGAAGTTGGCCAGCCCCACCCCCCAAGGGTATAGCCCACCCGTTTTTGTGGCCTTTTTCCGCTGGACGAAATTGGCGCCCCGGCCTTCGGGCGGGTATTTTCGGACGCTGCTGTGGCCGTGGCCAATTTTCTGCACACGGAGGCGCCTCACAAAGTCTCGCGCCATTCCGAGTCCGGCGGACGAAGTGGGCCAGCCCCACCCCCCAAGGTTATAGCCTACCCGTTTTTGTGGCCTTTTTCCGCTGGACGAACTTGGTCCCCCGGCCTTCGGGCGGGTATTTTTGGGCGCTGCTGTGCCCGCGGCCAATTTTTGGCACACGGAGGCGCCTCGCAAAGTCTCGCGCCATTCCGAGTTCGGCCGACGAAGTTGGCCAGCCCCACCCCCCAAGGCTATAGCCCACCCGTTTTTGTGGCCTTTTTCCGCTGGATGAACATGGCGCCCCGGCCTTCGGGCGGGTATTTTTGGGTGCTGCTGTGCCCGCGGCCAATTTTTGGCACACGGAGGTCCCTCGCAAAGTCTCGCGCCATTCCGAGTCCGGCGGACGAAGTTGGCCAGCCCCACCCCCCAAGGCTATAGCCCACCCGATTTTGTGGCCTTTTTCCGCTGGACGAACATGGCGCCCCCGCCTTCGGGTGGGTATTTTTGGGCGCGGATGTGACCGCGGCCTATTTTCAGCACACGGAGGCGCCTTGCAAAGTCTCGCGCCATTCGGAGTTCGGCGGACGAAGTTGGCCAGCCCCACCCCCCAAGGCTATAGCCCACCCGTTTTTGTGACCTTTTTCCGCTGGATGAACTTGGCGCCCCGGCCTTCGGGCGGGTATTTTAGGGTGCGGCTGTGTCCGCGGTCTATTTTTGGGACACGGAGGTGCCTCGCAAAGTCTCGCGCCATTCCGAGTCCGGCGGACGAAGTTGGCCAGCCCCACCCCCCAAGGCTATAGTCCACCCGTTTTTGTGGCCTTTTTCCGCTGGACGAACTTGGCGCCCCGGCCTTTGGGCGGGTATTTTTTGGCGCGGCTGTGGCCGCGGCCTATTTTTGGGACACGGAGGCGCCTCGCAAAGTCTCGCGCCATTCCGAGTCCGGCGGACGAAGTTCGCCAGCTCCACCCCCCAAGGCTATAGCCCACCCGTTTTTGTGGCCTTTTTTCCGCTGGATGAACTTGGCGCCCCGGCCTTCGGGCGGGTATTTTCGGGTGCGGCTGTGCCCGCGGCCTATTTTTGGGACACGGAGGCGCCTCGCAAAGTCTCGCGCCATTCCGAGTCCGGCGGACGAAGTTGGCCAGCCCCACCCCCCAAGGCTATAGCCCACCCATTTTTGTGGCCTTTTTCCGCTGGACGAACTCGGCCCCCCGGCCTTCGGGCGTGTATTTTTGGGCGCCGCTGTGCCCGCGGCCTATTTTTGGCACACGGAGGAGCCTCGAAAAGTCTCGCGCCATTCCGAGTCCGGCGGACGAAGTTGGCGAGCCCCACCCCCCCAGGCTATAGCCCACCCGTTTTTGTGGCCTTTTTCCGCTGGACGAACTTGGCGCCCCGGCCTTCGTGCGGGTACTTTTGGGTACGGCTGTGGCCGCGGCCTATTTTTAGGACACGGAGGCGCCTCGCAAAGTCTCGCGCCATTCCAAGTCCGGCGGACGAAGTTGGCCAGCCCCACCCCCAAGGCTATAGCCCACCCGTTTTTGTGGCCTTTTTCCGCTGGATGAACTTGGCGCCCCGGCCTTCGGGCGGGTATTTTAGGGTGCGGCTGTGTCCGCGGCCTATTTTTGGGACACGGAGGCGCCTCGCAAAGTCTCGCGCCATTCCGAGTCCGGCGGACGAAGTTGGCCAGCCCCAACCCCCAAGGCTATAGCCCACCCGTTTTTGTGGCCTTTTTCCGCTGGACGAACTTGGCGCCCCCGCCTTCGGGTGGGTATTTTTGGGCGCGGCTGTGCCCGCGGCCTATTTTCAGCACACGGAGGCGCCTTGCAAAGTCTCACGCCTTTCGGAGTTCGGCGGACGAAGTTGGCCAGCCCCACCCCCCAAGGCTATAGCCCACCCGTTTTTGTGGCCTTTTTCCGCTGGACGAACTTGGCGCCCCGGCCTTCGGGCGGGTATTTTTGGGTGCGGCTGTGCCCACGGCATATTTTTGGCACACGGAGGCGCCTCGTCACGTCTCGCGCCATTCCGAGTCCGGCGGACGAAGTTGGCCAGCCCCACCCCACAAGGCTATAGCCCACCCGTTTTTGTGGCCTTTTTCCGCTGGACGAACTTGGCGCCCCGGCCTTCGGGCGGGTATTTTTGGGCGCAACTGTGCCCGCGGCTTATTTTTGAGACACGGAGGCGCCGCGTAAAGTCTCGCGCCATTCCGAGTCCGGTGGACGAAGTTGGCCAGCCCCACCCCCCAAGGGTATAGCCCACCCGTTTTTGTGGCCTTTTTCCGCTGGACGAAATTGGCGCCCCGGCCTTCGGGCGGGTATTTTCGGACGCTGCTGTGGCCGTGGCCAATTTTCTGCACACGGAGGCGCCTCACAAAGTCTCGCGCCATTCCGAGTCCGGCGGACGAAGTGGGCCAGCCCCACCCCCCAAGGTTATAGCCTACCCGTTTTTGTGGCCTTTTTCCGCTGGACGAACTTGGTCCCCCGGCCTTCGGGCGGGTATTTTTGGGCGCTGCTGTGCCCGCGGCCAATTTTTGGCACACGGAGGCGCCTCGCAAAGTCTCGCGCCATTCCGAGTTCGGCCGACGAAGTTGGCCAGCCCCACCCCCCAAGGTTATAGACCACCCGTTTTTGTGGCCTTTTTCCGCTGGACGAACTTGGCGCCCCCGCCTTCGGGTGGGTATTTTTGGGCGCGGCTGTGCCCGCGGCCTATTTTCAGCACACGGAGGCGCCTTGCAAAGTCTCACGCCTTTCGGAGTTCGGCGGACGAAGTTGGCCAGCCCCACCCCCCAAGGCTATAGCCCACCCGTTTTTGTGGCCTTTTTCCGCTGGACGAACTTGGCGCCCCGGCCTTCGGGCGGGTATTTTTGGGTGCGGCTGTGCCCACGGCATATTTTTGGCACACGGAGGCGCCTCGTCACGTCTCGCGCCATTCCGAGTCCGGCGGACGAAGTTGGCCAGCCCCACCCCACAAGGCTATAGCCCACCCGTTTTTGTGGCCTTTTTCCGCTGGACGAACTTGGCGCCCCGGCCTTCGGGCGGGTATTTTTGGGAGCTTCTGTGCCCTCGGCTTATTTTTGTCACACGGAGGCGCCGCGTAAAGTCTCGCGCCATTCCGAGTCCGGTGGACGAAGTTGGCCAGCCCCACCCCCCAAGGGTATAGCCCACCCGTTTTTGTGGCCTTTTTCCGCTGGACGAAATTGGCGCCCCGGCCTTCGGGCGGGTATTTTCAGACGCTGCTGTGGCCGTGGCCAATTTTCTGCACACGGAGGCGCCTCACAAAGTCTCGCGCCATTCGAGTCCGAGCGGACGAAGTGGGCCAGCCCCACCCCCAAGGTTATAGCCTACCCGCTTTTGTGGCCTTTTTCCGCTGGGACGAACTTGGTCCCCCGGCCTGCTGGCGGGTGATTGTGGGGGCTGATGTGCCCGAGGCGGATTTTTGGCACACGGAGGCGCCTCGCAAAGTCTCGCGCCATTCCGAGTTCGGCCGACGAAGTTGGCCAGCCCCACCCCCCAAGGCTATAGCCCACCCGTTTTTGTGGCCTTTTTCCGCTGGATGAACATGGCGCCCCGGCCTTCGGGCGGGTATTTTTGGGTGCTGCTGTGCCCGCGGCCAATTTTTGGCACACGGAGGTCCCTCGCAAAGTCTCGCGCCATTCCGAGTCCGGCGGACGAAGTTGGCCAGCCCCATCCCCCAAGGCTATAGCCCACCCGTTTTTGTGGCCTTTTTCCGCTGGACGAACTTGGCGCCCCCGCCTTCGGGTGGGTATTTTTGGGCGCGGCTGTGCCCGCGGCCTATTTTCAGCACACGGAGGCGCCTTGCAAAGTCTCCCGCCTTTCGGAGTTCGGCGGACGAAGTTGGCCAGCCCCACCCCCCAAGGCTATAGCCCACCCGTTTTTGTGGCCTTTTTCCGCTGGACGAACTTGGCGCCCGGGCCTTCGGGCGGGTATTTTTGGGTGCGGCTGTGCCCACGGCATATTTTTGGCACACGGAGGCGCCTCGTCACGTCTCGCGCCATTCCGAGTCCGGCGGACGAAGTTGGCCAGCCCCACCCCACAAGGCTATAGCCCACCCGTTTTTGTGGCCTTTTTCCGCTGGACGAACTTGGCGCCCCAGCCTTCGGGCGGGTATTTCTGGGCGCGGCTGTGCCCGCGGCCTATTTTTGAGACACGGAGGCGCCGCGCAAAGTCTCGCGCTATTCCGAGTCCGGTGGACGAAGTTGGCCAGCCCCACCCCCCAAGGGTATAGCCCACCCGTTTTTGTGGCCTTTTTCCGCTGGACGAACTTGGCGCCCCGGCCTTCGGGCCGGTATTTTCGGATGCTGCTGTGGCCGCGGCCAATTTTTGGCACACGGAGGCGCCTCACAAAGTCTCGCGCCATTCCGAGTCCGGTGGACGAAGTGGGCCAGCCCCACCCCCCAAGGTTATAGCCTACCCGTTTTTGTGGCCTTTTTCCGCTGGACGAACTTGGCCCCCCGGCCTTCGGGCGGGTATTTTTGGACGCTGCTGTGCCCGCGGCCAATTTTTGGCACACGGAGGCGCCTCGCAAAGTCTCGCGCCATTCCGAGTCCGGCGGACGAAGTGGGCCAGCCCCACCCCCAAGGCTATAGCCCACCCGTTTTCGTGGCCTTTTTCCGCTGGACGAACTTGGCGCCCCGGCCTTCGGGTGGGTATTTTTGGGCGCTGCTGTGCCCGCGGCCAATTTTTGGCACATGGAGGCGCCTCGCAAAGTCTCGCGCCATTCCGAGTCCGGCGGACGAAGTTGGCGAGCCCCACCCCCCAAGTCTATAGCCCACCCGTTTTTGTGGCCTTTTTCCGCTGGACGAACTTGGTGCCCCGGCCCTCGGGCGGGTATTTTTGGACGCGGCTGTGTCCGCGGCCTATTTTTGGGACACGGAGGTACCTCGCAAAGTCTCCCGCCATTCCGAGTCCGGCGGACATAGTTGGCAAGCCCCACCCCCCAAGGTTATAGCCCACCCGTTTTTGTGGCCTTTTTCCGCTGGACGAACTTGGCGCCCCGGCCTTCGGGCGAGTATTTTTGGGCACGGCTGTGCCCGCGGCCGATTTTTGGGACACGGAGGCGCCTCGCAAAGTCTCTCGCCATTCCGAGTCCGGCGGAGGAAGTTGGCCAGCCCCACCCCCAAAGGCTATAGCCCACCCGTTTTTGTGGCCTTTTTCCGCTGGACGAACTTGGCGCCCCGGCCTTCGGGCGTGTATTTTTGGGCACTGCTGTGCCCGCGGCCAATTTTTGGCACACGGAAGCGCCTCGCAAAGTCTCGCGCCATTCCGAGTCCAGCGGACGAAGTTGGCCAGCCCCACCCCCCAAGTCTATAGCCCACCCGTTTTTGTGGCCATTTTCCGCTGGACGAACTTGGCGCCCCGGCCTTCGGGCGGGTATTTTTGGGCGCTGCTGTGCCCCTGGCCAATTTTTGGCACACGGAGGCGCCTCGCATAGTCTCGCGCCATTCCGAGTCAGGCGGACGAAGTGGGCCAGCCCCACCCCGCAAGGCTATAGCCCACCCGTTTTTGTGGCCTTTTTCCGCTGGACGAACTTGGCACCCCGGCCTTCGGGCGGGGATTTTTTGACGCTGCTGTGCCCGCGGCCAATTTTTGGCACACGGAGGTGCCCCGCAAAGTCTCGCGCCATTCCGAGTCCGGCGGACGAAGTTGGCCAGCCCCACCCCCCAAGGCTATAGCCCACCCGTTTTTGTGGCCTTTTTCCGCTGGACGAACTTGGCGCCCCGGGCTTCGGGCGGGTATTTTTGGGCGCTGCTGTGCCCACGGCCAATTTTTGGCTCACGGAGGCGCCTCGCAAAGTCTCGCCCCATTCCGAGTCCGGCGGACGAAGTTGGCCAGCCCCACCCCCAAGGCTATAGCCCACCCGTTTTTGTGGCCTTTTTCCGCTGGACGAACTTGGCGCCCCGGCCTTCGGGCTGGTATTTTTGGGCGCTGCTGTGCCCACGGCCAATTTTTGGCACACGGAGGCGCCTCGCAAAGTCTCGCGCCATTCCGAGTCCGGCGGACGAAGTTGGCGAGCCCCACCCCCCAAGTCTATAGCCCACCCGTTTTTGTGGCCTTTTTCCGCTGGACGAACTTGGCGCCCCGGCCCTTGGGCGGGTATTTTTGGACGCGGCTGTGTCCGCGGCCTATTTTTGGGACACGGAGGTACCTCGCAAAGTCTCCCGCCATTCCGAGTCCGGCGGACATAGTTGGCAAGCCCCACCCCCCAAGGTTATAGCCCACCCGTTTTTGTGGCCTTTTTCCGCTGGACGAACTTGGCGCCCCGGCCTTCGGGCGAGTATTTTTGGGCACGGCTATGCCCGCGGCCGATTTTTGGGACACGGAGGCGCCTCGCAAAGTCTCTCGCCATTCCGAGTCCGGCGGAGGAAGTTGGCCAGCCCCACCCCCAAAGGCTATAGCCCACCCGTTTTTGTGGCCTTTTTCCGCTGGACGAACTTGGCGCCCCGGCCTTCGGGCGGGTATTTTTGGGCACTGCTGTGCCCGCGGCCAATTTTTGGCACACGGAAGCGCCTCGCAAAGTCTCGCGCCATTCCGAGTCCAGCGGACGAAGTTGGCCAGCCCCACCCCCCAAGTCTATAGCCCACCCGTTTTTGTGGCCATTTTCCGCTGGACGAACTTGGCGCCCCGGCCTTCGGGCGGGTATTTTTGGGCGCTGCTGTGCCCCTGGCCAATTTTTGGCACACGGAGGCGCCTCGCATAGTCTCGCGCCATTCCGAGTCCGGCGGACGAAGTGGGCCAGCCCCACCCCGCAAGGCTATAGCCCACCCGTTTTTGTGGCCTTTTTCCGCTGGACGAACTTGGCACCCCGGCCTTCGGGCGGGTATTTTTGGACGCTGCTGTGCCCGCGGCCAATTTTTGGCACACGGAGGCGCCCCGCAAAGTCTCGCGCCATTCCGAGTCCGGCGGACGAAGTTGGCCAGCCCCACCCCCCAAGGCTATAGCCCACCCGTTTTTGTGGCCTTTTTCCGCTGGACGAACTTGGCGCCCCGGGCTTCGGGCGGGTATTTTTGGGCGCTGCTGTGCCCACGGCCAATTTTTGGCTCACGGAGGCGCCTCGCAAACTCTCGCGCCATTCCGAGTCCGGCGGACGAAGTGGGCCAGCCCCACCCCCCAAGTCTATAGCCCACCCGTTTTTGTGACCTTTTTCCGCTGGACGAACTTGGCGCCCCGGCCTTCGGGCGGGTATTTTTGGGCGCTGCTGTGCCCGTGTCCAATTTTTGGCACACGGAGGCGCCTCGCAAAGTCTCGCGCCATTCCGAGTCCGGCGGACGAAGTTGGCCAGCCCCACCCCCCAAGGCTATAGCCCACCCGTTTTTGTGGCCTTTTTCCGCTGGACGAACTTGGCGCCCCGCCCTTCGGGCCGGTATTTTTGGACGCTGCTGTACCCGCGGCATATTTTTAGCACACGGTGGCGCCTCGCAAAGTCTCGCGCCATTCCGAGTCCGGCGGACGAAGTTGGCCAGCCCCACCCCCCAGGCTATAGCCCACCCGTTTTTGTGGCCTTTTTCCGCTGGACGAACTTGGCGCCCCGGCCTTCGGGCGGGTATTTTTGGGCGCTGCTGTGACCGTGGCCAATTTTGTGTACACGGAGGCGCCTCGCAAAGTCTCGCGCCATTCCGAGTCAGGCGGACAAAGTTGGCCATCCCCACCCCCAAAGGCTATAGCCCACCCATTTTTGTGGCCTTTTTCCGCTGGACGAACTTGGCGCCCCGGCCTTCGGGCGGGTATTTTTGGGCGTTGCTGTGCCCGCGGCCAATTTTGTGCACACAGAGGCACCTTACAAAGTCTCGCGCCATTCCGAGTCCGGCGGACGAAGTGGGCCAGCCCCACCCCCCAAGTCTATAGCCCACCCGTTTTTGTGGCCTTTTTCCGCTGGACGAACTTGGCCCCCCGGCCTTCGGGCGGGTATTTTTGGACGCTGCTGTGCCCGCGGCCAATTTTTGGCACACGGAGGCGCCTCGGAAAGTCTCGCGCCATTCCGAGTCCGGCGGACGAAGTTGGCCAGCCCCACCCCCAAGGCTATAGCCCACCCGTTTTTGTGGCCTTTTTCCGCTGGACGACCTTGGCGCCCCGGCCTTCGGGCGGGTATTTTTGGGCGCTGCTGTGCCCGCGGCCAATTTTGTGCACACGGTGGCGCCTCGCAAAGTCTCGCGCCATTCCGAGTCCGGCGGACGAAGTTGGCCAGCCCCACCCCCCAAGTCTATAGCCCACCCGTTTTTGTGGTCTTTTTCCGCTGGACGAACTTGGCGCCCCGGCCCTCGGGCGGGTATTTTTGGACGCGGCTGTGTCCGTGGCCTATTTTTGGGACACGGAGGTACCTCGCAAAGTCTCCCGCCATTCCGAGTCCGGCGGACATAGTTGGCAAGCCCCACCCCTCAAGGTTATAGCCCACCCGTTTTTGTGGCCTTTTTCCGCTGGACGAACATGGCGCCCCGGCCTTCGGGGGAGTATTTTTGGGCACGGCTGTGCCCGCGGCCTATTTTTGGGACACGGAGGCGCCTCGTAAAGTCTCTCGCCATTCCGAGTCCGGCGGAGGAAGTTGGCCAGCCCCACCCCCCAAGGCTATAGCCCACCCGTTTTTGTGGCCTTTTTCCGTTGGACGAACTTGGCGCCCCGGCTTTCGGGTGGGTATTTTTGGGCGCGGCTGTGCCCGCGGCATATTTTTTGTACACGGAGGAACCTCGCAAAGTCTCGCGGCATTCCGAGTCCGGCGGACAAAGTGGGCCAGCCCCACCCCCCAAGGCTATAACCCACCCGTTTTTGTGGCCTTTTTCCGCTGCACGAACTTGGCGCCCCGGCCTTCGGGCGGTTATTTTTGTGTGCGGCTGTGCCCACAGCCTATTTTTGGCACACGGAGGCCCCTCGCAAAGTCTTGCGCCATTCCGAGCCCGGCGGACGAAGTGGGCCAGCCCCACCCCCCAAGGCTATAGCCCACCCGTTTTTTTGGCCTTTTTCCGCTGGACGAACTTGGCGCCCCGGCCTTCGGACGGTTATTTTTGGGCGCGGCTGTGCCCGCGGCCTATTTTTCTCACACGGAGGCCCCTCGCAAAGTCTCGCGCCATTCCGAGTCCGGCGGACGAAGTGGGCCGGCCCCACCCGCCAAGGCTATAGCCCACCCGTTTTTGCGGCCTTTTTCCGCTGGACGAACTTGGTGCCCCGGCCTTCGAGCGGTTATTTTTGGGCGCGGCTGTGCCCGCGGCCTATTTTTGGCACACGGAGGCACCTCGTAAAGTCTCGCGCCATTCCGAATCCGGCGGACGAAGTTGGCCAGCCCCACCCCCCAAGGCTATAGCCCACCCGTTTTTGTGGCCTTTTTCCTCTGGACGAAGTTGGCGCCCCGGCCTTCGGGTGGTTATTTTTGGGCGTGGCTGTGCCCGCGGCCTATATTTGGCACACGGAGGCCCCTCGCAAAGTCTCGCGCCACTCCGAGTCCGGCGGACGAAGTGGGCCGGCCCCACCCCCAATGGCTATAGCCCACCCGTTTTTGTGGCTTTTTTCCGCTGGACGAACTTGGCGCCCCGGCTTTCGGGCGGTTAGTTTTGGGTGCGGCTGTGCCCACGGCCTATTTTTGGCACACGGAGGGCCCTCGCAAAGTCTCGCGCTATTCCGAGTCCGGCGGGCGAAGTTGGCCAGTCCCACTCCCCAAGGCTATAGCCCACCCGTTTTTATGGTCTTTTTCCGCTGGACGAACTTGGCGCCCCGGCCTTCGGGCGGTGATATTTTTGGCACACGGAGGGCCCTCGTAAAGTCTCGCACTATGCCGAGTCCGGCGGACGAAGTGGGCCAGCCCCACCCCCCAAGGCTATAGCCCACCCCTTTTTATGGCCTTTTTCCGCTGGACGAACTTGGCGCCCCGTCCTTCGGGCGTGATATTTTTGGGCGCGGCTGTGCTAGCGGCCTATTTTTGGCACACGGAGGGCCCTCGTAAAGTCTCGCGCCATTCCGAGTCCGGCGGACGAAGTGGGCCAGCCCCACCCCCCAAGGCTATAGCCCACCCGTTTTTGTGGCCTTTTTCCGCTGGACGAACTTGGCGCCCCGGCCTTCGGGCGGTTATTTTTGGGTGCGGCTGTGTACGCTTCCTATTTTTGGTACACGGAGGCCCCTCACAAAGTCTCGCGCCATTCCGAGTCCGGCGGACGAAGTCGGCCAGCCCCACCCCCCAAGGCTATAGCCCACCCGTTTTTGTGGTCTTTTTCCGCTGGACGAACTTGGCGCCCCGGCCTTCGGGCTCTTATTTTCGGGCGCAGCTTTGTCCGTGGCTTATTTTTGGCACCCCGAGGCCCGTCGCAAAGTCTCGCCCCATTCCGAGTCCGGCGGACGAACTTCGCCCGCGCCCCCCACCAAGGCTATAGCCCACCCGTTTTTTGGGCATTTTTCCGCTGGGGGGTTTTGGCACCACGACCTTCGGGCGTGGCTTTGCCCATGGCTTATTTTTGGCTCCCCGAGGCCCCTCACAAAGTCTCGCCCCATTCCGAGTCCGGCGGACGAACTTCGCCCGCGCCCCCCACCAAGGCTATAGCCCACCCGTTTTTTGTCCATTTTTCCGCTGGGGGGTTTGGCACCACGACCTTCGCGCTCTTATTTTTGGGCGCAGCTTTGTCCGCGACTTATTTTTGGCACCCCGAGGCCCCTCGCAAAGTCTCACCCCATTCCCAGTCCGGTGGACGAACTTCGCCCGCGCCCCCCACCAAGGCTATAGGCCACCCGTTTTTTGGGCATTTTTCCGCTGGGGGGTTTTGGCATTACGACCGTCGGCAGCTTATTTTTGGGCGCGGCTTTGCCTGCGGCTTATTTTTGGCACCCCGAGTCCCCTCGCAAAGTCTCGCCCCATTCCGAGTCCGGCGGACGAACTTCGCCCGCGCCCCCCACCAAGGCTATAGCCCACCCGTTTTTTGGCCATTTTTCCGCTGGGCGGTTTTGGCAACACGACCTTCGGGCTCTTATTTTTGGGCGCGGCTTTGCCCGTGGTTTATTTTTGGCACCCCGAGGCCCCTGGTAAAGTCTCGCCCCATTCCGAGTCCGGCGGACGAACTTCGCCCGCGCCCCCCACCAAGGCTATAGCCCACCCGTTTTTTGGGCATTTTTCCGCTGGGGGGTTTTGGCACCACGACCTTCGGGCGCGGCTTTGTCCGCGGCTTATTTTTGGCACCCCGAGGCCCCTCGCAAAGTCTCGCCCCATTCCGAGTCCGGCGGACGAATCTCGCCTGCGCGCCCCACTCAAGGCTATAGCCCACCCGTTTTTTGGGCATTTTTCCGCTGGGGGGTTTTGGCACCACGACCTTCGGGCGCGGCTTTGTCCGCGGCTTATTTTTGGCACCCCGAGGCCCCTCGCAAAGTCTCGCCCCATTCCGAGTCCGGCGGACGAACTTCGCCCGCGCCCCCCACCAAGGCTATAGCCCACCCGTTTTTTGGGCATTTTTCCGCTGGGGGGTTTTGGCACCACGACCTTCGGGCGCGGCTTTGTCCGCGGCTTATTTTTGGCACCCCGAGGCCCCTCGCAAAGTCTCGCCCCATTCCGAGTCCGGCGGACGAACTTCGCCCGCGCCCCCCACCAAGGCTATAGCCCACCCGTTTTTTGTCCATTTTTCCGCTGGGGGGTTTGGCACCACGACCTTCGGGCTCTTATTTTTGGGCGCAGCTTTGTTCGCGGCTTATTTTTGGCACCCCGAGGCCCCTCGCAAAGTCTCACCCCATTCCGAGTCCGGTGGACGAAATTCGCCCGCGCCCCCCACCAAGGCTATAGGCCACCCGTTTTTTGGGCATTTTTCCGCTGGCGGGTTTTGGCATTACGACCGTCGGGAGCTTATTTTTGGGCGCGGCTTTGCCTGCGGCTTATTTTTGGCACCCCGAGTCCCCTCGCAAAGTCTCGCCCCATTCCGAGTCCGGCGGACGAACTTCGCCCGTGCCCCCCACCAAGGCTATAGCCCACCCATTTTTTGGCCATTTTTCCGCTGGGGGGTTTTGGCACCACGACCTTCGGGCTCTTATTTTTGGGCGCGGCTTTGCCCGTGGCTTATTTTTGGCACCCTGAGGGCCCTCGCAACGTCTCGCCCCATTCCGAGTCCGGCGGACGAACATCGCCCGCGCCCCCCACCAAGGCTATAGCCCACCCGTTTTTTGGGGAATTTTCCACTGGGGGGTTTTGGCACCACGACCTTCGGGCACGGCTTTGCCCGCGGTATATTTTTGGCACCCCGAGGCCCCTCGTAAAGTCTCGCCCCATTCCGAGTCCGGCGGACGAACTTCGCCCGCGCCCCCCACCAAGGCTATAGGCCACCCGTATTTTTGGAATTTTTCCGCTGGGGGGTTTTGGCATTACGACCGTCGGGAGCTTATTTTTGGGCGCGGCTTTGCCCGCGGCTTTTTTTTGGCACCCCGAGTCCCCTCGCAAACTCTCGCCCCATTCCGAGTCCGGCGGACGAACTTCGCCCGCGCCCCCCACCAAGGCTATAGCCCACCCGTGTTTTGGCCATTTTTCCGCTGGGGGGTTTTGGCACCACGACCTTCAGGCTCTTATTTTTGGGTGCGGCTTTGCCCGTGGCTTATTTTTGGCACCCTGAGGCCCCTCGCAACGTCTCGTCCCATTCCGAGTCCGGCGGACGAACATCGCCCGCGCCCCCCACCAAGGCTATAGCCCACCCGTTTTTTGGGCATTTTTCCACTGGGGGATTTTGGCACCACGACCTTCGGGCGCGGCTTTGCCCGCGGTATATTTTTGGCACCCCGAGGCCCCTCGTAAAGTCTCGCCCCATTCCGAGTCCGGCGGACGAACTTCACCCGCGCCCCCCACCAAGGCTATAGCCCACCCGTTTTTTGGGCATTTTTCCGCTGGGGGGTTTTGGCACCACGACCTTCGGGCGCGGATTTGTCCGCGGCTTATTTTTGGCACCCCGAAGCCCCTCGCAAAGTCTCGCCCCATTCCGAGTCCGGCGGACGAACTTCGCCCGCGCCCCCCACCAAGGCTATAGGCCACCCGTTTTTTGGGCATTTTTCCGCTGGGGGGTTTTGGCATTACGACCGTCGGGAGCTTATTTTTGGGCGCGGCTTTGCCCGCGGCTTATTTTTGGCACCCTGAGTACCCTCACAAAGTCTCGCCCCATTCCGAGTCCGGCGGACGAACTTCGCCCGCGCCCCCCACCAAGGCTATAGGCCACCCGTTTTTTGGGCATTTTTCCGCTGGGGGGTTTTGGCATTACGACCGTCGGGAGCTTATTTTTGGGCGCGGCTTTGCCCGCGGCTTATTTTTGGCACCCCGAGTCCCCTCGCAAAGTCTCGCCCCATTCCGAGTCCGGTGGACAAACTTCGGCCGCACCCCCCACCAAGGCTATAGCCCACCCGTTTTTTGGCCATTTTACCGCTGGGGGGTTTTGGCACCACGATCTTCGGGCGCTTATTTTTGGGCGCCGCTTTGCCCGCGGCTTATTTTTGGCACCCCGAGTCCCCTCGCAAAGACTCGCCCCATTCCGAGTCCGGCGGACGAACTTCGCCCGCGCCCCCCACCAAGGCTGTAGGCCACCCGTTTTTTGGGCATTTTTCCGCTGGGGGGTTTTGGTATTACGACCGTCGGGAGCTTATTTTTGGGCGCGGCTTTGCCCGCGGCTTATTTTTGGCACCCCGAGTCCCCTCGCAAAGACTCGCCCCATTCCGAGTCCGGCGGACGAACTTCGCCCGCGCCCCCCACCAAGGCTATAGGCCACCCGTTTTTTGGGCATTTTTCCGCTGGGGGGTTTTGGCATTACGACCGTCGGGAGCTTATTTTTGGGCGCGGCTTTGCCCGCGGCTTATTTTTGGCACCCCGAGTCCCCTCGCAAAGTCTCGCCCCATTCCGAGTCCGGCGGACGAACTTCGCCCGCGCCCCCCACCAAGGCTATAGCCCACCCGTTTTTTGGGCATTTTTCCGCTGGGGGGTTTTGGCATTACGACCGTCAGCAGCTTATTTTTGGGCGCGGCTTTGCCTGCGGCTTATTCTTGGCACCCCGAGTCCCCTCGCAAAGTCTCGCCCCATTCCGAGTCCGGCGGACGAACTTCGCCCGCGCGCCCCACCAAGGCTATAGCCCACCCGTTTTTTGGCCATTTTTCCGCTGGGGGGTTTTGGCAACACGACCTTCGGGCTCTTATTTTTGGGCGTGGCTTTGCCCGTGGCTTATTTTTGGCACCCTGAGGCCCCTCGCAACGTCTCGCCCCATTCCGAGTCCGGCGGACGAACATCGCCCGCGCCCCCCACCAAGGCTATAGCCCACCCGTTTTTTGGGCATTTTTCCACTGGGGGGTTTTGGCACCACGACCTTCGGGCGCGGCTTTGCCTGCGGTTTATTTTTGGCACCCCGAGGCCCCTGGTAAAGTCTCGCCCCATTCCGAGTCCGGCGGACGAACTTCGCCCGCGCCCCCCACTAAGGCTATAGCCCACCCGTTTTTTGGACATTTTTCCGCTAGGGGGTTTTGGCACCACGACCATCGGGCGCGGCTTTGTCCGCGGCTTATTTTTGGCACCCCGAGGCCCCTCGCAAAGTCTCGCCCCATTCCGAGTCCGGCGGACGAACTTCGCCCGCGCCCCCCACCAAGGCTATAGCCCACCCGTTTTTTGTCCATTTTTCCGCTGGGGGGTTTGGCACCACGACCTTCGGGCTCTTATTTTTGGTCACAGCTTTGTCCGCGGCTTATTTTTGGCACCCCGAGGCCCCTCGCAAAGTCTCACCCCATTCCGAGTCCGGTGGACGAAATTCGCCCGCGCCCCCCACCAAGGCTATAGGCCACCCGTTTTTTGGGCATTTTTCCGCTGGCGGGTTTTGGCATTACGACCGTCGGGAGCTTATTTTTGGGCGCGGCTTTGCCTGCAGCTTATTTTTGGCACCCCGAGTCCCCTCGCAAAGTCTCGCCCCATTCCGAGTCCGGCGGACGAACTTCGCCCGTGCCCCCCACCAAGGCTATAGCCCAGCCGTTTTTTGGGGAATTTTCCACTGGGGGGTTTTGGCACCACGACCTTCGGCCGCGGCTTTGCCCGCGGTATATTTTTGGCACCCCGAGGCCCCTCGTAAAGTCTTGCCCCATTCCGAGTCCGGCGGACGAATTTCGACCGCGCCCCCCACCAAGGCTATAGGCCACCCGTTTTTTTGGAATTTTTCCGCTGGGGGGTTTTGGCATTACGACCGTCGGGAGATTATTTTTGGGCGCCGCTTTGCCCGCGGCTTATTATTGTCACCCCGAGGCCCCTCGCAAAGTCTCGCCCCATTCCGAGTCCGGCGGACGAACTTCGCCCGCGCCCCCCACCAAGGCTATAGCCAACCCGTTTTTTGGGCATTTTTCCGCTCGGGGGTTTTGGCACCACGACCTTCGGGCGCTTATTTTTGGGCGAGGCTTTGCCCGCGGCTTATTTTTGGCACCCCGAGGCCCCTCGCAATGTCTTGCCCCATTCCAAGTCCGGCGGACGAAATTCGCCCGCGCCCCCCACCAAGGCTATAGGCCACCCGTTTTTTGGCCATTTGACCGCTGGGGGTTTTGGCACCACGATCTTCGGGCTCTTATTTTTGGGCGCAGCTTTGTTCGCGGCTTATTTTTGGCACCCCGAGGCCCCTCGCAAAGTCTCACCCCATTCCGAGTCCGGTGGACGAAATTCGCCCGCGCCCCCCACCAAGGCTATAGGCCACCCGTTTTTTGGGCATTTTTCCGCTGGCGGGTTTTGGCATTACGACCGTCGGGAGCTTATTTTTGGGCGCGGCTTTGCCTGCGGCTTATTTTTGGCACCCCGAGGCCCCTCGTAAAGTCTCGCCCCATTCCGAGTCCGGCGGACGAATTTCGCCCGCGCCCCCCACCAAGGCTATAGGCCACCCGTTTTTTTGGAATTTTTCCGCTGGGGGGTTTTGGCATTACGACCGTCGGGAGGTTATTTTTGGGCGCCGCTTTGCCCGCGGCTTATTATTGTCACCCCGAGGCCCCTCGCAAAGTCTCGCCCCATTCCGAGTCCGGCGGACGAACTTCGCCCTCGCCCCACACCAAGGCTATAGCCCACCCGTTTTTTGGCCATTTTTCCGCTGGGGGGTTTTGGCACCACGACCTTCGGGCACTAATTTTTGGGCGCGGCTTTGCCCGCGGCTTATTTTTGGTACCCCGAGGCCCCTCGCAATGTCTCGCCCCATTCCGAGTCCGGCGGACGAACTTCGCCCGTGCCCCCCACCAAGGCTATAGCCCACCCGTTTTTTGGGGAATTTTCCACTGGGGGGTTTTGGCACCACGACCTTCGGGCGCGGCTTTGCCCGCGGTATATTTTTGGCACCCCGAGGCCCCTCGTAAAGTCTCGCCCCATTCCGAGTCCGGCGGACGAATTTCGCCCGCGCCCCCCACCAAGGCTATAGGCCACCCGTTTTTTTGGAATTTTTCCGCTGGGGGGTTTTGGCATTACGACCGTCGGGAGATTATTTTTGGGCGCCGCTTTGCCCGCGGCTTATTATTGTCACCCCGAGGCCCCTCGCAAAGTCTCGCCCCATTCCGAGTCCGGCGGACGAACTTCGCCCTCGCCCCACACCAAGGCTATAGCCCACCCATTTTTTGGCCATTTTTCCACTGGGGGGTTTTGGCACCACGACCTTCGGGCACTAATTTTTGGGCGCGGCTTTGCCCGCGGCTTATTTTTGGCACCCCGAGGCCCCTCGCAATGTCTCGCCCCATTCCGAGTCCGGCGGACGAACTTCGCCCGTGCCCCCCACCAAGGCTATAGCCAACCCGTTTTTTGGGCAATTTTCCGTTGGGGGATTTGGCACCACGACCTTCGGGCACTTATTTTTGGGCGCGGCTTTGTCCGCGGCTTATTTTTGGCACCCCGAGGCCCCTCGCAATGTCTCGCCCCATTCCGAGTCCGGCGGACGAAATTCGCCCGCGCCCCCCACCAAGGCTATAGGCCACCCGTTTTTTGGCCATTTGACCGCTGGGGGTTTTGGCTCCATGATCTTCGGGCGCTTATTTTTGGGCGCCGCTTTGCCCGCGGCTTATTATTGTGACCCCGAGGCCCCTCGCAAAGTCTCGCCCCATTCCGAGTCCGGTGGACGAACTTCGCCCTCGCCCCACACCAAGGCTATAGCCCACCCGTTTTTTGGCCATTTTTCCGCTGGGGGGTTTTGGCACCACGACCTTCGGGCACTAATTTTTGGGCGCGGCTTTGCCCGCGGCTTATTTTTAGCACCCCGAGGCCCCTCGCAATGTCTCGCCCCATTCCGAGTCCGGCGGACGAACTTCGCCCGCGCCCCCCACCAAGGCTATAGCCAACCCGTTTTTTGGGCATTTTTCCGCTCGGGGGTTTTGGCACCACGACCTTCGGGCGCTTATTTTTGGGCGAGGCTTTGCCCGCGGCTTATTTTTGGCACCCCGAGGCCCCTCGCAATGTCTTGCCCCATTCCAAGTCCGGCGGACGAAATTCGCCCGCGCCCCCCACCAAGGCTATAGGCCACCCGTTTTTTGGCCATTTGACCGCTGGGGGTTTTGGCACCACGATCTTCGGCTGCTTATTTTTGGGCGCCGCTTTGCCCGCGGCTTATTTTTGGCCCCCTGAGGGCCCGTCGCAAAGTCTGGCCCCATTCTGAGTCCGGCGGACGAACTTCGCCCGCTCCCCCCCCCCCAAGGCTATAACCCACCCGTTTTTTGGCCATTTTTCCGCTGGGGGGTTTTGGTACCACGACCTTCGGCCGCTTATTTTTGGGCGCGGCTTTGCCCGTGGCTTATTATTGTCACCCCGAGGCCCCTCGCAAAGTATCGCCCCATTCCGAGTCCGGCGAACGAACTTCGCCCTCGCCCCCCACCAAGGCTATAGCCCACCCGTTTTTTGGGCATTTTTCCGCTGGGGGGTTTTGGCACCACGACCTTCGGGTGCCTGTTTGCCTGCGGTTTATTTTTGGCACCCCGAGGCCCCTCGTAAAGTCTCGCCCCATTCCGAGTCCGGCGGACGAACTTCGCCCTCGCCCCACACCAAGGCTATAGCCCACCCGTTTTTTGGCCATTTTTCCGCTGGGGGGTTTTGGCACCACGACCTTCGGGCGCTTATTTTTGGGCGCGGCTTTGCCCGCGGCTTATTATTGTCACCCCGAGGCCCCTCGCAAAGTATCGGCCCATTCCGAGTCCGGCGGACGAACTTCGCCCTCGCCCCCCACCAAGGCTATAGCCCACCCGTTTTTTGGCCATTTTTCCGCTGGGGGGTTTTGGCTCCACGACCTTCGGGTACGGCTTTGGCCACGGCTTATTTTTGGCACCCCGAGGCCCCTCAAAAAGTATCGCGCCATTCCGAGTCCGGCGGACGAACTTCGCCCTCGCCCCCCACCAAGGCTATAGCCCACCCGTTTTTTGGCCATTTTTCCGCCGGGGGGTTTTGGCACCACGACCTTCGGGCGCTTATTTTTGGGCGCGGCCTGTGGCTTATTTTTGGCACCCTGAGGCCCCTCACAAAGTATCGCCCCATTCCGAGTCCGGCGGACGAACTTCGCCCGCGCCCCCCACCAAGCCATAGCCCACCCGTTTTTTGGCCATTTTTCCGCTGGGGGGTTTTGGCACCACGATCTTCGGGCGCTTACTTTTGGGTACTGCTTTGCCCGCGGCTTATTTTTGGCACCCTGAGGCCCCTCGCAAAGTATCGCCCCATTCCGAGTCCGGCGGACGAACTTCGCCCGCGCCCCCCACCAAGGCTATAGCCCACCCGTTTTTTGGCCATTTTTCCGCTGGGAGGTTTTGGCACCACAATCTTCGGGCGCTTACTTTTGGGCGCTGCTTTGCCCGCGGCTCATTTTTGGCACCCCGAGGACCCTCGCAAAGTCTCGCCCCATTCCGAGTCCGGTGGACGAACTTCGCCCGCGCCCCCCACCAAGGCCATAGCCCACCCGTTTTTTGGCTATTTTTCCGCTGGGGGGTTTTGGCACCACGACCTTCGGGCACTTATTTTTGGGCGTAGCTCTGCCCGTGGCTTATTTTTTGCACCCCGAGGCCCCTCGAAAAGTCTCGCCCCATTCCGAGTCCGGCGGACGAACTCCCCCCGCGCCCCCCACCAAGGCTATAGCCCACCCGTTTTTTGGCCATTTTTCGGCTGGGGGGTTTTGGCACCACGATCTTCAGCCGCTTACTTTTGGCACAGCTTTGCCCGTGGCTTATTTTTCTCACCCCGAGGCCCCTGGCAAAGTCTCGCCCGATTCCGAGTCCAGCGGACGAACTTCGCCCGCGCCCCCCACCAAGGCTATAGCCCACCCGTTTTTTGACCATTTTTCCGCTGGGGGGTTTTGGCACCATGACCTTCGGGCACTTATTTTTGGGCGCGGCTTTGCCCGTGGATTATTTTTGTCACCCCGAGGCACCTCGCAAAGTATCGCCCCATTCTGAGTCCGGCGGACGAACTTCGCCCTCGCCCCCCCACCAAGGCTATAGCCCACCCGTTTTTTGGCCATTTTTCCACTGGGGGGTTTTCGCACCACGACCTTCGGGCGCGGCTTTGGCCACGGCTTATTTTTGGCACCCCGAGGCCCCTCGCAAAGTCTCGCCCCATTATGAGTCCGGCGGACGAACTTCGCCCGCGCCCCCCACCAAGGCTATAGCCCACCCGTTTTTTGGCCATTTTTCCGCTGGGGGGTTTTGGCACCACGACCTTCGGGCGCTTATTTTTGGGCGCGGCTCTGCCTGTGGCTTATTTTTGGCACCCTGAGGCCCCTCGCAAAGTATCGCCCCATTCCGAGTCCAGCGGACGAACTTCGCCCGCGCCCCCCACCAAGGCTATAGCCCACCCGTTTTTTGCCCATTTTTCCGCTGGGGGGTTTTGGCACCACGATCTTCGGGCGCTTACTTTTGGGTGCTACTTTGCCCACGGCTTATTTTTGCCACCCCGAGGACCCTCGCAAAGTCTCGCCCCATTCCGAGTCGGGTGGACGAACTTCGCCCGCGCCCCCCACCAAGGCCATAGCCCACCCGTTTTTTGGCTATTTTTCCGCTGGGGGGTTTTGGCACCACGACCTTCGGGCACTTATTTTTGGGCGCAGCTCTGCCCGTGGCTTATTTTTTGCACCCCGAGGCCCCTCGCAAAGTCTCGCCCCATTCCGAGTCCAGCGAACGAAGTTGGCCAACCCGACCCCACAAGGCTATAGCCCACCCGTTTTTTGGCCATTTTTCCGCTGTGGGGGTTTGGGCGCACAGACCTTCGGGGGATTATTTTCGGGCGCGGCTGTGCCCGAAACCTATTTTTGGCCAGCGGAGGCCGCTCGTAAAGTCTCACCCCATTCCGAGTCCGGCAGACGAAGTGGGCCAGCCCGATCCCCCAAGACTATTGCCCACCCGTTTTTTGGCCATTTTTCCGCTGGGGGGTTTGGGCGCGCCGACCTTCGGGGGGTTATTTTTGGGCGCGGTTTTGGCCGCGGCCTATTTTTGGCCCGTGGAGGCCGTTCGCAAAGTCTCACCCCATTCCGAGTCCGGTGGATGAAGTTGGCCAGCCCGACCCCCCAAGGCTATAGCCCACCCGTTTTTTGGCCATTTTTCCACTGGGGGGTTTGGGCGCACAGACCTTCGGGGGATTATTTTTGGGCGCGGCTGTGCCCGAAACCTATTTTTGGCCAGCGGAGCCGCCGCCAGAAGTCTCACCCCATTCCGAGTCCGGCAGACGAAGTGGGCCAGCCCGATCCCCCAAGACTATAGCCCACCCGTTTTTTGGCCATTTTTCCGCAGGGGGGTTTGGGCGCGCCGACCTTCGGGGGGTTATTTTTGGGTGCAGCTGTGCCTTTGGCCTATTTTTGGCCCGCGGAGGCCGCTCGCAAACTCTCGTCCCATTCCGAGTCCGGCGGACGAAGTTGGCCAGCCCCACCCCCCAAGGCTATAGCCCACCCGTTTTTTTGCCATTTTTCCGCTGGGGGTTTTGGGCGCGCCGACCTTCGGGGGTTATTTTTGTGCGTTGCTCTGCCCGCGGCCTATTTTTGGCTCGCGGTGGCTGCCCACAAAGTCTCGCCCTATTCCGAGTCCGGCGAACGAAGTTGGCCAACCCGACCCCACAAGGCTATAGCCCACCCGTTTTTTGGCCATTTTTCCGCTGGGGGGTTTGGGCGCGCCGACCTTCGGGGGGTTATTTTTGGGCGCGGCTGTGCCCGCGGCCTATTTTTATCACGCGGAGGCCGCTCGCAAAGTCTCGCCCCATTCCGAGTCCGGCGGACGAAGTTGGCCAGCCCCTCCTCCCAAGGCTATAGCCCACCCCTTTTTTGGCCATTTTTCTGCATGGGTGTTTTCGGCGCGCCGGCCTTCGGGGGGTCATTTTTAGACGCGGCTGTGCCCGCGGCCTATTTTTGGCACGCGGCGGCCGATCGCAAAGTCTCGCCCCATTCCGAGTCCGGCGGACGAAGTGGGCCAGCCCCTCCCCCCAAGGCTATAGCCCACCCGTTTTCTGGCCATTTTTCCGTTGGGGGGTTTGGGCGCGCCGGCCTTCGGGTGGTTATTTTTGGGCGCGGCTGTGCCCGCGGCCTATTTTTGGCACGCGGAGGCCACTCGCAAAGTCTCGCCCCATTCCGAGTCCGGTGGACGAAGTTGGCCGGCCCCTCCCCCGAAGGCTATAGCCCGCCCGTTTTTTGGCCATTTTTCCGCTGGGGAGTTTGGGCGCGCCGGCCTTCGGGGGGTTCTTTTTGGTTGCGACTGTGCCCGTGGCCTATTTTTGGCACGCGGAGGCCACTCGCAAAGTCTCGCCCCATTCCGAGTCCGGCGGACGAAGTTGGGCAGCCCCTCCCCCCAAGGCTATAGCCCACCCGTTTTTTGGCCATTTTTCCGCTGGGGGGTTTGGGCGCGCCGGCCTTCTGGGGGTTATTTTTGGGCGCGGCTGTGTCCGCGGCCTATTTTTAGCACGCGGAGGCTGCTCGCAAAGTCTCGCCCCATTCCGAGTCCGGCGGACGAAGTTGGCCAGCCCCTCCCCCCAAGGCTATAGCCCACCCGTTTTTTGGCCATTTTTCCGTTGGGGGTTTGGCGCGCGCTGCCTTCGGGTGGTTATTTTTGGGCGCGGCTGTGCCCGCGGCCTATTTTTGGCACGCGGAGGCCGCTCGTAAAGTCTCGCCCCATTCCGAGTCCGGTGGACGAAGTTGGCCGGCCCCTCCCCCCAAGGCTATAGCCCGCCCGTTTTTTGGCCATTTTTCTGCATGGGGGTTTGGGCGCGGCGACCTTCGGGGTGTTATTTTTGGGTGCAGCTGTGCCCGCAGCCTATTTTTGGCATGCGGAGGCCACTCGCAAGGTCTCGCCCCATTCCGAGTCCGGCGGACGAAGTTGGCCAGCCCCTCCCCCCAAGGCTATAGCCCACCCGTTTTTTGGCCATTTTTCCGCTGGGGGGTTTGGGCGCGCCGGCCTTCGGGGCGTTATTTTTGGGCGCGGCTGTGCCCGCGGCCTATTTTTATCACACGGAGGCCGCTCGCAAAGTCTCGCCCCATTCCGAATCCGGCGGACGAAGTTGGCCAGCCCCATCCCCCAAGGCTATAGCCCACCCGTTTTTGTGGCCTTTTTCAGCTGGACGAACTTGTCGCCCCGGCCTTCGGGCGGGTATTTTTAAGCGTGGCTGTGCCCGCGGCATATTTTTGGCACATGGAGGGCCCTCGCAAAGTCTCGCGCCATTCCGAGTCCGGCGGACGAAGTTGGCCAGCCCCACCTCCCAAGGCTATAGCCCACCCGTTTTTGTAGCCTTTTTCCGCTGGACGAACTTGGCGCCCCGGCCTTCGGGCGGTTATTTTTGGGCGCGGCTGTGCCCGAGGCCAGTTTTTAGCACACGGAGGCCCCTCAAAAAGTCTCGTGCTATTCCGAGTCCGGCGGACGATGTTGGCCAGCCCCACCTCCCAAGGCCATAGCCCACCCGTTTTTGTAGCCTTTTTCCGCTGGACGAACTTGGCGCCCCGGCTTTCGGGCGGTTATTTTTGGGCGCGGCTGTGCCCGGGGCCTATTTTTGGCACACGGAGGCCGCTCGTAACGTCTCGCGCCATTCCGAGTCCGGCGGACAAAGTTGGCCAGCCCCACCCCCAAAGGCTATAGGCCACCCGTTTTTGTGGCCTTTTTCCGCTGGACGATCATGGGCCCCAGCCTTCGGGCGGTCATTTTCGGGCGCGGCTGTGCCCGCGGCCTATTTTTTGCACACAGGGTCCCCTCGCAAAGTCTCGCACCATTCCGAGTCCGGTGGACGAAGTTGGCCAGCCCCACCCCCCAAGGCTATAGGCCACCCGTTTTTGTGGCCTTTTTCCGCTGGACGATCTTGGCGCCCCGGCCTTCGGGCCGTAATTTTTGGGCGCGGCTGTGCCCGCGGCCTATGTTTTGCACACGGAGGCCCCTCGCAAAGTCTCGCACCATTCCGAGTCCGGCGGACGAAGTAGGCCAGCCCCACCACCCAAGGCTATAGCCCACCCGTTTTTGTGGCCTTTTTCCGCTGGACGAACTTGGCGCCCCGGTCTTCGGGCTGTAATTTTTGGGCGCGGCTGTGCCCGCGGCCTATGTTTTGCACACGGAGGCCCCTCGCAAAGTCTCGCGCCATTCCGAGTCCGGCGGAAGAAGTTGGCCAGCCCCACCTCCCAAGGCTATAGCCCACCCGTTTTTGTGGCCTTTTTCCGCTGGACGAACTTGGCGCCCCGGCCTTCGGCCGGTTATTTTTGGGTGCGGATGTGTCCGGAGCCTATTTTTGGCACACGGAGGCCCCTCGCAAAGTCTCGCACCATTCCGAGCCCGGCGGACGAAGTTGGCCACCCCACCTCCCAAGGCCATAGCCCACCCGTTTTTGTGGCGTTTTTCCGCTGCACGAACTTGGCGCCCCGGCTTTCGGTCGGTTATTTTTGGGTGCGGCTGTTCCCGTGGCCTATTTTTGGCACACGGAGGCCGCTCGTAACGTCTCACGCCATTCTGAGTCCGGCGGACAAAGTTGGCCAGCCCCACCCCCCAAGGCTATAGCCCACCCGTTTTTGTGGCCTTTTTCCGCTGGACGAACTTGGGGCCCCAGCCTTCGCGCGGTTATTTTTTGGCGCGGCTGTGCGCACGGCCTATTTTTTGCACACGGAGGCCCCTCGCAAAGTCTCGCGCCATTCCGAGTCCGGCGGACGAAGTTGGCCAGCGCCACCTCCCAAGGCTATAGCCCACCTGTTTTTGTAGCCTTTTTCCGCTGGACGAACTTGGCGCCCCGCCCTTCGGGTGGTTATTTTTGGGCGCGGCTGTGCCCGTGATCTTTTTTTGGCACACGGAGGCCCCTGAAAATGTTTCGCGCCATTGCGAGTCCGGCGGATGGAGTTGGCCAGCCCCAGCCCCAACGCTATAGCCCACCCGTTTTTGGGGCCTTTTTACGCTGGACAAACTTGGCGCTCCGGCCTTTGGGCGGTTATTTTTGTGCGCGGCTGTTCTGGCGGCCTATTTTTGCCACAAGGAGGCCACTCGCAAAGTCTCGCGACATTTTGAGTCCGGCGGACGAAGTTGGCCAGCCCCACCCCCCAAGGCTATAGCCCACCCAATTTTTGTGCCCTTTTTCCGCAGGACGAACTTGGCGCCCCGGCTTTCGGGAGATTATTTTTGGGTGTGGCTGTGCCCGCGGCCTATTTTTGGCCGGTGGAGGGCCCTCGTAAAGTCTCGCGCCATTCCGAGTCCGGCGGACGAAGTGGGCCAGACCCACCCCCCAAGGCTATAGCCCACCCGTTTTTGTGGCCTTTTTCCGCGGGACGAACTTGGCGCCCCGGCTTTCGGGCGGTTATTTTTGGGTACGGCTGTGCCCGCGGCCTATTTTTGGCGCACGGAGGACCCTCGCAAAGTCTCGCGCCATTCAGAGTCCGACGGACGAAGTTGGGCAGCCCCACCCACCAAGGCTATAGCCCACCCGTTTTTGTGGCCTTTTTCCGCTGGACGAACTTGGCGCCCCGGCCTTCGGGCGGTTATTTTTGGGTGCGGCTGTGCCCGCAGCTTATTTTTGGCAGACGAAGGCCCCTCGCAAAGTCTCGCACCATTCCGAGTTCGGCGGACGAAGTTGGCCAGCCCCACCCCCCAAGGCTATAGCCCACCCGTTTTTGTGGCCTTTTTCTGCTGGACGAACTTGGCGCCCCGGCCTTCGAGCTATAATTTTTGGGCGCGGCTGTGCCCGCGGCCTATGTTTTGTACACGGAGGCCCCTCGCAAAGTCTCGCGCCATTCCGAGTCCGGCGGACGAAGTTGGCCAGCCCCACCTCCCAAGGCTATAGCCCACCCGTTTTTGTGGCCTTTTTCCGCTGGACGAACTTGGCGCCCCGGCCTTCGGGAGGTTATTTTTGGGCGCGGCTGTGTCCGGGGCCTATTTTTGGCACACGGAGGCCCCTCGTAAAGTCTCGCGCCATTCCGAGTCCGGCGGACGAAGTTGGCCAGCCCCACCTCCCAAGGCCATACCCACCCGTTTTTGTGGCCTTTTTCCGCTGGACGATCTTGGCGCCCCGGCCTTCGGCCCATAATTTTTGGGCGCGGCTGTGCCCGCGGCCTATGTTTTGCACACGGAGGCCCCTCGCAAAGTCTCGCGCCATTCCGAGTCCGGCGGACGAAGTTGGCCAGCCCCACCTCCCAAGGCTATAGCCCACCCGTTTTTGTGGCCTTTTTCCGCTGGACGAACTTGGCGCCCCGGCCTTCGGGCGGTTATTTTTGGGCGCGGCTGTGTCCGGGGCCTATTTTTGGCACACGGAGACCCCTCGCAAAGTCTCGCGCCATTCCGAGTCCGGCGGACGAAGTTGGCCAGCCCCACCTCCCAAGGCCATACCCACCCGTTTTTGTGGCCTTTTTCCGCTGGACGAACTTGTCGCCCCGGCTTCTGGGCGGTTATTTTTGGACGTGGCTGTGTCCGCGGCCTATTTTTGGCACACGGAGGCCCCTCGCAAATTCTCGTGCCATTCCGAGTCCGCCGGACGAAGTTGGCCAGCCCCACCCCCCAAGGCTATAGCCCACCCGTTTTTGTGGCCTTTTTCCGCTAGACGAACTTGGCGCCCCGGCCTTCGGGCGGTTATTTTTGGGCGCGGCTGTGTCCGGGGCCTATTTTTGGCACACGGAGGCCCCTCGCAAAGTCTCGCGCCATTCCGAGTCCGGCGGACGAAGTCGGCCAGCCCCACCTCCCAAGGCCATACCCACCCGTTTTTGTGGCCTTTTTCCGCTGGACGAACTTGTCGCCCCGGCTTCTGGGCGGTTATTTTTGGACGTGGCTGTGTCCGCGGCCTATTTTTGGCACACGGAGGCCCCTCGCAAATTCTCGTGCCATTCCGAGTCCGGCGGACGAAGTGGGCCACCTCCACCACCCAAGGCTATAGCCCACCCGTTTTTGTGGCCTTTTTCCGCTGGACGAACTTGGCGCCCCGGCCTTCGGGCGGTTATTTTTGGGCGCGGCTGTGTCCGGGGCGTATTTTTGGCACACAGAGGCCCCTCGCAAAGTCTCGCGCCATTCCGAGTCCGGCGGACGAAGTCGGCCAGCCCCACCTCCCAAGGCCATACCCACCCGTTTTTGTGGCCTTTTTCTGCTGGACGAACTTGTCGCCCCAGCTTCTGTGCGGTTATTTTTGGACGTGGCTGTGTCCGCGGCCTATGTTTTGCACACGGAGGACCCTCGCAAAGTCTCGCGCCATTCCGAGTCCGGCGGACGAAGTAGGCCGGCCCCACCACCCAAGGCTATAGCCCACCCGTTTTTGTGGCCTTTTTCCGCTGGACAAACATGGCGCCCCGGCCTTCGGGCTGTAATTTTTGGACGCGGCTGTGCCTGCGGCCTATGTTTTGCACACGGAGGCCCCTCGTAAAGTCTCGCGCCATTCCGAGTACGGCGGACGAAGTTGGCCAGACCCACCTCCCAAGGCTATAGCCCACCCGTTTTTGTGGCCTTTTTCCGCTGGATGAACTTGGCGCCCCGGCCTTCGGGCGGTTATTTTTGGGCGCGGCTGTGTCCGGGGCCTATGTTTTGCACACGGAGGCCCCTCGCAAAGTCTCGCGCCATTCCGAGTCCGGCGGACGAAGTAGGCCAGCCCCACCACCCAAGGCTATAGCCCACCCGTTTTTGTGGCCTTTTTCCGCTGGACAAACTTGGCGCCCCGGCCTTCGGGCTCTAATTTTTGGGCGCGGCTGTGCCCGCGGCCTATGTTTGGCACACGGAGGCCCCTCGTAAAGTCTCGTGCCATTCCGAGTCCGCCGGACGAAGTTGGCCAGCCCCACCCCCCAAGGCTATAGCCGACCCATTTTTGTGGCCTTTTTCCGCTGGACGATCTTGGCGCCCCGGCCTTCGGGCCGTAATTTTTGGGCGCGGTTGTGCCCGCGGCCTATGTTTTGCACACGGAGGCCCCTCGTAAAGTCTCGCGCCATTCCGAGTCCGGCGGACGAAGTTGGCCAGCCCCACCTCCCAAGGCTATAGCCCACCCGTTTTTGTGGCCTTTTTCCGCTGGACGAACTTGGCGCCCCGGCCTTCGGGAGGTTATTTTTGGGCGCGGCTGTGTCCGGGGCCTATTTTTGGCACACGGAGGCCCCTCGCAAAGTCTCGTGCCATTCCGAGTCCGGCGGACGAAGTTGGCCAGCCCCACCTCCCAAGGCCATACCCACCCGTTTTTATGGCCTTTTTCCGCTGGACGATCTTGGCGCCCCGGCCTTCGGGCCGTAATTTTTGGGTGCGGCTGTGCCCGCGGCCTATGTTTTGCACACGGAGGCCCCTCGTAAAGTCTCGTGCCATTCCGAGTCCGGCGGACGAAGTAGGCCAGCCCCACCACCCAAGGCTATAGCCCACCCGTTTTTGTGGCCTTTTTCCGCTGGACAAACTTGGCGCCCCGGCCTTCGGGCTGTAATTTTTGGGCGCGGCTGTGCCCGCGGCCTATGTTTTGCACACGAAGGCCCCTCGTAAAGTCTCGCCCCATTCCGAGTCCGGCGGACGAAGTGGGCCAGCCCCACCTCCCAAGGCTATAGCCCACCCGTTTTTGTGGCCTTTTTCCGCTGGACGAACTTGGCGCCCCGGCCTTCGGGCTGTTATTTTTGGGCGCGGCTGTGTCCGGGGCCTATTTTTGGCACACGGAGGCCCCTCGCAAAGTCTCGCGCCATTCCGAGTCCGGCGGACGAAGTTGGCCAGCCCCACCTCCCAAGGCCATACCCACCCGTTTTTGTGGCCTTTTTCCGCTGGACGAACTTGTCGCCCCGGCTTCTGGGCGGTTATTTTTGGACGTGGCTGTGTCCGCGGCCTATTTTTGGCACACGGAGGCCCCTCACAAATTCTCGTGCCATTCCGAGTCCGCCGGACGAAGTTGGCCAGCCCCACCCCCCAAGGCTATAGCCCACCCATTTTTGTGGCCTTTTTCCGCTGGACGATCTTGGCGCCCCGGCCTTCGGGCCGTAATTTTTGGGCGCGGCTGTGCCCGCGGCCTATGTTTTGCACACGGAGGCCCCTCGTAAAGTCTCGCGCCATTCCGAGTCCGGCGGACGAAGTAGGCCAGCCCCACCACCCAAGGCTATAGCCCACCCGTTTTTGTGGCCTTTTTCCGCTGGACGAACTCGGCGCCCCGGCCTTCGGGCTGTAATTTTTGGGCGCGGCTGTGCCCGCGGCCTATGTTTTGTACACGGAGGCCCCTCGCAAAGTCTCGCGCCATTCCGAGTCCGGCGGACGAAGTTGGCCAGCCCCACCTCCCAAGGCTATAGCCCACCCGTTTTTGTGGCCTTTTTCCGCTGGACGAACTTGGCGCCCCGGCCTTCGGGGGGTTATTTTTGGGCGCGGCTGTGTCCGGGCCCTATTTTTGGCACACAGAGGCCCCGCGCAAAGTCTCGCGCCATTCCGAGTCCGCCGGACGAAGTTGGCCACCCCACCTCCCAAGGCCATAGCCCACCCGTTTTTGTGGCGTTTTTCCGCTGGACGAACTTGGCGGCCCGGCTTTCGGTCGGTTACTTTTGGGCGCGGCTGTGCCCGTGGCCTATTTTTGGCACACGGAGGCCGCTCGTAACGTCTCACGCCATTCCGAGTCCGGCGGACAAAGTTGGCCAGCCCCACCCCCCAAGGCTATAGCCCACCCGTTTTTGTGGCCTTTTTCCGCTGGATGAACTTGGGGCCCCAGCCTTCGCGCGGTTATTTTTTGGTGCGGCTGTGCGCGCGGCCTATTTTTTATACACGGAGGCCCCTCGCAAAGTCTCACGCAATTCCGAGTCCGGCGGACGAAGTTGGCCAACCCCATCTCCCAAGGCCATACCCACCCGTTTTTGTGGCCTTTTTCCGCTGGACGAACTTGGCGCCCCGGCTTCTGGGCGGTTATTTTTGGATGTGGCTGTGCCCGCAGCCTATTTTTGGCACAAGGAGGCCCCTCGCAAAGTCTCGTGCCATTCCGAGTCCGCCGGACGAAGTTGGCCAGCCCCACCCCCCAAGGCTATAGCCCACCCATTTTTGTGGCCTTTTTCCGCTGGACGAACTTGGCGCCCCGGCCTTCGGGCTGTAATTTTTGGGTGCGGTTGTGCCCGCGGCCTATTTTTGGCACACGGAGGTGCCTCGCAAAGTCTCGCGCCATTCCGAGTCCGGCGGACGAAGTTGGCCAGCCGAACCCCCCAAGGCTATAGCCCACCCGTTTTTGTGGCCTTTTTCCGCTGGACGAACTTGGCGCCCCGGCTTTCGGGCAGTTATTTTTGGGCGCGGCTGTGGTTGCGGCCTATTTTTGGCACACGGAGGCCCCTCGCAAAATCTCGCGCCATGACGAGTCCGGCGGACGAAGTTGGCCAGCCCCACCTCCCAAGGCTATAGCCCACCCGTTTTTGTTCCCTTTTTCCGCAGGACGAACTTGGCGCCCCGGCTTTCGGGCGGTTATTTTTGGGCGCGGCTGTGCCCGCGGCCTATTTTTGGCACACGGAGGCCCCTGGCAAAGTCTCGCCCCATTTCGAGTCCGGCGGACGAAGTTGGCCAGCCCAACCCCCAAAGGCTATAGCCCACCCGTTTTTGTGGCCTTTTTCCGCTGGACGAACTTGGGGCCCCAGCCTTCGGGTGGTTATTGTTTGGTGCGGCTGTGCCCGCGGCCTATTTTTGACACACGGAGGGCCCTCGCAAAGTCTCGCGCCATTCCGAGTCCGGCGGACGAAGTTGGCCAGCCCCACCTCCCAAGGCTATAGCCCACCCGTTTTTGTGGCCTTTTTCCACTGGACGAACTTGGCGCGCCAGCCTTCGGGCGGTTATTTTTGGGCGCGGCTGTGCCAGCGGCCTATTTTTGGCACACGGAGGCCCCTCGCAAAGTCTCGCGCCATTCCGAGTCCGGCGGACGAAGTTGGCCAGCCACACCTCCCAAGGCTATAGCCCACCTGTTTTTGTAGCCTTTTTCCGCTGGACGAACTTGGCGCCCCGCCCTTCGGGCGGTTATTTTTGGGTGCAGCTGTGCCCGTGGTCTTTTTTTGGCACACGGAGGCCCCTGAAAATGTCTCGCGCCATTGCGAGTCCGGCGGCCAAATTGGCCAGCCCCAGCCCCAACGCTATAGCCCACCCGTTTTTGGGGCCTTTTTACGCTGGACAAACTTGGCGCTCCGGCCTTTGGGCGGTTATTTTTGTGCGCGGCTGTTCCGGCGGCCTATTTTTGGCACAAGGAGGCCCCTCGCAAAGTCTCGCGACATTTTGAGTCCGGCGGACGAAGTTGGCCAGCCCCACCCCCCAAGGCTATAGCCCACCCGTTTTTGTGCCCTTTTTCCGCAGGACAAACTTGGCGCCCCGGCTTTCGGGAGATTATTTTTGGGTGCGGCTGTGCCCGCGGCCTATTTTTGGCCGACAAAGGGCCCTCGTAAAGTCTCGCGCCATTCCGAGTCCGGCCGACGAAGTGGGCCAGACCCACCCCCCAAGGCTATAGCCCACCCGTTTTTGTGGCCTTTTTCCGCGGGACGAACTTGGCGCCCCGGCTTTCGGGCGGTTATTTTTGGGTGCGGCTGTGCCCGCGGCCTATTTTTGGCACATGGAGGACCCTCGCAAAGTCTCGCGCCATTCAGAGTCCGACGGTCGAAGTTGGGCAGCCCCACCCACCAAGGCTATAGCCCACCCGTTTTTGTGGCCTTTTTCCGCTGGACGAACTTGGCGCCCCGGCATTCGGGCAGTTATTTTTGGGCGCGGCTGTGCCCGCAGCTTTTTTTTGGTAGACGGAGGCCCCTCGCAAAGTCTCGCACCATTCCGAGTTCGGCGGACGAAGTGGACCAGCCCCACCCCCCAAGGCTATAGCCCACCCGTTTTTGTGGCCTTTTTCTGCTGGACGAACTTGGCGCCCCGGCATTCGGGCTGTTATTTTTGGGCGCGGCTTTTTCTGAGGCCTATTTTTGGCCGACGGAGGGCCCTCGTAAAGTCTCGCGCCATTCCGAGTCCGGCGGACGAAGTGGGCCAGACCCACCCCCCAAGGCTATAGCCCACCCGTTTTTGTGGCCTTTTTCCGCGGGACGAACTTGGCGCCCCGGCTTTCGGGCGGTTATTTTTGGGTGCGGCTGTGCCCGCGGCCTATTTTTGGCGCACGGAGGACCCTCGCAAAGTCTCGCGCCATTCAGAGTCCGACGGACTAAGTTGGGCAGCCCCACCCACCAAGGCTATAGCCCACCCGTTTTTGTGGCCTTTTTCCGCTGGACGAACTTGGCGCCCCGGCCTTCGGGCGGTTATTTTTGGGCGCGGCTGTGCCCGCAGCTTATTTTTGGCACACGGAGGCCCCTCGCAAAGTCTCGCACCATTCCGAGTCCGGCGGACGAAGTTGGCCAGCCCCACCTCCCAAGGCTATAGCCCACCCGTTTTTGTGGCCTTTTTCCGCTGGACGAACTTGGCGCCCCGGCCTTCGGGCTGTTATTTTTGGGCGCGGCTGTGCCAGCGGCCTATTTTTGGCACACGGAGGGCCATCGCAAAGTCTCGCGCCATTCCGAGTCCGGCGGACGAAGTTGGCCAGCCCCACCTCCCAAGGCTATAGCCCACCCGTTTTTGTGGCCTTTTTCCGCTGGACGAACTTGGCGCCCCGGCCTTCGGGCTGTTATTTTTGGGTGCGGCTGTGCCCGCGGCCTATTTTTGGCACACGGAGGCCCCTGGCAAAGTCTCGCCCCATTTCAAGTCCGGCGGACGAAGTTGGCCAGCCCACCCCCAAAGGCTATAGCCCACCCGTTTTTGTGGCCTTTTTCCGCTGGACGAACTTGGCGCGCCGGCCTTCGGGCGTTTATTTTTGGGCGCGGCTGTGCCAGCGGCCTATTTTTGGCACACGGAGGCCCCTCGCAAAGTCTCCCGCCATTCCGAGTCCGGCGGACGAAGTTGGCCAGCCACACCTCCGAAGGCTATAGCCCACCTGTTTTTGTAGCCTTTTTCTGCTGGACGAACTTGGCGCCCCGCCCTTCGGGCGGTTATTTTTGGGCGCGGCTGTGCCCGTGGTCTTTTTTTGGCACACGGAGGCCCCTGAAAATGTCTCACGCCATTGCGAGTCCGGCGGACGAAGTTGGCCAGCCCCAGCCCCAAGGCTATAGCCCACCCGTTTTGGGGCCGTTTTCCGCTGGACAAACTTGGCGCTCCGGCCTTTGGGCGGTTATTTTTGTACGTGGCTGTTCCGGCGGCCTATTTTTGGCACAAGGAGGCCCCTCGCAAAGTCTCGCGCCATTCCGAGTCCGGCGGACGAAGTTGGCCAGCGCCACCCCCCAAGGCTATAGCCCACCCGTTTTTGTGGCCTTTTTCTGCTGGACGAACTTGGCACCCCGGCCTTCGGGAGATTATTTTTGGGCGCGGCTGTGCCCACGGCCTATTTTTGGCCGACGGAGGGCCCTCGTAAAGTCTCGCGCCATTCCGAGTCCGGCGGACGAAGTCAGCCAGACCCACCCCCCAAGGCTATAGCCCACCCGTTTTTGTGGCCTTTTTCCGCGGGACGAACTTGGCGCCACGGCCTTCGGGCAGTTATTTTTGGGCGCGGCTGTGCCCGCGGCCTATTTTTGGCACACGGAGGCCCCTGGCAAAGTCTCGCGCCATTCCCAGTCCGGCGGACGAAGTTGGCCAGCACCAGCCCCCAAGGCCATAGCCCACCCGTTTTTGTAGCCTTTTTCCGCTGGACGAACTTGGCGCTCCGGCCTTCGGGTGGTTATTTTTGGGCGCGGCTGTTCCCGCGGCCTATTTTTTCTACATGAAGGCCCCACGCAAAGTCTCGTGCCATTCCAAGTCCGGCGGACGAAGTTGGCCAGCCACACCACCCAAGGCTATAGCCCACCCGTTTTTGTGGCCTCTTCCGGCCGGTCGAACTTGGCGCCCCGGCCTTCAGGAGGTTATTTTTGGGCGCGGCTGTGCCCGCGGCCTATTTTTGGCACACGGGGGCCCCTCGCAAAGTCTCGCCCCATTCCGAGTCCGGACGACGAAGTTGGCCAGCCCCACCTCCCAAGGCTATAGCCCACCCGTTTTTGTGGCCTTTTTCCGCTGGACGAACTTGGCACCCCGGCCTTCGGGCGGTTATTTTTGGGCGCGGCTCTGCCCGCGGCATATTTTTGGCTCACGGAGGCCCCTCACAAAGTCTCGCGCCATTCCGAGTCCGGCGGACGAAGTTGGCCAGCCCCACCCCCCAAGGCTATAGCCCACCCGTTTTTGTGGCCGTTTTCCGCTGGACGAACTTGGCGCCCCGGCCTTTGGGTGGTTATTTTTGGGCGCGGCTGTGACCGCGGCCTATTTTTGGCACACGGAGGCCCCTCTCAAAGTCTCGAGCCATTCCGAGTCCGGCGGACGAAGTCGGCCAGCCCCACCTCCCAAGGCCATAGCCCACCCGTTTTTGTGGCCTTTTTCCGCTGGATGAACTTGGTGCCCCGGACTTCGGGCGGTTATTTTTGGGTGCGGCTGTGCCCACGGCCTATTTTCGGCACACGGAGGACCCTCGCAAAGTCTCGCGCCAGTCCGAGTCCGGCGGACGAAGTCGGCCAGCCCCACCTCCCAAGGCCATAGCCCACCCGTTTTTGTGGCCTTTTTTCGCTGGATGAACTTGGTGCCCCGGCCTTCGGGCGGTTATTTTTGGGCGCGGCTTAGTCCGCGGCCTATTTTTGGCACATGGAGACCTCTCGCAAAGTCTCGCGCCATTCTGAGTCCGGCGGACAAAGTTGGCCAGCCCCACCCCCCAAGGCAAAAGCCCACCCGTTTTTGTGGCCTTTTTCTGCTGGACGAACTTGGCACCCCGGCCTTCGGGAGATTATTTTTGGGCGCGGCTGTGCCCACGGCCTATTTTTGGCCGACGGAGGGCCCTCGTAAAGTCTCGCGCCATTCCGAGTCCGGCGGACGAAGTCAGCCAGACCCACCCCCCAAGGCTATAGCCCACCCGTTTTTGTGGCCTTTTTCCGCGGGACGAACTTGGCGCCACGGCCTTCGGGCGGTTATTTTTGGGCGCGGCTGTGCCCGCGGCCTATTTTTGGCACACGGAGGCCCCTGGCAAAGTCTCGCGCCATTCCCAGTCCGGCGGACGAAGTTGGCCAGCACCAGCCCCCAAGGCCATAGCCCACCCGTTTTTGTGGCCTTTTTCCGCGGGACGAACTTGGCGCCCCGGCTTTCGGGCGGTTATTTTTGGGTGCGGCTGTGCCCGCGGCCTATTTTTGGCACATGGAGGACCCTCGCAAAGTCTCGCGCCATTCAGAGTCCGACGGTCGAAGTTGGGCAGCCCCACCCACCAAGGCTATAGCCCACCCGTTTTTGTGGCCTTTTTCCGCTGGACGAACTTGGCGCCCCGGCCTTCGGGCAGTTATTTTTGGGCGCGGCTGTGCCCGCAGCTTTTTTTTGGTAGACGGAGGCCCCTCGCAAAGTCTCGCACCATTCCGAGTTCGGCGGACGAAGTGGACCAGCCCCACCCCCCAAGGCTATAGCCCACCCGTTTTTGTGGCCTTTTTCTGCTGGACGAACTTGGCGCCCCGGCATTCGGGCTGTTATTTTTGGGCGCGGCTTTTTCTGAGGCCTATTTTTGGCCGACGGAGGGCCCTCGTAAAGTCTCGCGCCATTCCGAGTCCGGCGGACGAAGTGGGCCAGACCCACCCCCCAAGGCTATAGCCCACCCGTTTTTGTGGCCTTTTTCCGCGGGACGAACTTGGCGCCCCGGCGTTCGGGCGGTTATTTTTGGGTGCGGCTGTGCCCGCGGCCTATTTTTGGCGCACGGAGGACCCTCGCAAAGTCTCGCGCCATTCAGAGTCCGACGGACTAAGTTGGGCAGCCCCACCCACCAAGGCTATAGCCCACCCGTTTTTGTGGCCTTTTTCCGCTGGACGAACTTGGCGCCCCGGCCTTCGGGCGGTTATTTTTGGGCGCGGCTGTGCCCGCAGCTTATTTTTGGCACACGGAGGGCCATCGCAAAGTCTCGCGCCATTCCGAGTCCGGCGGACGAAGTTGGCCAGCCCCACCTCCCAAGGCTATAGCCCACCCGTTTTTGTGGCCTTTTTCCGCTGGACGAACTTGGCGCCCCGGCCTTCGGGCTGTTATTTTTGGGTGCGGCTGTGCCCGCGGCCTATTTTTGGCACACGGAGGCCCCTGGCAAAGTCTCGCCCCATTTCAAGTCCGGCGGACGAAGTTGGCCAGCCCACCCCCAAAGGCTATAGCCCACCCGTTTTTGTGGCCTTTTTCCGCTGGACGAACTTGGCGCGCCGGCCTTCGGGCGTTTATTTTTGGGCGCGGCTGTGCCAGCGGCCTATTTTTGGCACACGGAGGCCCCTCGCAAAGTCTCCCGCCATTCCGAGTCCGGCGGACGAAGTTGGCCAGCCACACCTCCGAAGGCTATAGCCCACCTGTTTTTGTAGCCTTTTTCTGCTGGACGAACTTGGCGCCCCGCCCTTCGGGCGGTTATTTTTGGGCGCGGCTGTGCCCGTGGTCTTTTTTTGGCACACGGAGGCCCCTGAAAATGTCTCACGCCATTGCGAGTCCGGCGGACGAAGTTGGCCAGCCCCAGCCCCAAGGCTATAGCCCACCCGTTTTGGGGCCGTTTTCCGCTGGACAAACTTGGCGCTCCGGCCTTTGGGCGGTTATTTTTGTACGTGGCTGTTCCGGCGGCCTATTTTTGGCACAAGGAGGCCCCTCGCAAAGTCTCGCGCCATTCCGAGTCCGGCGGACGAAGTTGGCCAGCGCCACCCCCCAAGGCTATAGCCCACCCGTTTTTGTGGCCTTTTTCTGCTGGACGAACTTGGCACCCCGGCCTTCGGGAGATTATTTTTGGGCGCGGCTGTGCCCACGGCCTATTTTTGGCCGACGGAGGGCCCTCGTAAAGTCTCGCGCCATTCCGAGTCCGGCGGACGAAGTCAGCCAGACCCACCCCCCAAGGCTATAGCCCACCCGTTTTTGTGGACTTTTTCCGCGGGACGAACTTGGCGCCACGGCCTTCGGGCGGTTATTTTTGGGCGCGGCTGTGCCCGCGGCCTATTTTTGGCACACGGAGGCCCCTGGCAAAGTCTCGCGCCATTCCCAGTCCGGCGGACGAAGTTGGCCAGCACCAGCCCCCAAGGCCATAGCCCACCCGTTTTTGTAGCCTTTTTCCGCTGGACGAACTTGGCGCTCCGGCCTTCGGGTGGTTATTTTTGGGCGCGGCTGTTCCCGCGGCCTATTTTTTCTACATGAAGGCCCCACGCAAAGTCTCGTGCCATTCCAAGTCCGGCGGACGAAGTTGGCCAGCCACACCACCCAAGGCTATAGCCCACCCGTTTTTGTGGCCTTTTTCCGCTGGGCGAACTTGGCGCCCCGGCCTTCAGGAGGTTATTTTTGGGCGCGGCTGTGCCCGCGGCCTATTTTTGGCACACGGAGGCCCCTCGCAAAGTCTCGCCCCATTCCGAGTCCGGACGACGAAGTTGGCCAGCCCCACCTCCCAAGGCTATAGCCCACCCGTTTTTGTGGCCTTTTTCCGCTGGACGAACTTGGCGCCCCGGCCTTCGGGCGGTTATTTTTGGGCGCGGCTCTGCCCGCGGCATATTTTTGGCTCACGGAGGCCCCTCACAAAGTCTCGCGCCATTCCGAGTCCGGCGGACGAAGTTGGCCAGCCCCACCCCCCAAGGCTATAGCCCACCCGTTTTTGTGGCCTTTTTCCGCTGGACGAACTTGGCGCCCCGGCCTTTGGGTGGTTATTTTTGGGCGCGGCTGTGCCCGCGGCCTATTTTCGGCACACGGAGGACCCTCGCAAAGTCTCGCGCCAGTCCGAGTCCGGCGGACGAAGTCGGCCAGCCCCACCTCCCAAGGCCATAGCCCACCCGTTTTTGTGGCCTTTTTTCGCTGGATGAACTTGGTGCCCCGGCCTTCGGGCGGTTATTTTTGGGCGCGGCTTAGTCCGCGGCCTATTTTTGGCACATGGAGACCTCTCGCAAAGTCTCGCGCCATTCTGAGTCCGGCGGACAAAGTTGGCCAGCCCCACCCCCCAAGGCAAAAGCCCACCCGTTTTTGTGGCGTTTTTCCGCCGGACGAACTTGGCGCTCCGGCCTTCGGGCGGTTATTTTTGGGCGCGGCTGTGCCCGCGGCCTATTTTTGGCACACGCAGGCCCCTCGCAAAGTCTCGCGCCATTCCGAGTCCGGCGGACGAAGTCGGCCAGCCCCACCCCCCATGGCTATAGCCCACCCGTTTTTGTGGCCTTTTTCCGCTGGACGAACTTGGCGCCCCGGCCTTTGGGCGGTTATTTTTGGGCGCGGCTGTGCCCGTGGCCTATTTTTCGCACACGGAGGCCCCTCGCAAAGTCTCGCGCTATTCCGAGTCCGGCGGACGAAGTTGGCCAGCCCTACCCCCCAAGGCTATAGCCCACCCGTTTTTGTGGCCTTTTTCCGCTGGACGAACTTGGCGCCCCGGCCTTCGGGCGGTTATTTTTGGGCGCGGCTGTGCCCATGGCCTATTTTCGGCACACGGAGGGCCCTCGCAAAGTCTCGCGCCATTCTGAGTCCGGCGGACGAAGTTGGCCAGCCCCACCCCCAAGGCTATACCCCACCCGTTTTTGTGGCCTTTTTCCGCTGCACGAACTTGGCGCCCCGGCCTTTGGGCGGTTATTTTTGGGCGCGGCTGTGCCCACGGCCTATTTTTGGCAAACGGAGGGCCCTCTCAAAGTCTCGTACCATTCCGAGTCGGGCGGACGAAGTGGGCCAGCCCCACGCCCAAAGGCTATAGCCCACCCGTTTTTGTGGCCTTTTTCCGCTGGACGAACTTGGCGCCCCGGCCTTCGGGCGGTTATTTTTGGGCGCGGCTGTGACCGCGGCCTGTTTTCAGCACACGGAGGGCCCTCGCAAAGTCTCGCGTCATTCCGAGTCCGGCGGACGAAGTTGGCCAGCCCCACCCCCCAAGGCTATAGCCCACCCGTTTTTCCAGACTTTTTCCGCTGGACGAACTTGGCGTCCCGGCCTTCGGGCAGTTATTTTTTCACGCTGCTGTGCCCACGGCCTATTTTTTGTACACGGAGGGCCCTCGCAAAATCTCGCGCCATTCCGAGTCCTGCGGACGAAGTTGGCCAGCCCCACCCCCCAAGGCTATAGCCCACCCGTTTTTGTGGCCTTTTTCCACTGGACGAACATGGTTTCCCGGCCTTCGGGTGGTTATATTTGGACGCGGCTGTAACCGCGGCCTATTTTTGGCACATGGAGGGCCCTCGCAAAGTCTCGCGCCATTCCGAGTCCGGCGGACGAAATTGGCCATCCCCACCCCCCAAGGCTATAGCACACCCGTTTTTGTGGCCTTTTTCCGCTGGATGAACTTGGCGCCCCGGCCTTCGGGCTGTTATTTTTGGGCGCGGCTGTAGCCGCGGCCTATTTTTGGCACACAGATGCCGCTCAAAAAGTCTCGCCCCATTCTGATTCCGGCGGACGAACTTGGCCAGCCCCACCCCCCAAGGCTATAGCCCACCCGTTTTTCCAGACTTTTTCCGCTGGACGAACTTGGCGCCCCGGACTTCGGGTGGTTATTTTTAGGCGCTGCTGTGCCCGCCGCCTATTTTTGGCACACAAAGCCCGCTCCCAAAGTCTTGCCCCATTCCGAGTCCGGCGGACGAACTTGGCCAGCCCCACCCCCCAAGGCTATAGCCCACCCGTTTTTGTGGCCTTTTTCCGCTGGACGAACTTGAAGGCCCCTCCTTCGGGCGGTTATTTTCGGGCACGGCTGTGCCGGCGGCCTATTTTTGGCACACGGAGGCCGCTCGCAAAGTCTGGCCCCATTCCAAGTCCGGCGGACGAACTTGGCCAGCCCCACCCCCCAAGGCTCTCTGGGCTTTTTCCGCTGGACGAACATGGCGCCCCAGCCTTTGGGTGGTTATTTTTGGGCACGGCTGAGCCCGCGGCCTATTTTTCGCACATGAAGGCCACTCCCAAAGTCTTGCCCCATTCCGAGTCCGGCGGACGAACTTGGCCAGCCCCACCCCCCAAGTCTATAGCCCACCCGTTTTTGTGGCCTTTTTCCGCTGGACGAACTTGTCGCCCCGGCCTTTGGGCGGGTATTTTTGGATGCGGCTGTGCCCACGGCCTATTTTTGGCAAACGGAGATGCCTCGCAAAGTCTCGCGCCATTCCGAGTCCGGCGGACGAAGTGGGCCAGCCCCACCCCCCAAGTCTATAGCCCACCCGTTTTTGTGGCCTTTTTCCGCTTGACGAACTTGGCGTCCCGGCCTTCGGGTAGTTATTTTTTCACGCTGCTGTGCCCACGGCCTATTTTTTGTACACGGAGGGCCCTCGCAAAATCTCGCGCCATTCCGAGTCCTGCGGACGAAGCTGGCTAGCCCCACCCCCCAAGGCTATAGCCCACCCGTTTTTGTGGCCTTTTTCCGCTGGACGAACTTGGCGCCCCGGCCTTCGGGCTGGGTATTTTTGGGCGCGGCTGTGCCCGCGGCCTATTTTTGGCACACGGAGGTGCCTCGCCAAGTCTCGCGCCATTCCGAGTCCGGCGGACGAAGTTGGCCAGCCCCACCCCCCAAGGCTATAGCCCACCCGTTTTTGTGGCCTTTTTCCGCTGGACGAAATTGGTGCCCCGGCCTTCGGGGGGGTATTTTTGGGCGCGGCTGTATCCGCGGCCTATTTTTGGCACACGGAGGCGCCTCGCAAAGTCTCGCGGCATTCCGAGTCCGGCGAACGAAGTTGGCCAGCCCGACCCCCCAAGGCTATAGCCCACCCGTTTTTGTAGCCTTTTTCCGCTTGACGAAATTGGTGCCCCGGCCTTCGGGGAGGTATTTTTGGGCGCGGCTACCCCCGCGGCCAATTTTTGGCACACGGAGGCGCCTCGCAAATCTCGCGCCATTCCGAGTCTGGCGAACGAAGTTGGCCAGTCCCACCCCCCAAGGCTATAGCCCACCCGTTTTTGTGGCCTTTTTCCGCTGGACGAAATTGGTGCCCCGGCCTTCGGGGGGGTATTTTTGGGCGCGGCTGTGCCCGCGGCCTATTTTTGGCAAACGGAGATGCCTCGCAAAGTCTCGCGCGATTACGAGTCCGGCGGACGAAGTGGGACAGCCCCACCCCCCAAGTCTATAGCCCACCCGTTTTTGTGGCCTTTTTCCGCTGGACGAACTTAGCGCCCCGGCCTTCGGGCGGGTATTTTTGGGCGCGGCTGTGCCCGCGGCCTATTTTTGGCCAACGGAGACGCCTTGCAAAGTCTCGCGCCATTCCGAGTCCGGCGGACGAAGTGGCCCAGCCCCACCCCGCAAGTCTATAGCCCACCCGTTTTTGTGGCCTTTTTCCGCTGGACGAACTTGGCGCCCAGGCCTTCGGGCAGGTATTTTTGGGCGCGGCTGTGCCCGCATCCTATTTTTGGCCAACGGAGACGCCTTGCAAAGTCTCGCGCCATTCCGAGTCCGGCGGACGAAGTGGCCCAGCCCCACCCCCCAAGTCTATAGCCCACCCGTTTTTGTGGCCTTTTTCCACTGGACGAACTTGGCGCCCCGGCCTTCGGGCGGGTATTTTATGGCGCGGCTGTGCCCGCGGCCTATTTTTGGCAAACGGAGATGCCTCGCAAAGTCTCGCGCCATTCCGAGTCCGGCGGACGAAGTGGGCCAGCCCCACCCCCCAAGTCTATAGCCCACCCGTTTTTGTGGCCTTTTTCCGCTTGACGAACTTGGCGTCCCGGCCTTCGGGTAGTTATTTTTTCACGCTGCTGTGCCCACGGCCTATTTTTTGTACACGGAGGGCCCTCGCAAAATCTCGCGCCATTCCGAGTCCTGCGGACGAAGCTGGCCAGCCCCACCCCCCAAGGCTATAGCCCACCCGTTTTTGTGGCCTTTTTCCGCTGGACGAACTTGGCGCCCCGGCCTTCGGGCTGGGTATTTTTGGGCGCGGCTGTGCCCGCGGCCTATTTTTGGCACACGGAGGTGTCTCGCCAAGTCTCGCGCCATTCCGAGTCCGGCGGACGAAGTTGGCCAGCCACACCCCCCAAGGCTATAGCCCACCCGTTTTTGTGGCCTTTTTCCGCTGGACGAAATTGGTGCCCCGGCCTTCGGGGGGGTATTTTTGGGCGCGGCTGTATCCGCGGCCTATTTTTGGCACACGGAGGCGCCTCGCAAAGTCTCGTGGCATTCCGAGTCCGGCGAACGAAGTTGGCCAGCCCGACCCCCCAAGGCTATAGCCCACCCGTTTTTGTAGCCTTTTTCCGCTTGACGAAATTGGTGCCCCGGCCTTCGGGGAGGTATTTTTGGGCGCGGCTACCCCCGCGGCCAATTTTTGGCACACGGAGGCGCCTCGCAAAGTCTCGCGCCATTCCGAGTCTGGCGAACGAAGTTGGCCAGTCCCACCCCCCAAGGCTATAGCCCACCCGTTTTTGTGGCCTTTTTCCGCTGGACGAAATTGGTGCCCCAGCCTTCGGGGGGGTATTTTTGGGCGCGGCTGTGCCCGCGGCCTATTTTTGGCAAACGGAGACACCTCGCAAAGTCTCGCGCGATTACGAGTCCGGCGGACGAAGTGGGCCAGCCCCACCCCCCAAGTCTATAGCCCACCCGTTTTTGTGGCCTTTTTCCGCTGGACGAACTTAGCGCCCCGGCCTTCGGGCGGGATTTTTGGGCACGGCTGTGCCCACGGCCTATTTTTGGCCAACGGAGACACCTTGCAAAGTCTCGCGCCATTCCGAGTCCGGCGGACGAAGTGGCCCAGCCCCACCCCGCAAGTCTATAGCCCACCCGTTTTTGTGGCCTTTTTCCGCTGGACGAACTTGGCGCCCCGGCCTTCGGGCAGGTATTTTTGGGCGCGGCTGTGCCCGCGGCCTATTTTTGGCCAACGGAGATGCCTTGCAAAGTCTCGCGCCATTCCGAGTCCGGCGGACGAAGTGGCCCAGCCCCACCCCCCAAGTCTATAGCCCACCCGTTTTTGTGGCCTTTTTCCACTGGACGAACTTGGCGCCCCGGCCTTCGGGCGGGTATTTTGTGGCGCGGCTGTGCCCGCGGCCTATTTTTGGCAAACGGAGACGCCTCGCAAAGTCTCGCGCCATTCCGAGTCCGGCGAACGAAATTTGCCAGCCCCAGCCCCCAAGGTAGTGCACCCGTTTTTGTGGCCTTTTTCCGCTGGACGAACTTAGCGCCCCGGCCTTCGGGCGGGTATTTTTGGGCGCGGCTGTGCCCGCGGCCTATTTTTGGCCAACGGAGACGCCTTGCAAAGTCTCGCGCCATTCCGAGTCCGGCGGACGAAGTGGCCCAGCCCCACCCCGCAAGTCTATAGCCCACCCGTTTTTGTGGCCTTTTTCCGCTGGACGAACTTGGCGCCCCGGCCTTCGGGCAGGTATTTTTGGGCGCGGCTGTGCCCGAGGCCTATTTTTGGCCAACGGAGACGCCTTGCAAAGTCTCGCGCCATTCCGAGTCCGGCGGACGAAGTGGCCCAGCCCCACCCCCCAAGTCTATAGCCCACCCGTTTTTGTGGCCTTTTTCCACTGGACGAACTTGGCGCCCCGGCCTTCGGGCGGGTATTTTATGGCGCGGCTGTGCCCGCGGCCTATTTTTCGCAAACGGAGACGCCTCGCAAAGTCTCGCGCCATTCCGAGTCCGGCGGACGAAGTGGGCCAGCCCCACCCCCCAAGTCTATAGCCCACCCGTTTTTGTGGCTTTTTTCCGCTGGACTAACTTGGCGCCCCGGCCTTCGGGCGGGTATTTTTGGGCGCGGCTGTGACCGCGGCCTATTTTTTGTACACGGAGGCGCCTCGCAAAGTCTCGCGCCATTCCGAGTCCTTCGGAAGTAGTTGGCCAGCCCCACCCCCCAAGGCTATAGCCCACCCGTTTTTGTGGCCTTTTTCCGCTGGACGAACTTGGCGCCCCGGCCTTCGGGCGGGTATTTTTGGGCACGGCTGTGCCCGCGGCCTATTTTTGGCCAACGGAGGTTCCTCACAAAGTCACGCGCAATTCCGACTCCGGCGGACGAAGTTGGCCTGCCCCACCCCCCAAGGCTATAGCCCACCCGTTTTTGTGGCCTTTTTCCGCTGGACGAACTTCGCTCCCCGGCCTTCGGGCGGGTATTTTTTGGTGCGGCTGTGCCCGCGGCCTAATTTTGGGACACGGAGACGCCTCGCAAAGTCTCGCGCCATTCCGAGTCCGGCGGACGAAGTTGGCCAGCCCCACCCCCCAAGGCTATAGCCCACCCGTTTTTGTGGCCTTTTTCCGCTGGACGAACTTGGCGCCCCGGCCTTCGGGCGGGTATTTTTGGGCTGGGCTGTGCCCGAGGCCTATTTTTGGGACACAGAGGCGCCTCATAAAGTCTCGCGCCATTCCGAGTCCGGCGGACGAACTGGGCCAGCCCTACTCCCCAAGGCTATAGCCCACCCGTTTTTGTGGCCTTTTTCCACTGGACGAACTTGGCGCCCCGGCCTTCGGGCGGGTATTTTTGGGCGCGGCTGTGCCCGTGGCCTATTTTTGGCAAACGTAGAGGCCTCGCAAAGTCTCGCGCGATTCCGAGTCCGGCGGACGAAGTGGGCCAGCCCCACCCCCCAAGTCTATAGCCCACCCGTTTTTTTGGCCTTTTTCCGCTGGACGAATTTGGCGCCCCGGCCTTCGGGCGGGTATTTTTGGGCGCGGCTGTGCCGTGGCCTATTTTTGGCAAATGGAGACTCCTCACAAAGTCTCGCGCGATTCCGAGTCCGGCGGACGAAGTTGGCCAGCCCCACCCCCCAAGGCTATAGCCCACCCGTTTTTGTGGACTCTTTCCGCTGGACGAACTTGGCGCCCCGGCCTTCGGGCGGGTATTTTTGGGCGCGGCTGTGCCTGCGGCCTATTTTTGGCACACGGAGGCGCCTCGCAAAGTCTCGCGCCATTCCGAGTCCGGCGGACGAAGTTGGCCAGCCCCACCCCCCAAGGCTATAGCCCACCCATTTTTGTGGCCTCTTTCCGCTGGACGAACTTGGCGCCCCGGCCTTCGGGCGGGTATTTTTGGGCGCGGCTGTGCCCGCGGCCTATTTTTGGAACACGGAGGCGCCTCGCAAAGTCTCACGCCATTCCGAGTCCGGCGGACGAAGTTGGCCAGCCCCACCCCCCAAGGCTATAGCCCACCCGTTTTTGTGGCCTTTTTCCGCTTGACGAACTTGGCGCCCCGGCCTGCGTTCGGGTATTTTTGGCCGCGGCTGTGCCCGCGGCCTAATTTTGGGACACGGAGACGCCTCGCAAAGTCTCGCGCCATTCCGAGTCCGGCGGACGAAGTTGGCCAGCCCCACCCCCCAAGGCTATAGCCCACCCGTTTTTGTGGCCTCTTTCCGCTGGACGAACTTGGCGCCCCGGCCTTCGGTCGGGTATTTTTGGGCGCGGCTGTGCCCGCGGCCTATTTTTGGCACACGGAGGCGCCTCGCAAAGTCTCGCGCCATTCCGACTCCGGCGGACGAAGTTGGCCAGCCCCACCCCCCAAGGCTATAGCCCACCCGTTTTTGTGGCCTTTTTCCGCTGGACGAACTTGGCGCCCCGGCCTTCGGGGGGTATTTTTGAGCGCGGCTGTGCCCACGGCCTATTTTTGGTGAACGGAGATGCCTCGTAAAGTCTCGCGCCATTCCGAGTCCGGCGGACGAAGTGGGCCAGCCCCACCCCCCAAGGCTATAGCCCACCCGTTTTTGTGGCCTTTTTCCGCTCGACGAACTTGGCGCCCCGGCCTTCGGGCTGGTATTTTTGGGCGCGGCTGTGCCCGTGGCCTACTTTTGGCAAACGGAGCTGCCTCGCAAAGTCTCGCCCCATTCCGAGTCCTTCGGACGTAGTTGGCCAGCCCCACCCCCCAAGGCTATAGCCCACCCGTTTTTGTGGCTTGTTTCCGCTGGACGAACTTGGCGCCCCGGCCTTCGGGCGTGTATTTTTGGGCGCGGCTGTGCCCGCGGCCTATTTTTGGCACACGGAGGTGCCTCACAAAGTCACGCGCCATTCCGACTCCGGCGGACGAAGTTGGCCAGCCCCACCCCCCAAGGCTATAGCCCACCCGTTTTTGTGGCCTTTTTCCGCTGGACGATCTTGGCGCCCCGGCCTTAGGGCGGGTATTTTTGAGCGCGGCTGTGCCCACGGCCTATTTTTGGCATACGGAGATGCCTCTCAAAGTCTCGCGCCATTCCGAGTCCGGCGGACGAAGTGGGCCAGCCCCACCCCCCAAGGCTATAGCGCACCCGTTTTTGTGGCCTTTTTCCGCTCGACGAACTTGGCTCCCCGGCCTTCGGGCGGGTATTTTTGGGCGTGGCTGTGCCCGTGGCCTATTTTTCGCAAACGGAGCCGCCTCGCAAAGTCTCGCCCCATTCCGAGTCCGGCGGACGAAGTTGGCCAGCCCCACCCCCCAAGGCTATAGCCCACCCGTTTTTGTGGCCTCTTTCCGCTGGACGAACTTGGCGCCCCGGCCTTCGGGCGGGTATTTTTGGGCGCGGCTGTGTTCGCGGCCTATTTTTGGCACACGGAGGCGCCTCGCAAAGTCTCGCGCCATTCCGAGTCCGGCGGATGAAGTTGGCCAGCCCCACCTCCCAAGGCTATAGCCCACCGGTTTTTGTGGCCTTTTTCCGCTGGACGAACTTGGCGCCGCGGCCTTCGGGCGGGTATTTTTGGCTGCGGCTGTGCCCGTGGCCTATTTTTGGCACACGGAGGCACCTCGCAAAGTCTCGCGCCATTCCGAGTCCGGCGGACGAAGTTGGCCAGCCCCACCCCCCAAGGCTATAGCCCACCCGTTTTTGTGGCCTCTTTCCGCTGGACGAACTTGGCGCCCCGGCTTTCGGGCGGGTATTTTTGGGCGCGGCTGTGCCCGCGGCCTATTTTTGGCACACGGAGGTGCCTCGCAAAGTCTCGCGCCATTCCGAGTCCGGCGGACGAAGTTGGCCAGCCCCAACCCCCAAGGCTATAGCCCACCCGTTTTTGTGGCCTCTTTCCGCTGGACGAACTTGGCGCCCCGGCCTTCGGGCGGGTATTTTTGGGCGCGGCTGTGCCCGCGGCCTATTTTTGGCACACGGAGGTGCCTCGCAAAGTCTCGCGCCATTCCGAGTCCGGCGGACGAAGTTGGCCAGCCCCACCCCCCAAGGCTATAGCCCACCTGCGTTTTGTGGCCTCTTTCCGCTGGACGAACTTGGCGCCCCGGCCTTCGGGCGGGTATATTTGGGCCCGGCTGTGCCCGCTGCCTATTTTGGCACACGGAGGTGCCTCGCAAAGTCTCGTGCCATTCCGAGTCCGCGGACCGAAGTTGGCCAGCCCCAACCCCCAAGGCTATAGCCCACCCGTTTTGTGGCCTCTTTCCGCTGGACGAACTTGGCTCCCGGCCTTCGGGCGGGTATTTTTGGCGCGGCTGTGCCCGCGTCTATTTTTGGCACACGGAGGCGCCTCGCAAAGTCTGGCGCCATTCCGAGTCCGGCGGACGAAGTTGGCCAGCCCCACCCTCCAAGGCTATAGCCCACCCGTTTTTGTGGCCTCTTTCCGCTGGACGAACTTGGCGCCCCGGCCTTCGGGCGGGTATTTTTGGGCCTGGCTGTGCCCGCGGTCTATTTTTGGCACACGGAGGTGCCTCGCAAAGTCTCGCACCATTCCGAGTCCGGCGGACGAAGTTGGCCAGCCCCAACCCCCAAGGCTATAGCCCACCCGTTTTTGTGGCCTCTTTCCGCTGGACGAACTTGGCGCTCCGTCTTCGGGCGGGTATTTTTGGGCGCGGCTGTGCCCGCGGCCTATTTTTGGCACACGGAGGCGCCTCGCAAAGTCTCGCGCCATTCCGAGTCCGGCGGACGAAGTTGGCCAGCCCCAACCCCCAAGGCTATAGCCCACCCGTTTTTGTGGCCTCTTTCCGCTGGACGAACTTGGCGCCCCGGCCTTCGGGCGGGTATTTTTGGGCTCGGCTGTGACCGCGGCCTATTTTTGGCAAACGGAGACGCCTCACAAAGTCTCGCGCCATTCCGAGTCCGGCGGACGAAGTTGGCCAGCCCCACCCCCCAAGGCTATCGCCCACCCGTTTTTGTGGCCTTTTTCCGCTTGACGAACTTGGCGCCCCGGCCTTCGGTCGGGTATTTTTGGCCGCGGCTGTGCCCGCGGCCTAATTTTGGGACACGGAGACGCCTCACAAAGTCTCGCGCCATTCCGAGTCCGGCGGATGAAGTTGGCCAGCCCCACCCCCCAAGGCTATAGCCCACCCGTTTTTGTGGCCTCTTTCCGCTGGACGAACTTGGCGCCCCGGCCTACGGGCGGGTATTTTTGGGCGCGGCTGTGCCCGCAGCCTATTTTTGGCACACGGAGGCGCCTCGCAAAGTCTCGCGCCATTGCGAGTCCGGCGGACGAAGTTGGCCAGCCCCACCCCCCAAGGCTATAGCCCACCCGTTTTTGTGGCCCCTTTCCGCTGGACGAACTTGGCGCCCCGGCCTTCGGGCGGGTATTTTTGGGCGCGGCTGTGCCCGCGGCCTGTTTTTGGCCCACGGAGGCGCCTCGCAAAGTCTCGTGCCATTCCGAGTCCGGCGGACGAAGTTGGCCAGCCCCAACCCCCAAGGCTATAGCCCACCCGTTTTTGTGGCCTCTTTCCGCTGGACGAACTTGGCGCCCCGGCCTTCGGGCGGGTATTTTTGGGCGCGGCTGTGCCCGCTGCCTATTTTTGGCACACGGAGGCGCCTCGAAAAGACTAGCGCCATTCCGAGAACGCCGGACCACGGTTAAGAGCCACACCCCACAAGGCTATAGCCCACCCGTTTTTGTGGCCTCTGTCCGCTGGACGAACTTGGCGCCCCGGCCTTCGGGCGGGTATTTTTGGGTGCGGCTGTGCTCGCGGCCTATTTTTGGCACACGGAGGCGCCTCGCAAAGTCTCGCGCCATTCCGAGTCCGTCGGACGACGATGGCCAGCCCCAACCCCCAAGGCTATAGCCCACCCGTTTTTGTGGCCTCTTTCCGCTGGACGAACTTGGCGCCCCGGCCTTCGGGCGGGTATTTTTGGGCGCGGCTGTGCCCGCGGCCTATTTTTGGCACACGGAGGCGCCTCGCAAAGTCTCGCGCCATTCCGAGTCCGGCGGACGAAGTTGGCCAGCCCCAACCCCCAAGGCTATAGCCCACCCGTTTTTGTGCCCTCTTTCCACTGGACGAACTTGGCGCCCCGGCCTTCGGGCGGGTATTTTTGGGCGCGGCTGTGCCTGTGGCCTATTTTTGGCACACGGAGGCGCCTCGCAAAGTCTCGCGCCATTCCGAGTCCGGCGGACGAAGTTGGCCAGCCCCACCCCCCAAGGCTATAGCCCACCCGTTTTTGTGGCCTCTTTCCGCAGGACGAACTTGGCGCCCCGGCCTTCGGGCTGGTATTTTTGGGCGCGGCTGTGCCCGCGGCCTATTTTTAGCACGCGGAAGCCGCTCGCAAAATCTTGCCCCATTCCGAGTCCGGCGGACGAAGTTGGCCAGCCCCTCCCCCCAAGGCTATAGCCCACCCGTTTTTTGGCCATTTTTCCGCTGGGGGGTTTAGGCGCGCCGACCTTAGGGGGGTTATTTTTGGGCGCGGCTGTGCCCGCGGCCTATTTTTGGCACGCAGAGGCCGCTCGCAAAGTCTCGCCCCATTCCGAGTCCGGCGGACGAAGTGGGCCAGCCCGTCCCCCCAAGGCTATAGCCCACCCGTTTTTTGGCCATTTTTCCGCTGGTCGAACTTGGCGCCCCGGCCTTCGGGCTGTTACTTTTGGGCACGGCTGTGCCCGCACCCTATTTTTGGCACGCGGAGGCCGCTCGCAAAGTCTCGCCCCATTCCGAGTCCGGCGGACGAGGTGGACCAGCCCCTCCCCCGAAGGCTATAGCCCACCCGTTTTTCGGCCATTTTTCCACTGGGGGGTTTGGGCGCGCCGACCTTCGGAGGATTATTTTTGGGCGCGGCTGTGCCCGTGGCCTATTTTTTGTACACGGAGGCCGCTCGCAAAGTCTCGCCCCATTCCGAGTCCGGCGGATGAAGTTGGCCAGCCCCTCCCCCCAAGGCTATAGCCCACCCGTTTTTTGGCAATTTTTTCGCTGGACGAACTTGGTGCCCCGGTCTTCGGGAGGTTATTTTTGGGCGCGGCTGTGCCCACAGTCTCTTTTTGGCACGCGGAGGCCGCTAGCAAAGTCTTGCCCCATTCTGAGTCCGGCGGACGAAGTTGGCCAGCCCCTCCCCCCAAGGCTATAGCCCACCCGTTTTTTGGCCATTTTTCCGCTGGACGAACATGCCGCCCCGGCCTTCGGGCGGTTATTTTTGGGCGCGGCTGTGCCCGCGGTATATTTTTAGCATGTGGAGGCCGCTCGCAAAGTCTCACCCCATTCCGAGTCTGGCGGACGATGTTGACCAGCCCCTCCCCCCAAGGCTATAGCCCACCCGTTTTTCGGCCATTTTTCCACTGGGGGGTTTGGGCGCGCCGTACTTCGGCGGAATAATTTTGGGCGCGGCTGTGCCCGCGGCCTATTTTTTTGTACACGGAGGCCGCCGCTAAGTCTCGCCCCATTCCGAGTCCGGCGGATGAAGTTGGCCAGCCCCTCCCCCCAAGGCTATAGCCCACCCGTTTTTTGGCAATTTTTTCGCTGGACGAACTTGGTGCCCCGGTCTTCGGGAGGTTATTTTTGGGCGCGGCTGTGCCCACAGTCTCTTTTTGGCACGCGGAGGCCGCTAGCAAAGTCTTGCCCCATTCTGAGTCCGGCGGACGAAGTTGGCCAGCCCCTCCCCCCAAGGCTATAGCCCACCCGTTTTTTGGCCATTTTTCCGCTGGACGAACATGCCGCCCCGGCCTTCGGGCGGTTATTTTTGGGCGCGGCTGTGCCCGCGGTATATTTTTAGCATGTGGAGGCCGCTCGCAAAGTCTCACCCCATTCCGAGTCTGGCGGACGATGTTGACCAGCCCCTCCCCCCAAGGCTATAGCCCACCCGTTTTTCGGCCATTTTTCCACTGGGGGGTTTGGGCGCGCCGACCTTCGGAGGATTATTTTTGGGCGCGGCTGTGCCCGCGGCCTATTTTTTGTACACGGAGGCCGCTCGCAAAGTCTCGCCCCATTCCGAGTCCGGCGGATGAAGTTGGCCAGCCCCTCCCCCCAAGGCTATAGCCCACCCGTTTTTTGGCAATTTTTTCGCTGGACGAACTTGGTGCCCCGGTCTTCGGGAGGTTATTTTTGGGCGCGGCTGTGCCCACAGTCTCTTTTTGGCACGCGGAGGCCGCTAGCAAAGTCTTGCCCCATTCTGAGTCCGGCGGACGAAGTTGGCCAGCCTCTCCCCCCAAGGCTATAGCCCACCCGTTTTTTGGCCATTTTTCCGCTGGACGAACATGCCGCCCCGGCCTTCGGGCGGTAACTTTTGGGCGCGGCTGTGCCCGTGACCTATTTTTGGCACGCGGAGGTGGCTCGCAAATTCTCGCCCCATTCCGAGTCCGGCGGACGAAGTGGGCAGCCCCTCCCCACAAGGCTATAGCCCACCCGTTTATTGGCCATTTTTCCGTTGGACGAACTTGGCGCCCCGGCCTTCGGGCGGTTATTTTTGGGCGCGGCTATGCCCGGGGCCTATTTTTGGCACACGGAGGCCTCTCGCAAAGTCTCGCGCCATTCCGAGCCCGGCGGACGAAGTTTGCCAGCCCCACCCCCCAAGGCTATAGCCCACCCGTTTTTGTGGCCTTTTTCCGCTGGACGAACTTGGCGCCCCGGCCTTCGGGCGGTTATTTTTTGCCGCGGCTGTGCCCGGGGACTATTTTTGGCACACGGAGGCCGCTCGCAAAGTCTCGCGCCATTCCGAGTCCGGCGGACGAAGTGGGCCAGCCCCACCCGCCAAGGCTATAGCCCACCCGTTTTTGTGGCCTTTTTCCGCTGGACGAACTTGGCGCCCCGAGCTTCGGGCGGTTATTTTTGGGCGCGGCTGTGTCCGGGGCCTATTTTTGACACACGGAGGCCGATCGCAATGTCTCACACCATTCCGAGTCCGGCGGACGAAGTGGGCCAGCCCCACCCCCCAAGGCTATAGCCCACCCGTTTTTGTGGCCTTTTTCCGCTGGACGAAGTTGGCGCCCCTGTCTTCGGGCTGTTATTTTTGGGCGCGGCTGTGCCCGGGGCCTATTTTTGGCACACGGAGGCTGCTCGTAAAGTCTCGCGCCATTCCGAGTCCGGCGGACGAAGTAGGCCAGCCCCACCCCCCAAGGCTATAGCCCACCCTTTTTTGTGGCCTTTTTCCGCTGGACGAACTTGGCGCCCCGGCCTTCGGGCTGTTATTTTTGGGCGCGGCTGTGCCCGGGGCCTATTTTTGGCACACAGAGGCCGCCCGCAAAGTCTCGCGCCATTCCGAATCCGGCGGACGAAGTTTGCCAGCCCCACCCCCCAAGGCTATAGCCCACCAGTTTTTGTGGCCTTTTTCCGCTGGACGAACTTGGCGCCCCGGCCTTCGGGCGGTTATTTTTTGCCGCGGCTGTGTCCGGGGACTATTTTTGGCACACGGAGGCCGCTCGTAAAGTCTCGCGCCATTCCGAGTCCGGCGGACGAAGGGGCCCAGCCCCACCCCCCAAGGCTATAGCCCACCCGTTTTTGTGGCCTTTTTCCGCTGGACGAACGTGGCGCCCCGCCCTTCGGGAGGTTATTTTTGGGCGCGGCTGTGCCCAGGGCCTATTTTTGGTACACGGAGGCCGCTGGCAATGTCTCGCGCCATTCCGAGTCCGGCGGACGAAGTTGGCCAGCCCCACTCCCCAAGGCTATAGCCCACCCGTTTTTGTGGCCTTTTTCCCCTGGACGAACATGGCGCACCGGCCTTCGGGTGGTTATTTTTGGGCGCGGCTGTGCCCGGGGCCTATTTTTGGCACACGGAGGCCGCTCGCAAAGTCTCGCGCCATTCCGAGTCCGGCGGACGAAGCTGGCAAGCCCCACCCCGCAAGGCTATAGCCCACCCGTTTTTGTGGCCTCTTTCCGCTGGACGAACTGGGCGCCCCGGCCTTCGGGTGGTTTTTTTTGGGCGCGGCTGTGCCCGGGGCCTATTTTTGACACACGGTGGCCGCTCGCAAAGTCTCGCGCCATTCCGAGTCCGGCGGACGAAGTTGGCCAGCCCCACCCCCCAAGGCTATAGCCCACCCGTTTTTGTGGCCTTTTTCCGCTGGACGAACATGGCGCCCCGGCCTTCGGGCGGTTATCTTTGGACGCGGCTGTGCCCGGGCCCTATTTTTGGCTCACAGACGCCGCTCGCAAAGTCTCGCGCCATTCCGAGTCCGGCGGACGAAGTTGGCCTGCCCCACCCCCCAAGGCTATAGCCCGCCCGTTTTTGTGGCCTTTTTCCGCAGGAGAAAATTGGCGCCTCAGCCTTCGGGCGGTTATTTTTGGGCGCGGCTGCGCCCGGGGCCTATTTTTGGCACACGGAGGCCGCTCGCAAAGTCTCGCGCCATTCTGAGTCCGGCGGACGAAGTTGGCCGGCCGAACCCCCCAAGGCTATAGCCCACCCGTTTTTGTGGACTTTTTCCGCTGGACGAACGTGGCGCCCAGCCCTTCGGGGGGTTATTTTTGGGCGCGGCTGTGCCCGGGGCCTATTTTTTGCACACGGAGGCCGCTGGCAATGTCTCGCGCCATTCCCAGTCCGGCGGACGAAGTCGGCCAGCCCCACCCCCCAAGGCTATAGCCCACCCGTTTTTGTGGCCTTTTTCCCCTGGACGAACTTGGCGCACCGGCCTTCGGGTGGTTATTTTTGGGCGCGGCTGTGCCCGGGGCCTATTTTTGGCACACGGAGGCCGCTCGCAAAGTCTCGCGCCATTCCGAGTCCGGCGGACGAAGCTGGCCAGCCCCACCCCGCAAGGCTATAGCCCACCCGTTTTTGTGGCCTCTTTCCGCTGGACGAACTGGGCGCCCCGGCCTTCGGGCGGTTATTTTTGGGCGCGGCTGTGCCCGGGGCCTATTTTTGACACACGGTCGCCGCTCGCAAAGTCTCGCGCCATTCCGAGTCCGGCGGACGAAGTTGGCCAGCCCCACCCCCCAAGGCTATAGCCCACCCGTTTTTGTGGCCTTTTTCCGCTGGACGAACTTGGCGCCCCGGCCTTCGGGCGGTTATCTTTGGACGCGGCTTTACCCGGGCCCTATTTTTGGCTCACGGACGCCGCTCGCAAAGTCTCGCGCCATTCCGAGTCCGGCGGACGGCGGGCCGCCCCACCCCCAAGGCTATAGCCCGCCCGATTTTGTGGCCATTTTCCGCAGGAGGAATTTGCCGCCTCAGCCTTCGGGCTGTTAATTTGGGGCGTGGATGTGAGCGGGGTGATTTTTTGGCACACGGAGGCCGCTAGCAAAGTCTCGCGCCAATCTGAGTCCGGCGGACGATGTTGGCCAGCCCAACCCCCCAAGGCTATAGCTCACCCGTTTTTGTGGCCTTTTTCCACTGGACGAACTTGGCGCCCCGGCCTTCGGGCGGGTATTTTTGGGCCCGCCTGTGCCCGAGGCCTATTTTTGGCACACGGAGGCGCCTCGCAAAGTCTCGCGCCATTCAAAGTCTCAAGCGGACGAAGTCTGCCAGCCCCACCCCCGAAGGCTATAGCACACCCGTTTTTGTGGCCATTTTCCGCTGGACGAACTTGGCGCCCCGGCCTTCGGGCAGTTATTTTTGGGCGCGGCTGTGCCCGCGGCCTATTTTTGGCACACGGAGACCCCTCGCAAACTATCGCGCCATTCTGAGTCCGGCGGACGAAGTTGGCCAGCCCCACCTCCCAAGGCTATAGCCCACCCGTTTTTGTGGCCTTTTTCCGCTGGACGAACTTGGAGCCCCAGCCTTCGGGTGGTTTTTTTTTAGTACGGCTGTGCCCGCGACCTATTTTTTGCACACGGAGGCGCCTCGCAAAGTCTCGCGCCATTGCGAGTCCGGCGGACGAAGTTGGCCAGCCCCACCCCCCAAGGCTATAGCCCACCCGTTTTTGTGGCCTCTTTCCGCTGGACGAACTTGGCGCCCCGGCCTTCGGGCGGGTATTTTTGGGCGCGGCTGTGCCCGCGGCCTATTTTTGGCCCACGGAGGCGCCTCGCAAAGTCTCGTGCCATTCCGAGTCCGGCGGACGAAGTTGGCCAGCCCCAACCCCCAAGGCTATAGCCCACCCGTTTTTGTGGCCTCTTTCCGCTGGACGAACTTGGCGCCCCGGCCTTCGGGCGGGTATTTTTGGGCGCGGCTGTGCCCGCGGCCTATTTTTGGCACACGGTGGCGCCTCGCAAAGTCTCGCGCCATTCCGAGTCCGGCGGACGAAGTTGGCCAGCCCCACCCCCCAAGGCTATAGCCCACCCGCTTTGGTGGCCCGTTCCCGCTGGACGAACTTGGCGCCCCGGCCTTCGGGCGGGTAGTTTAGGGTGCGGCTGTGCGCGAGGCCTATTTTTGGCACACGGAGTGCGCTCGCAAAGTCTCGCGCCATTCAGAGTCCGCGGACGAGTTGGCCAGCCCTCCCCCAAGGCTATAGCCCACCCGTTTTTGTGGCCTTTTTCCACTGGACGAACTTGCCGCCCCGGCCTTCGGGCTGTAACTTTTGGGTGCGGCTGTGCCCGTGACCTATTTTTGGCACGCGGAGGTGGCTCGCAAATTCTCGCCCCATTCCGAGTCCGGCGGACGAAGTGGGCAGCCCCTCCCCACAAGGCTATAGCCCACCCGTTTATTGGCCATTTTTCCGCTGGACGAACTTGGCGCCCCGGCCTTCGGGCGGTTATCTTTGGACGCGGCTTTGCCCGGGCCCTATTTTTGGCTCACGGACGCCGCTCGCAAAGTCTCGCGCCATTCCGAGTCCGGCGGACGAAGTGGGCCGGCCCCACCCCCCAAGGCTATAGCCCGCCCGTTTTTGTGGCCTTTTTCCGCAGGAGGAATTTGACGCCTCAGCCTTCGGGCGGTTATTTTTGGGCGCGGCTGCGCCCGGGGCCTATTTTTGGCACACCGAGGCCGCTAGCAAAGTCTCGCGCCAATCTGAGTCCGGCGGACGATGTTGGCCAGCCCAACCCCCCAAGGCTATAGCTCACCCGTTTTTGTGGCCTTTTTCCACTGGACGAACTTGGCGCCCCGGCCTTCGGGCGGGTATTTTTGGGCCCGCCTGTGCCCGTGGCCTATTTTTGGCACACGGAGGCGCCTCGCAAAGTCTCGCGCCATTCCAAGTCTGGCGGACGAAGTCTGCCAGCCCCACCCCCGAAGGCTATAGCACACCCGTTTTTGTGGCCTTTTTCCGCTGGACGAACTTGGCGCACCGGCCTTCGGGCTGTTCTCTTTGGTCGCGGCTGTGCCCGCGGCCTATTTTTGGCACACGGAGGCCCCTCGCAAAATCTCGCGCCATTCCGAGTCCGGCGGACGAAGTTGGCCAGCCCCACCTCCCAAGGCTATAGCCCACCCGTTTTTGTGGCCTTTTTCCGCTGGACGAACTTGGAGCCCCAGCCTTCGGGTGGTTTTTTTTTAGTACGGCTGTGCCCGCGACCTATTTTTTGCACACGGAGGCGCCTCGCAAAGTCTCGCGCCATTCCGAGTCCGGCGGACGAAGTTGGAGAGCACCACTCCCCTAGGCTAGAGCCCACCCGATTTTGAGGCCTCTTTCCCCTGGACGACCTTGGCGCCCCGGCCTTCGGGCGGGTATTTTTGGGCGCGGCTGTGCCCGCGGCCTATTTTTGGCCCACGGAGGCGCCTCGCAAAGTCTCGTGCCATTCCGAGTCCGGCGGACGAAGTTGGCCAGCCCCAACCCCCAAGGCTATAGCCCACCCGTTTTTGTGGCCTCTTTCCGCTGGACGAACTTGGCGCCCCGGCCTTCGGGCGGGTATTTTTGGGCGCGGCTGTGCCCGCGGCCTATTTTTGGCACACGGTGGCGCCTCGCAAAGTCTCGCGCCATTCCGAGTCCGGCGGACGAAGTTGGCCAGCCCCACCCCCCAAGGCTATAGCCCACCCGTTTTTGTGGCCTCTTTCCGCTGGACGAACTTGGCGCCCCGGCCTTCGGGCGGGTATTTTAGGGTGCGGCTGTGCTCGCGGCCTATTTTTGGCACACGGAGTCCGCTTGCAAAGTCTCGCGCCATTCTGAGTCCGGCGGACGAAGTTGGCCAGCCCCTCCCCCCAAGGCTATAGCCCACCCGTTTTTTGGCCATTTTTCCGCTGGACGAACTTGCCGCCCCGGCCTTCGGGCTGTAACTTTTGGGTGCGGCTGTGCCCGTGACCTATTTTTGGCACGCGGAGGTGGCTCGCAAATTCTCGCCCCATTCCGAGTCCGGCGGACGAAGTGGGCAGCCCCTCCCCACAAGGCTATAGCCCACCCGTTTATTGGCCATTTTTCCGCTGGACGAACTTGGCGCCCCGGCCTTCGGGCGGTTATCTTTGGACGCGGCTTTGCCCGGGCCCTATTTTTGGCTCACGGACGCCGCTCGCAAAGTCTCGCGCCATTCCGAGTCCGGCGGACGAAGTGGGCCGGCCCCACCCCCCAAGGCTATAGCCCGCCCGTTTTTGTGGCCTTTTTCCGCAGGAGGAATTTGACGCCTCAGCCTTCGGGCGGTTATTTTTGGGCGCGGCTGCGCCCGGGGCCTATTTTTGGCACACCGAGGCCGCTAGCAAAGTCTCGCGCCAATCTGAGTCCGGCGGACGATGTTGGCCAGCCCAACCCCCCAAGGCTATAGCCCACCCGTTTTTGTGGCCTTTTTCCACTGGACGAACTTGGCGCCCCGGCCTTCGGGCGGGTATTTTTGGGCCCGCCTGTGCCCGTGCCCTATTTTTGGCACACGGAGGCGCCTCGCAAAGTCTCGCGCCATTCCAAGTCTGGCGGACGAAGTCTGCCAGCCCCACCCCCGAAGGCTATAGCACACCCGTTTTTGTGGCCATTTTCCGCTGGACGAACTTGGCGCCCCGGCCTTCGGGCAGTTATTTTTGGGCGCGGCTGTGCCCGCGGCCTATTTTTGGCACACGGAGACCCCTCGCAAACTATCGCGCCATTCTGAGTCCGGCGGACGAAGTTGGCCAGCCCCACCTCCCAAGGCTATAGCCCACCCGTTTTTGTGGCCTTTTTCCGCTGGACGAACTTGGAGCCCCAGCCTTCGGGTGGTTTTTTTTTAGTACGGCTGTGCCCGCGACCTATTTTTTGCCCACGGAGGCGCCTCGCAAAGTCTCGCGCCATTGCGAGTCCGGCGGACGAAGTTGGCCAGCCCCACCCCCCAAGGCTATAGCCCACCCGTTTTTGTGGCCTCTTTCCGCTGGACGAACTTGGCGCCCCGGCCTTGGGCGGGTATTTTTTGGCGCGGCTGTGCCCGCTGGCCTATTTTTGGCCCACGGAGGCGCCGCAAAGTCTCGTGCCATTCCGAGTCCGGCGGACGAAGTTGGCCAGCCCCAACCCCAAGGCTATAGCCCACCCGTTTTGTGGCCTCTTTCCGCTGGACGAACTTGGCGCCCGGCCTTCGGGCGGGTATTTTTTGGGCGCGGCTGTGCCCAAGGCCTATTTTTGGCACACGGTGGCGCTCGCACAGGCTCGCGCCATTCCGAGTCCGGCGGACGACGGTGGCCAGCCCCACCCCCGAAGGCTATAGCCCACCCGCTTTTGTGGCCTCTTTCCGCTGGACGAACTTGGCGCCCCGGCCTTCGGGCGGGTATTTTATGTTGCGGCTGTGCTCTAGGCCTATTTTTGGCTGTGTGAGTACGTTTGAAAAGTCTCGCGCCATTCTGAGTCCGGCGGACGAAGTTGGCCAGCCCCACCCCCCAAGGCTATAGCCCACCCGTTTTTGTGGCCTCTTTCCGCTGGACGAACTTGGCGCCCCGGCCTTCGGGCGGGTATTTTAGGGTGCGGCTGTGCTCGCGGCCTATTTTTGGCACACGGAGTCCGCTTGCAAAGTCTCGCGCCATTCTGAGTCCGGCGGACGAAGTTGGCCAGCCCCACCTCCCAAGGCTATAGCCCACCCGTTTTTGTGGCCTTTTTCCGCTGGACGAACTTGGAGCCCCAGCCTTCGGGTGGTTTTTTTTTAGTACGGCTGTGCCCGCGACCTATTTTTTGCCCACGGAGGCGCCTCGCAAAGTCTCGCGCCATTGCGAGTCCGGCGGACGAAGTTGGCCAGCCCCACCCCCCAAGGCTATAGCCCACCCGTTTTTGTGGCCTCTTTCCGCTGGACGAACTTGGCGCCCCGGCCTTCGGGCGGGTATTTTTGGGCGCGGCTGTGCCCGCGGCCTATTTTTGGCTCACGGAGGCGCCTCGCAAAGTCTCGCGCCATTCCGAGTCCGGCGGACGAAGTTGGCCAGCCCCTCTCCCCAAGGCTATAGCCCACCCTTTTTTGTGGCCTCTTTCCGCTGGACGAACTTGGCGCCCCGGCCTTCGGGCGGGTATTTTTGGGCGCGGCTGTGCCCGCGGCCTATTTTTGGCACACGGTGGCGCCTCGCAAAGTCTCGCGCCATTCCGAGTCCGGCGGACGAAGTTGGCCAGCCCCACCCCCCAAGGCTATAGCCCACCCGTTTTTGTGGCCTCTTTCCGCTGGACGAACTTGGCGCCCCGGCCTTCGGGCGGGTATTTTAGGGTGCGGCTGTGCTCGCGGCCTATTTTTGGCACACGGAGTCCGCTTGCAAAGTCTCGCGCCATTCTGAGTCCGGCGGACGAAGTTGGCCAGCCCCTCCCCCCAAGGCTATAGCCCACCCGTTTTTTGGCCATTTTTCCGCTGGACGAACTTGCCGCCCCGGCCTTCGGGCTGTAACTTTTGGGTGCGGCTGTGCCCGTGACCTATTTTTGGCACGCGGAGGTGGCTCGCAAATTCTCGCCCCATTCCGAGTCCGGCGGACGAAGTGGGCAGCCCCTCCCCACAAGGCTATAGCCCACCCGTTTATTGGCCATTTTTCCGTTGGACGAACTTGGCGCCCCGGCCTTCGGGTGGTTATTTTTGGGCGTGGCTGTGCCCGCGGCCTATTTTTGGCACACGGAGGCCCCTCGCAAAGTCTCGCGCCATTCCGGGTCCAGCGGACGAAGTTGGCCCGCCCCAGCCCCCAAGGCTATAGCCCACCCGTTTTTGTGGCCTTTTTCCGCTGGACGAACTTGGCGCTCCGGCCTTCGGGCGGTTATTTTTGGGTGCGGCTGTTCCCGCGGCCTATTTTTGGCAAACGGAGGGCCCTCGCATAGTCTCAGGCCATTCCGAGTCCGGCGGACGAAGTTGGCCAGCCCCACCTCCCAAGGCTATAGCCCACCCGTTTTTGTGGCCTTTTTCCGCTGGACGAACTTGGCGCCCCGGCCTTCGGGCAGTTATTTTTGGGCGCGGCTGTGCCCGCGGCCTATTTTTGGCACACGGAGACCCCTCGCAAACTATCGCGCCATTCTGAGTCCGGCGGACGAAGTTGGCCAGCCCCACCTCCCAAGGCTATAGCCCACCCGTTTTTGTGGCCTTTTTCCGCTGGACGAACTTGGAGCCCCAGCCTTCGGGTGGTTTTTTTTTAGTACGGCTGTGCCCGCGACCTATTTTTTGCACACGGAGGCCCCTCGCAAAGTCTCGCGCCATTCCCAGTCCGGCGGACGAAGTGGGCCAGCCCCAGCCCCCAAGGCTATAGCCCAGCCGTTTTTGTAGCCTTTTTCCTCTGGACGAACTTGGCGCTCCGGCCTTCGGGCGGTTATTTTTGGGCGCGGCTGTTCCCGCGGACTATTTTTTGCACACGGAGGCCCCACGCAAAGTCTCGTGCCATTCCTAGTCCGGCGGACGAAGTTGGCCAGCCACACCCCCCAAGGCTATAGCCCACCCGTTTTTGTGGCCTTTTTCCGCTGGACGAACTTGGCGCCCCGGCCTTCGTGCGGTTATTTTTGGGCGCGGCTGTGTCCGCGGCTTATTTTTGGCACACGAAGGCCCCTCGCAAAGTCTCGCCCCATTCCGAGTCCGGACGACGAAGTTGGCCAGCCCCACCTCCCAAGGCTATAGCCCGCCCGTTTTTGTGGCCTTTTTCCGCCGGACGAACTTGGTGCCCCGGCCTTCGGGCGGTTATTTTTGGGCACGGCATAGTCCGCGGCCTATTTTTGGCTAACGGAGGCCCCTCGCAAAGTCTCGCGCCATTCCGAGTCCGGCGGACGAAGTTGGCCAGCCCCACCTCCCAAGGCTATAGCCCACCTGTTTTTGTGGCCTTTTTCCATTGGACGAACATGGCGCCCCGGCCTTCGGGCGGTTATTTTTGGGCACGGCTGTGCCCGCGGCCTATTTTTGGCACACGCAGGCCCCTCACAAAGTCTCGCGCCATTCCGAGTCCGGCGGACGAAGTTGGCCAGCCCCACCCCCCAAGGCTATAGCCCACCCGTTTTTTTGGCCTTTTTCCGCTGGACAAACTTGGCGCCCCGGCCTTCGGGCGGGTATTTTTGGGCGCGGCTGTGACCGCGGCCTATTTTTAGCACACGGAGGCCCCTCTCAAAGTCTCGAGCCATTCCGAGTCCGGCGGACGAAGTCGGCCAGCCCCACCTCCCAAGGCCATAGCCCACCCGTTTTTGTGGCCTTTTTCCGCTGGATGAACTTGGTGCCCCGGACTTCGGGCGGTTATTTTTGGGCGCGGCTGTGCCCGCGGCCTATTTTCGGCACACGGAGGACCCTCGCAAAGTCTCGCGCCAGTCCGAGTCCGGCGGACGAAGTCGGCCAGCCCCACCTCCCAAGGCCATAGCCCACCCGTTTTTGTGGCCTTTTTCCGCTGGATGAACTTGGTGCCCCGGCCTTCGGGTGGTTATTTTTGGGCACGGCATAGTCCGTGGCCTATTTTTGGCACATGGAGACCTCTCGCAAAGTCTCGCGCCATTCTGAGTCCGGCGGACAAAGTGGGCCAGCCCCACCCCCCAAGGCCAAAGCGCACCCGTTTTTGTGGCCTTTTTCCGCCGGACGAACTTGGCGCCCCGGCCTTCGGGCGGTTATTTTTGGGCACGGCAGTGCCCGGGGCCTATTTTTGGCACACGTAGGCCCCTCGCAAAGTCTCGCGCCATTCCGAGTCCGGCGGACGAAGTTGGCCAGCCCCACCCCCCAAGGCTATAGCCCACCCGTTTTTTTGGCCTTTTTCCGCTGGACGAACTTGGCGCCCCGGCCTTCGGGCGGTTATTTTTGGGCGCGGCTGTGACCACGGCCTATTTTTGGCACACGGAGGCCCCTCTCAAAGTCTCGAGCCATTCCGAGTCCGGCGGACGAAGTCGGCCAGCCCCACCTCCCAAGGCCATAGCCCACCCGTTTTTGTGGCCTTTTTCCGCTGGATGAACTTGGTGCCCCGGACTTCGGGCGGTTATTTTTGGGTGCGGCTGTGCCCGCGGCCTATTTTCGGCACACGGAGGACCCTCGCAAAGTCTCGCGCCAGTCCGAGTCCGGCGGACGAAGTCGGCCAGCCCCACCTCCCAAGGCTCTCTGGGCTTTTTCCGCTGGACGAACTTGGCGCCCCGGCCTTTGGGTGGTTATTTTTGGGCACGGCTGAGCCCGCGGCCTATTTTTCGCACATGAAGGCCGCTCCCAAAGTCTTGCCCCATTCCGAGTCCGGCGGACGAACTTGGCCAGCCCCACCCCCCAAGTCTATAGCCCACCCGTTTTTGTGGCCTTTTTCCGCTGGACGAACTTGGCGCCCCGGCCTTCGGGCGGGTATTTTTGGATGCGGCTGTGCCCGCGGCCTATTTTTGGCAAACGGAGACGCCTCGCAAAGTCTCGCGCCATTCCGAGTCCGGCGGACGAAGTGGGCCAGCCCCACCCCCCAAGTCTATAGCCCACCCGTTTTTGTGGCCTTTTTCCGCTTGACGAACTTGGCGTCCCGGCCTTCGGGCAGTTATTTTTTCACGCTGCTGTGCCCACGGCCTATTTTTTGTACACGGAGGGCCCTCGCAAAATCTCGCGCCATTCCGAGTCCTGCGGACGAAGTTGGCCAGCCCCACCCCCCAAGGCTATAGCCCACCCGTTTTTGTGGCCTTTTTCCGCTGGACGAACTTGGCGCCCCGGCCTTCGGGCTGGGTATTTTTGGGTGCGGCTGTGCCCGTGGCCTATTTTTGGCGCACGGAGGTGCCTCGCCAAGTCTCGCGCCATTCCGAGTCCGGCGGACGATGTTGGCCAGCCCCACCCCCCAAGGCTATAGCCCACCCGTTTTTGTGGCCTTTTTCCGCTGGACGAAATTGGTGCCCCGGCCTTCGGGGGGGTATTTTTGGGCGCGGCTGTGTCCGCGGCCTATTTTTGGCACACGGAGGCGCCTCGGAAAGTCTCGCGGCATTCCGAGTCGGGCGAACGAAGTTGGCCAGCCCGACCCCCCAAGGCTATAGCCCACCCGTTTTTGTAGCCTTTTTCCGCTTGACGAAATTGGTGCCCCGGCCTTCGGGGAGGTATTTTTGGGCGCGGCTACCCCCGCGGCCAATTTTTGGCACACGGAGGCGCCTCGCAAAGTCTCGCGCCATTCCGAGTCTGGCGAACGAAGTTGGCCAGTCCCACCCCCCAAGGCTATAGCCCACCCGTTTTTGTGGCGTTTTTCCGCTGGACGAAATTGGTGCCCCGGCCTTCAGGGGGGTATTTTTGGGCGTGGCTGTGCCCGCGGCCTATTTTTGGCAAACGGAGACGCCTCGCAAAGTCTCGCGCGATTACGAGTCCGGCGGACGAAGTGGCCCAGCCCCACCCCCCAAGTCTATAGCCCACCCGTTTTTGTGGCCTTTTTCCGCTGGACGAACTTGGTGCCCCGTCCTTCGGGCAGGTATTTTTGAGCGCGGCTGTGCCCGCGGCCTATTTTTTGCCAGCGGAGACGCCTTGCAAAGTCTCGCGCCATTCCGAGTCCGGCGGACGAAGTGGCCCAGCCCCACCCCCCAAGTCTATAGCCCACCCGTTTTTGTGGCCTTTTTCCACTGGACGAACTTGGCGCCCCGGCCTTCGGGCGGGTATTTTATGGCGCGGCTGTGCCCGCGGCCTATTTTTGACAAACGGAGACGCCTCGCAAAGTCTCGCGCCATTCCGAGTCCGGCGGACGAACTGGGCCAGCCCCACCCCCCAAGTCTATAGCCCACCCGTTTTTGTGGCTTTTTTCCGCTGGACTAACTTGGCGCCCCGGCCTTCGGGCGGGTATTTTTGGGCGCGGCTGTGACCGCGGCCTATTTTTTGCACACGGAGGCACCTCGCAAAGTCTCGCGCCATTCCGAGTCCTTCGGAAGTAGTTGGCCAGCCCCACCCCCCAAGGCTATAGCCCACCCATTTTTGTGGCCTTTTTCCGCTGGACGAACTTGGCACCCCGGCCTTCGGGCGGGTATTTTTGGGCGCGGCTGTGCCCGCGGCCTATTTTTGGCCAACGGAGGTGCCTCACAAAGTCACGCGCAATTCCGACTCCGGCGGACGAAGTTGGCCTGCCCCACCCCCCAAGGCTATAGCCCACCCGTTTTTGTGGCCTTTTTCCGCTGGACGAACTTCGCTCCCCGCCCTTCGGGCGGGTATTTTTTGGTGCGGCTGTGCCCGCGGCCTATTTTTGGCACACGGAGGCGCCTCGCAAAGTCTCGCGCCATTCCGAGTCCGGCGAACGAAATTTGCCAGCCCCAGCCCCCAAGGTAGCGCACCCGTTTTTGTGGCCTTTTTCCGCTGGACGAACTTGGCGCCCCGGCCTTCGGGCGGGTATTTTTGGGCGCGGCTGTGCCCGCGGCCTATTTTTGGCAAACGGAGACGCCTCGCAAAGTCTCGCGCCATTCCGAGTCCGGCGGACGAAGTGGGCCAGCCCCACCCCCCAAGTGTATAGCCCACCCGTTTTTGTGGCCTTTTTCCGCTGGACGAACTTAGCGCCCCGGCCTTCGGGCGGGTATTTTTGGGCGCGCCTGTGCCCGCGGCCTATTTTTGGCCAACGGAGACGCCTTGCAAAGTCTCGCGCCATTCCGAGTCCGGCGGACGAAGTGGCCCAGCCCCACCCCCCAAGTCTATAGCCCACCCGTTTTTGTGGCCTTTTTCCGCTGGATGAACTTGGCGCCCCGGCCTTCGGGCAGGTATTTTTGGGCGCGGCTGTGCCCGCGGCCTATTTTTGGCCAACGGAGATGCCTTGCAAAGTCTCGCGCCATTCCGAGTCCGGCGGACGAAGTGGCCCAGCCCCACCCCCCAAGTCTATAGCCCACCCGTTTTTGTGGCCTTTTTCCACTGGACGAACTTGGCGCCCCGGCCTTCGGGCGGGTATTTTTGGGCGCGGCTGTGCCCGCGGCCTATTTTTGGTAAACGGAGATGCCTCGCAAAGTCTCGCGCCATTCCGAGTCCGGCGGACGAAGTGGGCCAGCCCCACCGCCCAAGTCTATAGCCCACCCGTTTTTGTGGCCTTTTTCCGCTGGACGAACTTGGCGCCCTGGCCTTCGGGCGGGTATTTTTGGGCGCGGCTGTGACCGCGGCCTAGTTTTGGCACACGGAGGCACCTCGTAAAGTCTCACGTCATTCCGAGTCCGGCGGACGAAGTTGCGCAGCCCCACCCCCCAAGGCTATAGCCCACCCGTTTTTGTGGCCTTTATCCGCTGGACGAACTTGGCGCCCCGGCCTTCGGGCGGGTATTTTTGGGCTCGGCTCTGACCGCGGCCTATTTTTGCCAAACGGAGACGCCTCGCAAAGTCTCGCGCCATTCCGAGTCCGGCGGACGAAGTGGGCCAGCCCCACCCCCCAAGGCTATAGCCCACCCGTTTTTGTGGCCTTTTTCCGCTGGACGAACTTGGCGCCCCGGCCTTCGGTCAGGTATTTTTGGCCGCGGCTGTGCCCGCGGCCTAATTTTGGGACACGGAGATGCCTCGCAAAGTCTCGCGCCATTCCGAGTCCGGCGGACGAAGTTGGCCAGCCCCACCCCCCAAGGCTATAGCCCACCCGTTTTTGTGGCCTTTTTCCGCTGGACGAACTTGGCGCCCCGGCCTTCGGGCGGGTATTTTTTAGCGCGGCTGTGCCCGCGGCCTATTTTTGGCAAACGGAGATGCCTTGCAAAGTCTCGCGCCATTCCGAGTCCGGCGGACGAAGTGGGCCAGCCCCACCCCCCAAGGCTATCGCCCACCCGTTTTTGTGGCCTTTTTCCGCTGGACGAACTTGGCGCCCCGGCCTTCGGGCGGGTATTTTTGGGCTCGGCTGTGCCCGGGGCCTATTTTTGGGACACAGAGGCGCCTCATAAAGTCTCGCGCCATTCCGAGTCCGGCGGACGAACTGGGCCAGCCCTACCCCCCAAGGCTATAGCCCACCCGTTTTTGTGGCCTTTTTCCACTGGACGAACTTGGCGTCCCGGCCTTCGGGCGGGTATTTTTGGGCGCGGCTGTGCCTGTGGCCTATTTTTGGCAAACGGAGATGCCTCGCAAAGTCTCGCGCGATTCCGAGTCCGGCGGACGAAGTGGGCCAGCCCCACCCCCCAAGTCTATAGCCAACCCGTTTTTTTGGCCTTTTTCCGCTGGACGAATTTGGCGCCCCGGCCTTCGGGCGGGTATTTTTGGGCGCGGCTGTGCCCGTGGCCTATTTTAGGCACAAGGAGGCACCTCGCAAAGTCTCGCGCCATTCCGAGTCCGGCGGACGAAGTTGGCCAGCCCCACCCCCCAAGGTTATAGCCCACCCGTTTTTGTGGCCTTTTTCCGCTGGACGAACTCGGCGCCCCGGCCTTCGGGCGGGTATTTTTTGGCGCTGCTGTGCCCGCGGCCTATTTTTGGCACACGGAGGGGTCTTGCAAAGTCTCGCGCCATTCCGAGTCCGGCGGACGAAGTTGGCCAGCCCCAACCCCCAAGGCTATAGCCCACCCGTTTTTGTGGCCTTTTTCCGATGGACGAACTTGGCACTCCGGCCTTTGAGCGGGTATTTTTGGGCGTGGCTGTGCCCGCGGCCTATTTTTTGCACACGGAGGTGCCTCACAAAGTCACGCGCCATTCCGACTCCGGCGGACGAAGTTGGCCAGCCCCACCCCCCAAGGCTATAGCCCACCCGTTTTTGTGGCCTTTTTCCGCTGGACGAACTTCGCTCCCCGGCCTTCGGGCGGGTATTTTTTTGTACGGCTGTGCCCGCGGCCTATTGTTGGCACACGGAGGCGCCTCGCAAAGTCTCGCTCCATTCTGAGTCCGGCGGACGATATTTGCCAGCCCCAGCCCCCAAGGCTATAGCGCACCCGTTTTTGTGGCCTTTTTCCGCTGGACGAACTTGGCGCCCCGGCCTTCGGGCGGGTATTTTTGGGCGCGGCTGTGCTCGCGGCCTATTTTTGGCAAACGGAGGCGCCTCGCAAAGTCTCGCGCAATTCCGAGTCCGGCGGACGAAGTGGGCCAGCCCCACCCCCCAAGTCTATAGCCCACCCGTTTTTGTGGCCTTTTTCCGCTGGACGAACTTGGCGCCCCGGCCTTCGGGCGGGTATTTTTGGATGCGGCTGTGTCCGCGGCCTATTTTTGGCAAACGGAGACGCCTCGCAAAGTCTCACGCCATTCCGAGTCCGGCGGACGAAGTGGGCCAGCCCCACCCCCCAAGTCTATAGCCCACCCGTTTTTGTGGCCTTTTTCCGCTTGACGAACTTGGCGCCCCGGCCTTCGGGCGGGTATTTTTGGGCGCGGCTGTGCCCGCGGCCTATTTTTGGCAAACGGAGATGCCTCGCAATGTCTCGCGCCATTCCGAGTCCGGCGGACGAAGTGGGCCAGCCCCACCCCCCAAGTCAATAGCCCACCCGTTTTTGTGGCTTTTTTTCCGCTGGACGAACTTGGCGCCCCGGCCTTCGGGCTGTTATTTTTGCGCGCGGCTGTGACCGCGGCCTATTTTTTGCACACGTAGGCGCCTTGCAATGTCTCGCGCCATTCCGAGTCCTTCGAAAGTAGTTGGCCAGCCCCACCCCCCAAGGCTATAGCCCACCCGTTTTTGTGGCCTTTTTCCGCTGGACGAACTTGGCGCCCCGGCCTTCGGGCGTGTATTTTTGGGCGCGGCTGTGCCCGCGGCCTATTTTTGGCCAACGGAGGTGCCTCACAAAGTCACGCGCCATTCCGACTCTGGCGGACGAAGTTGGCCTGCCCCACCCCCCAAGGCTATAGCCCACCCGTTTTTGTGGCCTTTTTCCGCTGGACGAACTTGGCGCCCCGGCCTTCGGCGGGTATTTTTGGTGCGCGGCTGTGCCCGCGGCCTATTTTTGGCACACGGAGGGGTCTTGCAAAGTCTCGCGCCATTCCGAGTCCGGCGGACGAAGTTGGCCAGCCCCACCCCCCAAGGCTATAGCCCACCCGTTTTTGTGGCCTTTATCCGCTGGACGAACTTGGCGCCCCGGCCTTCGGGCTGGTATTTTTGGGCGCGGCTGTGCCCGCGGCCTATTTTTGGCCAACGGAGACGCCTCGCAACGTCTCGCGCCATTCCGAGTCCGGCGGACGAAGTTGCGCAGCCCCACCCCCCAAGGCTATAGCCCACCCGTTTTTGTGGCCTTTATCCGCTGGACGAACTTGGCGCCCCGGCCTTCGGGCGGGTATTTTTGGGCTCGGTTGTGACCGCGGCCTATTTTTGCCAAACGGAGACACCTCGCAAAGTCTCGCACCATTCCGAGTCCGGCGGACGAAGTTGGCCAGCCCCACCCCCCAAGGCTATAGCCCACCCGTTTTTGTGGCCTTTTTCCGCTGGACGAACTTGGCGCCCCGGCCTTCGGTCGGGTATTTTTGGCCGCGGCTGTGCCCGCGGCCTAATTTTGGGACACGAAGACGCCTCGCAAAGTCTCGCGCCATTCCGAGTCCGGCGGACGAAGTGGGCCAGCCCCACCCCCCAAGGCTATAGCCCACCCGTTTTTGTGGCCTTTTTCCACTGGACGAACTTGGCGCCCCGGCCTTCGGGCGGGTATTTTTGGGCGCGGCTGTGCCCGTGGCCTATTTTGGCAAACGGAGAGGCCTCGCAAAGTCTCGCGCGATTCCGAGTCCGGCGGACGAAGTGGGCCAGCCCCACCCCCCAAGTCTATAGCCCACCCGTTTTTTTGGCCTTTTTCCGCTGGACGAATTTGGCGCCCCGGCCTTCGGGCGGGTATTTTTGGGCGCGGCTGTGCCCGCGGCCTATTTTTGGCACACGGAGGGGTCTTGCAAAGTCTCGCGCCATTCCGAGTCCGGCGGACGAAGTTGGCCAGCCCCACCCCCCAAGGCTATAGCCCACCCGTTTTTGTGGCCTTTTTCCGCTGGACGAACTTCGCTCCCCGGCCTTCGGGCGGGTATTTTTTGGTGCGGCTGTGCCCGCACCCTATTTTTGGTACACGGAGGCGCCTCGCAAAGTCTCGCGCTATTCCGAGTCCGGCGGTCAAAATTTGCCAGCCCCACACCCCAAGGCTATAGCGCACCCGTTTTTGTGGCCTTTTTCCGCTGGACGAACTTGGCGCTCCGGCCTTCGGGCGGGTATTTTAGGGCGCGGCTGTGCCCGCGGCCTATTTTTGGCACACGGAGGTGCCTCACAAAGTCACGCGCCATTCCGACTCCGGCGGACGAAGTGGGCCAGCCCCACCCCCCAAGGCTATAGCCCACCCGTTTTTGTGGCCTTTTTCCACTGGAAGAACTTGGCGCCCCGGCCTTCGGGCGGGTATTTTTGGGCGCGGCTGTGCCCGTGGCCTATTTTTGGAAAACGGAGAGGCCTCGCAAAGTCTCGCGTGATTCCGAGTCCGGCGGACGAAGTGGGCCAGCCCCACCCCCCAAGTCTATAGCCCACCCGTTTTTTTGGCCTTTTTCCGCTGGACGAATTTGGCGCCCCGGCCTTCGGGCGGGTATTTTTGGGCGCGGCTGTGCCCGTGGCCTATTTTTGGCAAACGGAGACTCCTCACAAAGTCTCGCGCGATTCCGAGTCCGGCGGACGAAGTGGGCCAGCCCCACCACCCAAGGCTATAGCCCACCCGTTTTTGTGGCCTTTTTCCGCTGGACGAACTTGGCGCCCCGGCCTTCGGGCGGGTATTTTTGGGCGCGGCTGTGCCCGCGGCCTATTTTTGGCACACGGAGGCGCCTCGCAAAGTCTCGCGCCATTCCGCGTCCGGCGGACGAAGTTGGCCAGCCCCACCCCCCAAGGCTATAGCCCACCCGTTTTTGTGGCCTCTTTCCGCAGGACGAACTTGGCGCCCCGGCCTTTGGGCGGGTATTTTTGGGCGCGGCTGTGCCCGCGGCCTATTTTTGGCACACGGAGGCGCCTCGCAAAGTCTCGCGCCATTCCGAGTCCGGCGGACGAAGTTGGCCAGCCCCACCCCCAAAGGCTATAGCCCACCCGTTTTTGTGGCCTCTTTCCGCAGGACGAACTTGGCGCCCCGGCCTTCGGGCGGGTATTTTTGGGCGCGGCTGTGACCGCGGCCTATTTTTGGCACACGGAGGCGCCTCGCAAAGTCTCGCGCCATTCCGAGTCCGGCGGACGAAGTTGGCCAGCCCCACCCCCCAAGGCTATAGCCCACCCGTTTTTGTGGCCTCTTTCCGCTGGGCCGAACTTGGCGCCCGGACTTGGGCAGGTATTTTTGGGCGCGGCTGTGCCCGCGGCCTATTTTTGGCACACGGAGGCGCCTCGCAAAGTCTCGCGCCATTCCGAGTCCGGCGGACGAAGTTGGCCAGCCCCACCCCCCAAGGCTATAGCCCACCCGTTTTTGTGGCCTCTTTCCGCTGGACGAACTTGGCGCCCCGGCCTTCGGGCGGGTATTTTTGGGCGCGGCTGTGCCCGCGGCCTATTTTTGTCACATGGAGGCGCCTCGTAAAGTCTCGCGCCATTCCGAGTCCGCCAGCCCCACCCCCCAAGGCTATAGCCCACCCGTTTTTGTGGCCTCTTTCCGCTGGACGAACTTGGCGCCCCGGCCTTCGGGCGGGTATTTTTGGGCGCGGCTGTGCCCGCGGCCTATTTTTGGCACACGGAGGCGCCTCGCAAAGTCTCGCGCCATTCCGAGTCCGGCGGACGAAGTTGGCCAGCCCCACCCCCCAAGGCTATAGCCCATCCGTTTTTGTGGCCTCTTTCCGCTGGACGATCTTGGCGCCCCGGCCTTCGGGCGGGTATTTTTGGGCGCGGCTGTGCCCGCGGCCTATTTTTGTCACACCGAGGCGCCTCGTAAAGTCTCGCACCATTCCGAGTCCGGCGGACGAAGTTGGCCAGCCCCTCCCCCCAAGGCTATAGCCCACCCGTTTTTGTGGCCTCTTTCCGCAGGACGAACTTGGCGCCCCGGCCTTCGGGCGGGTATTTTTGGGCGCGGCTGTGCCCGCGGCCTATTTTTGGCACACGGAGGCACCTCGTAAAGTCTCGCGCCATTCCGAGTCCGGCGGACGAAGTTGGCCAGCCCCACCCCCCAAGGCTATAGCCCACCCGTTTTTGTGGCCTCTTTCCGCTGGACGAACTTGGCGCCCCGGCCTTCGGGCGGGTATTTTTGGGCGCGGCTGTGCCCGCGGCCTATTTTTGTCACACGGAGGCGCCTCGTAAAGTCTCGCGCCATTCCGAGTCCGGCGGACGAAGTTGGCCAGCCCCACCCCCCAAGGCTATAGCCCACCCGTTTTTGTGGCCTCTTTCCGCTGGACGAACTTGGCGCCCCGGCCTTCGGGCGGGTTTTTTTGGGCTCGGCTGTGCCCGCGGCCTATTTTTGGCACACGGAGGCGCCTCGCAAAGTCTCGCGCCATTCCGAGTCCGGCGGACGAAGTTGGCCAGCCCCACCCCCCAAGGCTATAGCCCACCCGTTTTTGTGGCCTCTTTCCACAGGACGACTTGGCGCCCGGCCTTCGGGCGGGTATTTTTAGGCGCGGCTGTGCCCGCTGGCCTATTTGGCACACGGAGACGCCTCGCAAAGTCTCGCGCCATTCCGAGTCCGGCGGACGAAGTTGGCCAGCCCCACCCCCCAAGGATATAGCCCACCCGTTTTTGTGGCCTCTTTCCGCTGGACGAACTTGGCGCCCCGGCCTTCGGGCTGGTATTTTTGGGCGCGGCTGTGCCCGCGGCCTATTTTTGGCACGCGGAAGCCGCTCGCAAAATCTCGCCCCATTCCGAGTCCGGCGGACGAAGTTGGCCAGCCCCTCCCCCCAAGGCTATAGCCCACCCGTTTTTGTGGCCTCTTTCCGCTGGACGAACTTGGCGCCCCGGCCTTCGGGCGGGTATTTTTGGGCGCGGCCTTGCAATTGGCCTATTTTTGTCACGCGGAGGCGCCTCGCAAAGTCTCGCGCCATTCCGAGTCCGGCGGACGAAGTTGGCCAGCCCCACCCCCCAAGGCTATAGCCCACCCGTTTTTGTGGCCTCTTTCCGCTGGACGAACTTGGCGCCCCGGCCTTCGGGCGGGTATTTTTGGGCGCGGCTGTGCCCGCGGCCTATTTTTGGCACACGGAGACGCCTCGCAAAGTCTCGCGCCATTCGGAGTCCGGCGGACGAAGTTGGCCAGCCCCACCCCCCAAGGCTATAGCCCACCCGTTTTTGTGGCCTCTTTCCGCTGGACGAACTTGGCGCCCCGGCCTTCGGGCTGGTATTTTTGGGCGCGGCTGTGCCCGCGGCCTATTTTTGGCACGCGGAAGCCGCTCGCAAAATCTCGCCCCATTCCGAGTCCGGCGGACGAAGTTGGCCAGCCCCTCCCCCCAAGGCTATAGCCCACCCGTTTTTTGGCCATTTTTCCGCTGGACGAACTTCGCGCCCCGGCCTTCGGGCGGTTAGTTTTGGGCGCGGCAGTGCCTGTGGCCTATTTTTGGCACGTGGAGGCCGCTCGCAATTCTCACCCCATTCCGAGTCCGGCGGACGAAGTGGGCAGCCCCTCCCCCCAAGGCTATAGCCCACCCGTTTTTCGGCCATTTTTCCGCTGGGGGGTTTGGGCGCGCCGACCTTCGGGGGGTTATTTTTGGGCGCGGCTGTGCCCACGGTCTATTTTTGGCACGCGGAGACCACTCGCAAAGTCTCGCTCCATTCCGAGTCCGGCGGACGAAGTGGGCCAGCCCCTCCCCCCAAGGCTATAGCCCACCCGTTTTTTGGCCATTTTTCCGCTGGACGAACTTGGCCCCCCGGCCTTCGGGCCGTTATTTTTGGGCGTGGCTGTGCCCGCGGCCTGGCCCCAGCACGCGCGGAGTCCTCTCGCAAAGTCTCTCTCCATTCCGAGTCCGGCGGACGAAGTTGGCCAGCCCCTCCCCCCAAGGCTATAGCCCACCCGTTTTTCGGCCATTTTTCCGATTGGGAGTTTGGGCGCGCCGACATTCGGGGGGTTATTTTTGGACGCGGCTGTGCCCGCGGCTGATTTTTGGCACACGAAGGCCGCTCGCAAAGTCTCGCCCCATTCCGAGTCCGGCGGACGAAGTCGGCCAGCCCCTCCCCCCAAGGCTATAGCCCACCCGTTTTTTGGCCATTTTTCCGCTGGACGAACTCGGCGCCCTGGCCTTCGGGCGGTTATTTTTGGCCGCGGCTGTGCCCGTGGCCTATTTTTGGCACGTGGAGGCCTCTCGCAAATTCTCGCCCCATTCCGAGTCCGGCGGACGAAGTGGGCAGCCCCTCCCCCCAAGGCTATAGCCCACCCGTTTTTTGGCCATTTTTCCGCTGGGGGGTTTGGGTGCGCCGACCTTCGGGGGATTATTTTTGGGCGCGGCTGTGCCCGCGGCCTATTTTCGTCACGCGGAGGCTGCTTGCAAAGTCTCACCCCTTTCCGAGTCCGGCGGACGAAGTTGGCCAGCCCCTCCCCCCAAGGCTATAGCCCACCCGTTTTTTGGCCATTTTTCCGCTGGACGAACTTGGCGCCCCGGCCTTCGGGCGGTTATATATGGGCGCGGCTGTGCCCGCGGCCTATTTTTGGCACGCGGAGGCCGCTCGCAAAGTCTCGCCCCATTCCGAGTCCGGCGGACAAAGTTGGCCAACCCCTCCCCCCAAGGCTATAGCCCACCCGTTTTTTGGCCATTTTTCCGCTGGACGAACTTGGCCCCCCGGCCTTCGGGCTGTTATTTTTGGGCGCGGCTGTGCCTGCGGCCTATTTTTGGCACGCGGAGGCCGCTCGCAAAGTCTCGCCCCCTTCCGAGTCCGGCGGACGAAGTTGGCCAGCCCCTCCCCCCAAGGCTATAGCCCACCCGTTTTTAGGCCATTTTTCCGCTGGTGGAAATTGCCGCGAAGGCCTTCAGGGGGTTATTTTTGGGCGCGGCTGTGCCCGCGGCTGATTTTTCGCACGCGGAGGCCGTTCGCAAAGTCTCATCCCATTCCGAGTCCGGCGGACGAAGTTGGCCAGCCCCTCCCCCCAAGGCTATAGCCCACCCGTTTTTTGGCCATTTTTCCGCTGGACGAACTTGGCGCCTAGGCCTTCGGGCGGTTATTTTTTGTCGCGGCTGTGCCCGCGGCCAATTTTGGGCACGCGGAGACCGCTCGCAAAGTCTCACCCCATTCCGAGTCCGGCGGACAAAGTTGGCCAGCCCCTCCCCCCAAGGCTATAGCCCACCCGTTTTTTGGCCATTTTTCCGCTGGACGAACATGGCCCCCCGGCCTTCGGGCTGTTATTTTTGGGCGCGGCCGTGCCCGTGGCCTATTTTTGGCACGTGGAGGCCGCTTGCAAATTCTCGCCCCATTCCGAGTCCGGCGGAGGAAGTTGGCTAGCCCCTCCCCCCAAGGCTATAGCCGACCCGTTTATTGGCCATTTTTCCGCTGGACGAACTCAGCACCCCGGCCTTCGGGCGGTTATTTTTGGGCGCGGCTGTGCCCGTGGCCTATTTTTGGCACGTGGAGACCGCTCGCAAATTCTCGCCCCATTCCGAGTCCGGCGGACGAAGTGGGCAGCCCCTCCCCACAAGGCTATAGCCCACCCGTTTATTGGCCATTTTTCCGCTGGACGAACTCGGCGCCCCAGCGTTCGGGTGGTTATTTTTGGGCGCGGCTGTGCCCGTGGCCTATTTTTGGCACGTGGAGGCCGTTCGCAAATTCTCGCCCCATTCCGAGTCCGGCGGAGGAAGTTGGCTAGCCCCTCCCCCCAAGCTATAGCCGACCCGTTTATTGGCCATTTTTCCGCTGGACGAACTCAGCACCCCGGCCTTCGGGCGGTTATTTTTGGGCGCGGCTGTGCCCGTGGCCTATTTTTGGCATGTGGAGACCGCTCGCAAATTCTCGCCCCATTCCGAGTCCGGCGGACGAAGTGGGCAGCCCCTCCCCACAAGGCTATAGCCCACCCGTTTATTGGCCATTTTTCCGCTGGACGAACTCGGCGCCCCAGCGTTCGGGTGGTTATTTTTGGGCGCGGCTGTGCCCGTGGCCTATTTTTGGCACGTGGAGGCCGTTCGCAAATTCTCGCCCCATTCCGAGTCCGGCGGAGGAAGTTGGCTAGCCCCTCCCCCCAAGCTATAGCCGACCCATTTATTGGCCATTTTTCCGCTGGACGAACTCAGCACCCCGGCCTTCGGGCGGTTATTTTTGGGCGCGGCTGTGCCCGTGGCCTATTTTTGGCACGTGGAGACCGCTCGCAAATTCTCGCCCCATTCCGAGTCCGGCGGACGAAGTGGGCAGCCCCTCCCCACAAGGCTATAGCCCACCCGTTTATTGGCCATTTTTCCGCTGGACGAACTCGGCGCCCCAGCGTTCGGGTGGTTATTTTTGGGCGCGGCTATGCCCGTGGCCTATTTTTGGCACGTGGAGGCCGTTCGCAAATTCTCGCCCCATTCCGAGTCCGGCGGAGGAAGTTGGCTAGCCCCTCCCCCCAAGCTATAGCCGACCCGTTTATTGGCCATTTTTCCGCTGGACGAACTCAGCACCCCGGCCTTCGGGCGGTTATTTTTGGGCGCGGCTGTGCCCACGGTCTATTTTTGGCACGCGGAGGCCACTCGCAAAGTCTCGCTCCATTCCGAGTCCGGCGGACGAAGTGGGCCAGCCCCACCCTCCCAAGGCTATAGCCCACCCGTTTTTGTGGCCTTTTTCCGCTGGACAAACTTGGCGCCCCGCCTTCGGGCGGTTATTTTTGGGCGCGGCTGTGCCCGGGGCCTATTTTTGGCACACGGAGGCTGCTCGCAAAGTCTCGCACCATTCTGAGTCCGGCGGACGAAGTGGGCCAGCCCCACCCCCAAAGGCTATAGCCCACCCGTTTTTGTGGCCTTTTTCCGCTGGACGAACTTGGCGGCCCGGCCTTCGTGAGGTTATTTTTGGGCACGGCTGTGCCCGGGGCCTATTTTTGGCACACGGAGGCCGCTCGCAATGTCTCGCGCCATTCCGAGTCCGGCGGACGAAGGGGGCCAGCCCCACCCCCCAAGGCTATAGCCCACCCGTTTTTGTGGCCTTTTTCCGCTGGACGAACGTGGCGCCCCGCCCTTCGGGAGATTATTTTTGGGCGCGGCTGTGCCCGGGGCCTATTTTTGGTACACGGAGGGCGCTGGCAATGTCTCGCGCCATTCCGAGTCCGGCGGACGAAGTTGGCCAGCCCCACTCCCCAAGGCTATAGCCCACCCGTTTTTGTGGCCTTTTTCCCCTGGACGAACTTGGCGCACCGGCCTTCGGGTGGTTATTTTTGGGCGCGCTGTGCCCGGGGCCTATTTTTGGCACACGGAGGCCGCTCGCACAGTCTCGTGCCATTCCGAGTCCGGCGGACGAAGTTGACCAGCCCCACCCCCGAAGGCTATAGCCACCCCGTTTTTATGGCCTTTTTCCGTTGGACGAACTTGGCGCCCCGGCCTTCGGGCGGTTATTTTTGGGAGCGGCTGTGCCTGGGGCCTATTTTTGGCACACGGAGGCCGCTCGCAAAGTCTCGCGCCATTCCGAGTCCGGCGGACGAAGCTGGCCAGCCCCACCCCCCAAGGCTATAGCCCACCCGTTTTTGTGGCCTTTTTCCGCTGGACGAACTTGGCGCCCCGTCCTTCGGGCGGTTATTTTTGGGTGCGGCTGTGCCCGGGGCCTATTTTTGGCACACGGAGGCCGCTCGCAAAGTCTCGCGCCATTCCGAGTCCAGCGGACGAAGTGGGCCAGCCCCACCCTCCCAAGGCTATAGCCCACCCGTTTTTGTGGCCTTTTTCCGCTGGACGAACTTGGCGGCCCGGCCTTCGTGAGGTTATTTTTGGGCACGGCTGTGCCCGGGGCCTATTTTTGGCACACGGAGGCCGCTCGCAATGTCTCGCGCCATTCCGAGTCCGGCGGACGAAGGGGGCCAGCCCCACCCCCCAAGGCTATAGCCCACCCGTTTTTGTGGCCTTTTTCCGCTGGACGAACGTGGCGCCCCGCCCTTCGGGAGATTATTTTTGGGCGCGGCTGTGCACGGGGCCTATTTTTGGTACACGGAGGGCGCTGGCAATGTCTCGCGCCATTCCGAGTCCGGCGGACGAAGTTGGCCAGCCCCACTCCCCAAGGCTATAGCCCACCCGTTTTTGTGGCCTTTTTCCCCTGGACGAACTTGGCGCACCGGCCTTCGGGTGGTTATTTTTGGGCGCGCTGTGCCCGGGGCCTAATTTTGGCACACGGAGGCCGCTCGCAATGTCTCGCGCCATTCCGAGTCCGGCGGACAAAGTTGGCCAGCCCCACCCCCCAAGGCTATAGCCCACCCATTTTTGTGGCCTTTTTCCGCTGGACGAACATGGCGCCCCGGCCTTCGGGCGGGTATTTTTGGGCGTGGCTGTGCCCGCTGCCTATTTTTGGGACACGGAGACGTCTCGCAAAGTCTCGCGCCATTCCGAGTCCGGCGGACGAAGTTGGCCAGCCCCACCCCTCAAGGCTATAGCCCACCCGTTTTTGTGGCCTTTTTCCGCTGGACGAACTTGACGCCCCGGCCTTCGGGCGGTTATTTTTGGGCGCGGCTGTGTCCGCGGCCTATTTTTGGTACACGGACGCGCCTCGCAAAGTCTCGCGCCATTCCGAGTCCGGCGGACGAAGCTGGCCAGCCCCACCCCCCAAGGCTATAGCCCACCCGTTTTTGTGGCCTTTTTCCGCTGGACGAACTTGGCGCCCCGGCCTTCGGGCGGTTATTTTTGGGTGCGGCTGTGCCCGGGGCCTATTTTTGGCACACGGAGGCCGCTCGCAAAGTCTCGCGCCATTCCGAGTCCGGCGGACGAAGTGGGCCAGCCCCACCCTCCCAAGGCTATAGCCCACCCGTTTTTGTGGCCTTTTTCCGCTGGACAAACTTGGCGCCCCGCCTTCGGGCGGTTATTTTTGGGCGCGGCTGTGCCCGGGGCCTATTTTTGGCACACGGAGGCTGCTCGCAAAGTCTCGCGCCATTCTGAGTCCGGCGGACGAAGTGGGCCAGCCCCACCCCCCAAGGCTATAGCCCACCCGTTTTTGTGGCCTTTTTCCGCTGGACGAACTTGGCGGCCCGGCCTTCGTGAGGTTATTTTTGGGCACGGCTGTGCCCGGGGCCTATTTTTGGCACACGGAGGCCGCTCGCAATGTCTCGCGCCATTCTGAGTCCGGCGGACGAAGGGGGCCAGCCCCACCCCCCAAGGCTATAGCCCACCCGTTTTTGTGGCCTTTTTCCGCTGGACGAACGTGGCGCCCCGCCCTTCGGGAGGTTATTTTTGGGCGCGGCTGTGCCCGGGGCCTATTTTTGGTACAGGGAGGGCGCTGGCAATGTCTCGCGCCATTCCGAGTCCGGCGGACGAAGTTGGCCAGCTCACTCCCCAAGGCTATAGCCCACCCGTTTTTGTGGCCTTTTTCCCCTGGACGAACTTGGCGCACCGGCCTTCGGGTGGTTATTTTTGGGCGCGGCTGTGCCCGGGGCCTATTTTTGGCACACAAAGGCCGCTCGCAAAGTCTCGCGCCATTCCGAGTCCGGCGGACGAAGCTGGCCAGCCCCACCCCGCAAGGCTATAGCCCACCCGTTTTTGTGGCCTCTTTCCGCTGGACGAACTGGGCGCCCCGGCCTTCGGGCGGTTATTTTTGGGCGCGGCTGTGCCCGGGGCCTAGTTTTGACACACGGTGGCTGCTCGCAAAGTCTCGCGCCATTCCGAGTCCGGCGGACGAAGTTGGCCAGCCCCACCCCCCAAGGCTATAGCCCACCCGTTTTTGTGGCCTTTTTCCGCTGGACGAACATGGCGCCCCGGCCTTCGGGCGGTTATCTTTGGACGCGGCTGTGCCCGGGCCCTATTTTTGGCTCACGGACGCCGCTCGCAAAGTCTCGCGCCATTCCGAGTCCGGCGGACGAAGTTGGCCTGCCCCACCCCCCAAGGCTATAGCCCGCCCGTTTTTGTGGCCTTTTTCCGCAGGAGGAACTTGGCGCCACCGCCTTCGGGGGGTTTTTTTTGGGCGCGGCTGCGCCCGGGGCCTATTTTTGGCACACGGAGGCCGCTCGCAAAGTCTCGCGCCATTCTGAGTCCGGCGGACGAAGTCGGCCGGCCCAACCCCCCAAGGCTATAGCCCACCCGTTTTTGTGGCCTTTTTCCGCTGGACGAACGTGGCGCCCCGCCCTTCGGGGGGTTATTTTTGGGCGCGGCTGTGCCCGGGGCCTATTTTTTGCACACGGAGGCCGCTGGCAATGTCTCGCGCCATTCCCAGTCCGGCGGACGAAGTCGGCCAGCCCAGCCCCCCAAGACTATAGCCCACCCGTTTTTGTGGCCTTTTTCCCCTGGACGAACTTGGCGCACCGGCCTTCGGGCTGGTATTTTTTGGCGCGGCTGTGCCCGCGGCCTATTTTTGGCACGCGGAAGCCGCTCGCAAAATCTCGCCCCATTCCGAGTCCGGCGGACGAAGTTGGCCAGCCCCACCCCCCAAGGCTATAGCCCACCCGTTTTTGTGGCCTCTTTCCGCTGGACGAACTGGGCACCCCGGCCTTCGGGCGGTTATTTTTGGGCGCGGCTGTGCCCGGGGACTATTTTTGACACACGGTGGCCGCTCGCAAAGTCTCGCGCCATTCCGAGTCCGGCGGACGAAGTTGGCCAGCCCCACCCCCCAAGGCTATAGCCCACCCGTTTTTGTGGCCTTTTTCCGCTGGACGAACATGGCGCCCCGGCCTTCGGGAGGTTATCTTTGGACGCGGCTGTGCCCGGGCCCTATTTTTGGCTCACGGACGCCGCTCGCAAAGTCTCGCGCCATTCCGAGTCCGGCGGACGAAGTTGGCCTGCCCCACCCCCCAAGGCTATAGCCCGCCCGTTTTTGTGGCCTTTTTCCGCAGGAGGAACTTGGCGCCTCAGCCTTCGGGCGGTTATTTTTGGGCGCGGCTGCGACCGGGGCCTATTTTTGGCACACGGAGGCCGCTCGCAAAGTCTCGCGCCATTCTGAGTCCGGCGGACGAAGTTGGCCGACCCAACCCCCCAAGGCTATAGCCCACCCGTTTTTGTGGCCTTTTTCCGCTGGACGAACGTGGCGCCCCGCCCTTCGGGGGGTTATTTTTGGGCGCGGCTGTGCCCGGGGCCTATTTTTTGCACACGGAGGCCGCTGGCAATGTCTCGCGCCATTCCCAGTCCGGCGGACGAAGTCGGCCAGCCCCACCCCCCAAGGCTATAGCCCACCCGTTTTTGTGGCCTTTTTCCCCTGGACGAACTTGGCGCACCGGCCTTCGGGTGGTTATTTTTGGGCGCGGCTGGGCCCGGGGCCTATTTTTGACACACGGTGGCCGCTCGCAAAGTCTCGCTCCATTCCGAGTCCGGCGGACGAAGTTGGCCAGCCCCACCCCCCAAGGCTATAGCCCACCAGTTTTTGTGGACTTTTTCCGCTGGACGAACATGGCGCCCCGGCCTTCGGGCGGTTATCTTTGGACGCGGCTGTGCCCGGGCCCTATTTTTGGCTCACGGACGCCGCTCGCAAAGTCTCGCGCCATTCCGAGTCCGGCGGACGAAGTTGGCCTGCCCCACCCCCCAAGGCTATAGCCCGCCCGTTTTTGTGGCCTTTTTCCGCAGGAGGAACTTGGCGCCTCAGCCTTCGGGCGGTTATTTTTGGGCGCGGCTGCGCCCGGGGCCTATTTTTGGCACACGGAGGCCGCTCGCAAAGTCTCGCGCCATTCTGAGTCCGGCGGACGAAGTTGGCCGGCCCAACCCCCCAAGGCTATAGCCCACCCGTTTTTGTGGCCTTTTTCCACTGGACGAACTTGGCGCCCCGGCCTTCGGGCGGGTATTTTTGGGCGCGGCTGTGCCCGTGGCCTATTTTTGGCACACGGAGGCGCCTCGCAAAGTCTCGCGCCATTCCGAGTCTGGCGGACGAAGTCTGCCAGCCCCACCCCCGAAGGCTATAGCACACCCGTTTTTGTGGCCATTTTCCGCTGGACGAACTTGGCGCCCCGGCCTTCGGTCGAGTATTTTTTTGCGCGGCTGTGCCCGCGGCCTATTTTTGGCACACGGAGGCCGCTCGCAAAGTCTCGCGCCATTCTGAGTCCGGCGGACGAAGTTGGCCAGCCCCTCCCCAAGGCTATAGCCCGCCCGTTTTTGGCCATTTTCCGCTGGGCCAGACTTGCCGCCCCGGCCTTCGGGCGGTAACTTTTGGGTGCGGCTGTGCCCGTGACCTATTTTTGGCACGCGGAGGTGGCTCGCAAATTCTCGCCCCATTCCGAGTTCGGCGGACGAAGTGGGCAGCCCCTCCCCACAAGGCTATAGCCCACCCGTTTATTGGCCATTTTTCCGTTGGACGAACTTGGCGCCCCGGCCTTCGGGCGGTTATTTTTGGGCGCGGCTATGCCCGGGGCCTATTTTTGGCACACGGAGGCCTCTCGCAAAGTCTCGCGCCATTCCGAGCCCGGCGGACGAAGTTGGCCAGCCCCACCCCCCAAGGCTATAGCCCACCCGTTTTTGTGGCCTTTTTCCGCTGGACGAACTTGGCGCCCCGGCCTTCGGGCGGGTATTTTTGGGCGCGGCTGTGCCCGTGGCCTATTTTTGGCACACGGAGGCGCCTCGCAAAGTCTCGCGCCATTCCGAGTCTGGCGGACGAAGTCTGCCAGCCCCACCCCCGAAGGCTATAGCACACCCGTTTTTGTGGCCATTTTCCGCTGGACGAACTTGGCGCCCCGGCCTTCGGTCGAGTATTTTTTTGCGCGGCTGTGCCCGCGGCCTATTTTTGGCACACGGAGGCCGCTCGCAAAGTCTCGCGCCATTCTGAGTCCGGCGGACGAAGTTGGCCAGCCCCTCCCCCCAAGGCTATAGCCCGCCCGTTTTTTGGCCATTTTTCCGCTGGACGAACTTGCCGCCCCGGCCTTCGGGCGGTAACTTTTGGGTGCGGCTGTGCCCGTGACCTATTTTTGGCACGCGGAGGTGGCTCGCAAATTCTCGCCCCATTCCGAGTCCGGCGGACGAAGTGGGCAGCCCCTCCCCACAAGGCTATAGCCCACCCGTTTATTGGCCATTTTTCCGTTGGACGAACTTGGCGCCCCGGCCTTCGGGCGGTTATTTTTGGGCGCGGCTATGCCCGGGGCCTATTTTTGGCACACGGAGGCCTCTCGCAAAGTCTCGCGCCATTCCGAGCCCGGCGGACGAAGTTGGCCAGCCCCACCCCCCAAGGCTATAGCCCACCCGTTTTTGTGGCCTTTTTCCGCTGGACGAACTTGGCGCCCCGGCCTTCGGGCGGTTATTTTTTGCCGCGGCTGTGCCCGGGGACTATTTTTGGCACACGGAGGCCGCTCGCAAAGTCTCGCGCCATTCCGAGTCCGGCGGACGAAGTGGGCCAGCCCCACCCGCCAAGGCTATAGCCCACCCGTTTTTGTGGCCTTTTTCCGCTGGACGAACTTGGCGCCCCGGGCTTCTTGCGGTTATTTTTGGGCGCGGCTGTGTCCGGGGCCTATTTTTGACACACGGAGGCCGATCGCAATGTCTCGCACCATTCCGAGTCCGGCGGACGAAGTGGGCCAGCCCCACCCCCCAAGGCTATAGCCCACCCGTTTTTGTGGCCTTTTTCCGCTGGACGAACTTGGCGCCCCGGCCTTCGGGCGGGTATTTTTGGACGCGGCCGTGCCCGCAGCCTATTTTTGGCTCACAGAGGCGCCTCACAAAGTCTCGCGCCATTCCGAGTCCGGCGGACGAAGTTGGCCAGCCCCACCCCCCAAGGCTATAGCCCACCCGTTTTTGTGGCCTTTTTCCGCTGGACGAACTTGGCGCCCAAGCCTTCGGGCGGGTATTTTTGGGCGCGGCTGTACCCGCGGCCATTTTTGGCGCACGGAGGCGCCTCGCAAAGTCTCGCGCCATTCCGAGTACGGCGGACGAAGTTTGCCAGCCCCACCCCCCAAGCCTATAGCCCACCCGTTTTTGTGGCCATTTTCCGCTGGACGAACTTGGCGCCCCGGCCTTCGGGCGGGTATTTTTGGGCGCGGCTGTGCACGCGGCCTATTTTTGGCACACGGAAGCGCTTCGCAAAGTCTCGCGCCATTCCGAGTCCGGCGGACGAAGTTGGCCAGCCCCACCCCCCCAAGGCTATAGCCCACCCGTTTTTGTGGCCATTTTCCGCTGGACGAACTTGGCGCCCCGGCCTTCGGGCGGGTATTATTGGGCGCGGCTGGCCCGCGGCCTATTTTTGGCACACGGAGGTGCAATGCAAAGTCTCGCGCCATTCCGAGTCCGGCGGACGAAGTTTGCCAGCCCCACCCCCCAAGGCTATAGCCCACCCGTTTTTGTGGCCATTTTCCGCTGGACGAACTTGGCGCCCCGGCCTTCGGGCGGTTATCTTTGGACGCGGCTGTGCCCGGGCCCTATTTTTGGCTCACGGACGCCGCTCGCAAAGTCTCGCGCCATTCCGAGTCCGGCGGACGAAGTTGGCCAGCCCCACCCCCCAAGGCTATAGCCCACCCGTTTTTGTGGCCTTTTTCCGCTGGACGAAGTTGGCGCCCCGGTCTTCGGGCTGTTATTTTTGGGCGCGGCTGTGCCCGGGTCCTATTTTTGGCACACGGAGGCTGCTCGTAAAGTCTCGCGCCAGTCCGAGTCCGAGGCGGACAGTAGGCCAGCCCCACCCCCCAAGGCTATAGCCCACCCTTTTTGTGGCCTTTTCCGCTGGACGAACTTGGCGCCCGGTCTTCGGGCTGTTATTTTTGGGCGCGGCTGTGCCCGGGGCCTATTTTTGGCACACGGAGGCCACTCGCATAGTCTCGCGCCATTCCGAATCCGGCGGACGAAGTTGGCCAGCCCCACCCCCCAAGGCTGTAGCCCACCCGTTTTTGTGGCAATTTTCCGCTGGACGAACTTGGCGCCCCGGCCTTCGGGCGGGTATTATTGGGCGCGGCTGCGCCCACGGCCTATTTTTGGCACACGGAGGCGCATTGCAAAGTCTCGCGCCATTCCGAGTCCGGCGGACGAAGTTGGCCAGCCCCACCCCCCAAGGCTATAGCCCACCCGTTTTTGTGGCCTTTTTCCGCTGGACGAACTTGGCGCCCCGGTCTTCGGGCTGTTATTTTTGGGCGCGGCTGTGCCCGGGTCCTATTTTTGGCACACGGAGGCTGCTCGTAAAGTCTCGCGCCAGTCCGAGTCCGGCGGACGAAGTAGGCCAGCCCCACCCCCCAAGGCTATAGCCCACCCTTTTTTGTGGCCTTTTTCCGCTGGACGAACTTGGCGCCCCGGCCTTCGGGCTGTTATTTTTGGGCGCGGCTGTGCCCGGGGCCTATTTTTGGCACACGGAGGCCACTCGCATAGTCTCGCGCCATTCCGAATCCGGCGGACGAAGTTGGCCAGCCCCACCCCCCAAGGCTGTAGCCCACCCGTTTTTGTGGCAATTTTCCGCTGGACGAACTTGGCGCCCCGGCCTTCGGGCGGGTATTATTGGGCGCGGCTGCGCCCACGGCCTATTTTTGGCACACGGAGGCGCATTGCAAAGTCTCGCGCCATTCCGAGTCCGGCGGACGAAGTTGGCCAGCCCCACCCCCCAAGGCTATAGCCCACCCGTTTTTGTGGCCTTTTTCCGCTGGACGAACTTGGCGCCCAAGCCTTCGGGCGGGTATTTTTGGGCGCGGCTGTACCCGCGGCCATTTTAGCGCACGGAGCCGCCGCAAAGTCTCGCGCCATTCCGAGTACGGCGGACGAAGTTTGCCAGCCCCACCCCCCAAGCCTATAGCCCACCCGTTTTTGTGGCCATTTTCCGCTGGACGAACTTGGCGCCCCGGCCTTCGGGCGGGTATTTTTTAGGCGTGGCTGTGCACGCGGCCTATTTTTGGCACACGGAAGCGCTTCGCAAAGTCTCGCGCCATTCCGAGTCCGGCGGACGAAGTTGGCCAGCCCCACCCCCCAAGGCTATAGCCCACCCGTTTTTGTGGCCATTTTCCGCTGGACGAACTTGGCGCCCCGGCCTTCGGTCGAGTATTTTTTTGCGCGGCTGTGCCCGCGGCCTATTTTTGGCACTCAGAAGCGCCTCGCAAAGTCTCGCGCCATTCCGAGTCTGGAGGACGAAGTTGGCCAGCCCCACCCCCCAAGGCTATAGCCCACCCGTTTTTGTGGCCATTTTCCGCTGGACGAACTTGGCGCCCCGGCCTTCGGGCGGGTATTATTGGGCGCGGCTGGCCCGCGGCCTATTTTTGGCACACGGAGGTGCAATGCAAAGTCTCGCGCCATTCCGAGTCCGGCGGACGAAGTTTGCCAGCCCCACCCCCCAAGGCTATAGCCCACCCGTTTTTGTGGCCATTTTCCGCTGGACGAACTTGGCGCCCCGGCCTTCGGGCGGTTATCTTTGGACGCGGCTGTGCCCGGGCCCTATTTTTGGCTCACGGACACCGCTCGTAAAGTCTCGCGCCATTCCGAGTCCGGCGGACGAAGTTGGCCAGCCCCACCCCCCAAGGCTATAGCCCACCCGTTTTTGTGGCCATTTTCCGCTGGACGAACTTGGCGCCCCGGCCTTCGGGCGGGTATTTTTGGGCGCGGCTGTGCCCGCGGCCTATTTTTGGTACACGGAGGATCCTCGCAAAGTCTCGCGCCATTCCGAGTCTGGCGGACGAGGTGGGCCAGCCCCACCACCCAAGGCTATAGCCCACCCGTTTTTGTGGCCTTTTTCCGCTGAACGAACTAGGCGCCCCGGCCTTCGGGCGGGTATTTTTGGGCGCGGCTGTGCCCGCGGCCTATTTTTGACACACGGAGGCGCCTCGCAAAGTCTTGCGCCATTCCGAGCCCGGCGGACGAAGTAGGCCAGCCCCACCCCCCATGGCTATGGCGCACCCGTTTTTGTGGCCTTTTTCCGCTGGACGAACTTGGCGCCCCGACCTTCGGGCGGGTATTTTTGGGCGCGGCTGTGCCCGCGGCCTATTTTTGGCACACGGAGGCACCTCGACAAGTCTCGCGCCATTCCGAGTCCGGCGGACGGAGTTGGCCAGCCCCACCCCCCAAGGCTATAGCCCAACCGTTTTTGTGACCTTTTTCCGCTGGACGAACTTGGCGCCCCGGCCTTCGGGCGGGTATTTTTGGGCGCGGCAGTGCCCGCGGCCTATTTTTGGCACACGGAGGCACCTCGACAAGTCTCGCGCCATTCAGAGTCCGGCGGACGGAGTTGGCCAGCCCCACCCCCCAAGGCTATAGACCAACCGTTTTTGTGGCCTTTTTCCGGTGGACGAACTTGGCGCCCCGGCCTTCGGGCGGGTATTTTTGCGCGCGGCTGTGCCCGCGGCCTATTTTTGGCACACGGAGGCACCTCGACAAGTCTCGCGCCATTCCGAGTCCGGCGGACGGAGTTGGCCAGCCCCACCCCCCAAGGCTATAGCCCACCCGTTTTTGTGGCCTTTTTCAGCTGGACGAAATTGGCGCCCCGGCCTTCGGGCGGTTATTTTTGTGCGCGGCTGTGCCCGCAGCCTAGTTTTGGCACGCGGAGGCCGTTCGCAAAGTCTCACCCAATTCCGAGTCCGGCGGACGAAGTTGGCCAGCCTTCCCCCCAAGGCTATAGCCCACCCGTTTTTTGGCAATTTTTAGCTGGATGAACTTGGCGCCCCGGCCTTCGGGTGGTTATTTTTGGGCGCGGCTGTGCCCGTAGCCTATTTTTGGCACGCGGAGGCCGTTCGCAAAGTCTCGCCCTATTCCGAGTCCGGCGGACGAAGTTGGACAGCCCCTCCCCCCAAGGCTATAGCCCACCCGTTTTTTGGCCATATTTCCGCTGGATGAACTTCGGGCAGCTATTTTTGGGCGCGGCTGTGCGCGTGGCCTATTTTTAGCACGGGGAGGCCGTTCGCAAAGTCTTGCCCCATTCCGAGTCCGGCGGACGAAGTTGGCCAGCCCCTCCCCCCAAGGCTATAGCCCACCCGTTTTTTGGCCATTTTTCCGCTGGACGAACTTGGCGCCCCGGCCTTCGGGCGGTTATTTTGGGGCGCGGCTGTGCCCGCGGCCTATTTTTGGTACACAGAGGCTGCTCACAAAGACTCGTCCCATTCCGAGTCCGGCGGACGAAGTTGGCCCGCCCATCCCCCCAAGGCTATAGCGCACCCGTTTTTTGGCCATTTTTCCGCTGGACGAACTTGGCGCCCCGGCCTTCGGGCGGTTATTTTTGGGCGCGGCTGTGCCCAAGGCCTATTTTTGGCACGCGGAGGCCGCTCGTAAAGTCTCGCCCCATTCCGAGTCCGGCGGACGAAGTAGGCCAGCCCCTCCCCCCAAGGCTATAGCCCACCCGTTTTTTGGCAATTTTTAGCTGGACGAACTTGGCGCCCCGGCCTTCGGTTGGTTATTTTTGGGCGTGGCTGTGCCCGTAGCTTATTTTTGGCACGCGGAGGCCGTTCATAAAGTTTTGCCCTATTCCGAGTCCGGCGGACGAAGTTGGCCAGCCCCTCCCCCCAAGCCTATAGCCCACCCGTTTTTTGGCCATTTTTCCGCTGGACGAACTTGGCGCCCCGGCCTTCGGGCGGTTATTTTTGGGCGCGGCTGTGGCCGCGGCCTATTTTTGGAACGCGGAGGCCGCTCTCAAAGTCTCGCCCCATTCCGAGTCCGGCGGACGAAGTTGGCCAGCCCCTCCCCCCAAGGCTATAGCCCACCCGTTTTTTGGCAATTTTTAGCTGGACGAACTTGGCGCCCCGGCCTTCGGGTGGTTATTTTTGGGTACGGCTGTGCCCGTGGCCTATTTTTGGCTCGCGGAGGCCGCTCGCAAAGTCTCGCCCTATTCCGAGTCCGGCGGACGAAGTTGGCCAGCCCCTCCCCCCAAGGCTATAGCCCACCCGTTTTTTGGCCATATTTCCGCTGGACGAACTTCGGGAGGTTATTTTTTGGAGCGGCTGCGCGCGCGGCCTATTTTTGGCACGCGAAGGCCGTTCGCAAAGTCTCGTCCCATTCCGAGTCCGGCGGACAACGTTAGCCAGCCCTTCCCCCCATGGCTATAGCCCTCCCGTTTTTTGGCCATTTTTCCGCTGGACGAACTTGGCGCCCCGGCCTTCGGGTGGTTATTTTTGGGCGCGGCTGTGCCCGCGGCGTATTTTTAGCACGTGGAGGCCGCTCGCAAAGTCTCGCCCCATTCCGAGTCCGGCGGACGAAGTGGGCCAGCCCCTCCCCCCAAGGCTATAGCCCACCCGTTTTTTGGCCATTTTTCCGCTGGACGAACTTGGCGCCCCGGCCTTTGGGCGGTTACTTTTGGGCGCGGCTGTGCCCGCGGCCTATTTTTGGCACGCGGAGGCCGCTCGTAAAGTCTCGTCCCATTCCGAGTCCGGCGGACGAAGTTGGCCAGCCCCCCCCCCCCCCCGCAAGGCTATAGCCCAACCGTTTTTTGGCCATTTTTCCGCTGGACGAACTTGGCGCACAGGCCTTCGGGCGGTCATTTTTGGGCGCGGCTGTGCCCGTGGCCTATTTTCGGCATGCGGAGGCCGCTCGCAAAGTCTCACCCCATTCCGAGTCTGGCGGACGAAGTTGGCCAGCCCCTCCCCCCAAGGCTATAGCCCACCCGTTTTTTGGCCATTTTTCCGCTGGACGAACTTGGCGCCCCGGCCTTCGGGTGGTTATTTTTGGGCGCGGCTGTGCCCGCGGCCTATTTTTAGCACGTGGAGGCCACTCGCAAAGTCTCGCCCCATTCCGAGTCCGGCGGACGAAGTGGGCCAGCCCCTCCCCCCAAGGCTATAGCCCACCCGTTTTTTGGCCATTTTTCCGCTGGACGAACTTGGCGCCCCGGCCTTTGGGCGGTTACTTTTGGACGCGGCTGTGCCCGCGGCCTATTTTTGGCACGCGGAGGCCGCTCGTAAAGTCTCGTCCCATTCCGAGTCCGGCGGACGAAGTTGGCCAGCCCCACCCCCCAAGGCTATAACCCACCCGTTTTTGTGGCCTCTTTCCGCTGGACGAACTTGGCGCCCCGGCCTTCGGGCGGGTATTTTTGGGCGCGGCTGTGCCCATGCCCTATTTTGGCACACAGAAGCGCCTCGCAAAGTCTCGCGCCATTCCGAGTCCGGCGGACGAAGTTGGCCAGCCCCACCCCCCAAGGCTATAGCCCACCCGTTTTTGTGGCCTCTTTCCGCTGGACGAACTTGGCGCCCCGGCCTTCGGGCGGGAATTTTTGGGCGCGGCTGTGCCCGCGGCCTATTTCTGGCACACGGAGGCGCCTCGCAAAGTCTCGCGCCATTCCGAGTCCGGCGGACGAAGTTGGCCAGCCCCAACCCCCAAGGCTATAGCCCACCCGTTTTTGTGGCCTCTTTCCGGAGGACGAACTTGGCGCCCCGGCCTTCGGGCTGGTATTTTTGGGCGTGGCTGTGCCCGCGGCCTATTTTTGGCACACGGAGGCGTCTCGCAAAGTCTCGCACCATTCCGAGTCCGGCGGACGAAGTAGGCCAGCCCCACCCCCCAAGGCTATAGCCCACCCGTTTTTGTGGCCTCTTTCCGCTGGACGAACTTGGCGCCCCGGCCTTCGGGCGGGTATTTTTGGGCGCGGCTGTGCCCGCGGCCTATTTTTGGCACACGGAGGCGCCTCGCAAAGTCTCGCGCCATTCTGAGTCCGGCGGACGAAGTTGGCCAGCCCCACCCCCCAAGGCTATAGCCCACCCGTTTTTGTGGCCTCTTTCCGCTGGACGAACTTGGCGCCCCGGCCTTCGGGCGGGTATTTTTGGGCGCGGCTGTGCCCGCGGCCTATTTTTGGCACACGGAGGCGCCTCGCAAAGTCTCGCGCCATTCCGAGTCCGGCGGACGAAGTTGGCCAGCCCCACCCCCCAAGGCTATAGCCCACCCGTTTTTGCGGCCTCTTTCCGCAGGACGAACTTGGCGCCCCGGCCTTCGGCCGGGTATTTTTGGACGCTACTGTGCCCGCGGCCTATTTCTGGCACACGGAGGCGCCTCGCAAAGTCTCGCGCCATTCCGAGTCCGGCGGACGAAGTTGGCCAGCCCCACCCCCCAAGGCTATAGCCCACCCGTTTTTGCGGCCTCTTTCCGCAGGACGAACTTGGCGCCCCGGCCTTCGGCCGGGTATTTTTGGGCGCTACTGTGCCCGCGGCCTATTTCTGGCACACGGAGGCGCCTCGCAAAGTCTCGCGCCATTCCGAGTCCGGCGGACGAAGTGGGCCAGCCCTACCCCCAAGGCTATAGCCCACCCGTTTTTGTGGCCTCTTTCCGCTGGACGAACTTGGCGCCCCGGCCTTCGGGCGGGTATTTTTGGGTGAGGCTGTGCCCGCGGCCTATTTTTGGCACACGGAGGCGCCTCGCAAAGTCTCGCGCCATTCCGAGTCCGGCGGACGAAGTTGGCCAGCCCCACCCCCCAAGGCTATAGCCCACCCGTTTTTGTGGCCTCTTTCCGCTGGACGAACTTGGCGCCCCGGCCTTCGGGCGGGTATTTTTGGGCGCGGCTGTGCCCGTGGCCTATTTTTGGCACACGGAGGCGCCTCGCAAAGTCTCGCGCCATTCCGATTCCGGCGGACGAAGTTGGCCAGCCCCACCCCCCAAGGCTATAGCCCACCCGTTTTTGTGGCCTCTTTCCGCTGGACGAACTTGGCGCCCCGGCCTTCGGGCGGGTATTTTTGGGCGCGGCTGTGCCCGCGGCCTATTTTTGGCACACGGAGGCGCCTCGCAAAGTCTCACGCCATTCCGAGTCCGCGGACAGTTGGCCAGCCCCACCCCAAGGCTATTGCCCACCCGTTTTTGTGGCCTCTTTCCGCTGGACGAACTTGGCGCCCCGGCCTTCGGGCGGGTATTTTTGGGCGCGGCTGTGCCCGCGGCCTATTTTTGGCACACGGAGGCGCCTCGCAAAGTCTCGCGCCATTCCGAGTCCGGCGGACGAAGTGGGCCAGCCCCACCCCCCAAGGCTATAGCCCACCCGCTTTTGTGGCCTCTTTCCGCTGGACGAACTTGGCGCCCCGGCCTTCGGGCGGGTATTTTTGGGCGCGGCTGTGCCCGCTGACCTATTTTGGCACACGGAGGCGCCTCGCAAAGTCTCGCGCCATTCCGAGTCCGAGGCGGGACAAAGTGGGCCAGCTCCAACCCCCAAGACTATAGCCCGCCCGTTTTTGTGGCCACTTTCCGCTGGACGAACTTGGCGACCCGGCCTTCGGGCGGGTATTTTTGGGCGCGGCTGTGCCCGCGGCCTATTTTTGGCACACGGAGGCGCCTCGCAAAGTCTCGCGCCATTCCGAGTGCGGCGGACGAAGTTGGCCAGCCCCACCCCCCAAGGCTATAGCCCACCCGTTTTTGTGGCCTCTTTCCGCTGGACGAACTTGGCGCCCCGGCCTTCGGGCGGGTATTTTTGGGCGCGGCTGTGCCCGCGGCCTATTTTTGGCACACGAAGGCGCCTCGCAAAGTCTCGCGCCATTCCGAGTCCGGCGGACGAAGTTGGCCAGCCCCACCCCCCAAGGCTATAGCCCACCCGTTTTTGTGGCCTCTTTCCGCTGGACGAAATGGCGCCCCGGCCTTCGGGCGGGTATTTTTGGGCGCGGCTGTGCCCGCTGCCTATTTTTCGCACACGTAGGCGGCTCGCAAAGTCTCGCGCCATTCCGAGTCCGGCGGACGAAGTTGGCCAGCCCCACCCCCCAAGGCTATAGCCCACCCGTTTTTGTGGCCTCTTTCCGCTGGACGAACTTGGCGCCCCGGCGTTCGGGCGGGTATTTTTGGGCGCGGCTGTGCCCGCGGCCTATTTTTGGCACACGTAGGCAGCTAGCAAAGTCTCGCGCCATTCCGAGTCCGGCGGACGAAGTTGGCCAGCCCCACCCCCCAAGGCTATAGCCCACCCGTTTTTGTGGCCTCTTTCCGCTGGACGAACTTGGCGCCCCGGCGTTCGGGCGGGTATTTTTGGGCGCGGCTGTGCCCGCGGCCTATTTTTGGCACACAAAGGCGCCTCGCAAATTCTCGCGCCATTCCGAGTCCGGCGGACGAAGTTGGACAGCCCCACCCCCCAAGGCTATAGCCCACCCGTTTTTGTGGCCTCTTTCCGCTGGACGAACTTGGCGCCCCGGCTTTCGGGCGGGTATTTTTGGGCGCGGCTGTGCCCGCGGCCTATTTTTGGCACACGGAGGCGCCTCGCAAAGTCTCGCGCCATTCCGATTCCGGCGGACGAAGTTGGCCAGCCCCACCCCCCAAGGCTATAGCCCACCCGTTTTTGTGGCCTCTTTCCGCTGGACGAACTTGGCGCCCCGGCCTTCGGGCGGGTATTTTTGGCACACGGAGGCGCCTCGCAAAGTCTCGCGCCATTCCGAGTCCGGCGGACGAAGTTGGCCAGCCCCACTCCCCAAGGCTATAGCCCACCCGTTTTTGTGGCCTCTTTCCGCTGGACGAACTTGGCGCCCCGGCCTTCGGGCGGGTATTTTTGGGCGCGGCTGTGCCCGTGGCCTATTTTTGGCACACGGAGGCGCCTCGCAAAGTCTCGCGCCATTCCGATTCCGGCGGACGAAGTTGGCCAGCCCCACCCCCAAGGCTATAGCCCACCCGTTTTTGTGGCCTCTTTCCGCTGGACGAACTTGGCGCCCGGCCTTTGGGCGGGTATTTTTGGGCGCGGCTGTGCCCGCTGGCCTATTTTTGGCACACGGAGGCGCCTCGCAAAGTCTCACGCCATTCCGAGTCCGCGGACGAGTTGGCCAGCCCCACCCCCAAGGCTATTGCCCACCCGCTTTTGTGGCCTCTTTCCGCTGGACGAACTTGGCGCCCGGCCTTCGGGCGGGTATTTTTAGGCGCGGCTGTGCCCGCGGCCTATTTTTGGCACACGGAGGCGCCTCGCAAAGTCTCGCGCCATTCCGAGTCCGGCGGACGAAGTAGGCCAGCCCCACCCCCAAGGGGAAAGCCCACCCCGTTTTGGGGCCTCTTTCCGCTGGACGAACTTGGCGCCCCGGCCTTCGGGCGGGTATTTTTGGGCGCGGCTGTGCCCGCGGCCTATTTTTGGCACACGGAGGCGCCTCGCAAAGTCTCGCGCCATTCCGAGTCCGGCGGACGAAGTGGGCCAGCTCCAACCCCCAAGACTATAGCCCGCCCGTTTTTGTGGCCACTTTCCGCTGGACGAACTTGGCGACCCGGCCTTCGGGCGGGTATTTTTGGGCGCGGCTGTGCCCGCGGCCTATTTTTGGCACACGGAGGCGCCTCGCAAAGTCTCGCGCCATTCCGAGTGCGGCGGACGGTTGGCCAGCCCCACCCCCAAGGCTATAGCCCACCCGTTTTGTGGCCTCTTTCCGCTGGACGAACTTGGCGCCCGGCCTTCGGGCGGGTATTTTTGGCGCGGCTGTGCCCAAGGCCTATTTCTGGCACACGACGGTGCCCGGCCAAGTCTCGCGCCATTCCGAGTCCGGCGGACGAAGTTGGCCAGCCCCACCCCCCAAGGCTATAGCCCACCCGGTTTTGTGGCCTCTTTCCGCTGGACGAAATGGCGCCCGGCCTTCGGGCGGGTATTTTTGGGCGCGGCTGTGCCCGCTGCCTATTTTTCGCACACGTAGGCGGCTCGCAAAGTCTCGCGCCATTCCGAGTCCGGCGGACGGAGTTGGCCAGCCCCACCCCAAGGCTATAGCCCACCCGTTTTTGTGGCCTCTTTCCGCTGGACGAACTTGGCGCCCGGCGCTCGGGCGGGTATTTTGGCGCGGCTGTGCCCGCGGCCTATTTTTGGCACACGTAGTCAGATAGCAAAGTCTCGCGCCATTCCGAGTCCAGCGGCGGACGGTTGGCCAGCCCCACCCCCAAGGCTATAGCCCACCCGCTTTTGTGGCCTCTTTCCGCTGGACGAACTTGGCGCCCGGCGTTCGGGCGGGTATTTTTGGCGCGGCTGTGCCCGCGGTCTATTTTTGGCACACAAAGGCGCCCGCAAATTCTCGCGCCATTCCGAGTCCGGCGGACGAAGTTGGCCAGCCCCACCCCCAAGGTATAGCCCACCCCGGGTTGTGGCCGCTGTCCGCGGGACGAACGTGGCGCCCCGGCGTGGGGGGCGGGTATTTTTGGGGGCGGCTGTGCCCGCGGCCTATTTTTGGCACACGGAGGCGCCTCGCAAAGTCTCGCGCCATTCCGAGTCCGGCGGACGAAGTTGGCCAGCCCCACCCCCCAAGGCTATAGCCCACCCATTTTTGTGGCCTCTTTCCGCTGGACGAACTTGGCGCCCCGGCCTTCGGGCGGGTATTTTTGGGTGCGGCTGTGCCTTCGGGCGGGTATTTTTGGCACACGGAGGCGCCTCGCAAAGTCTCGCGCCATTCCGAGACCGGCGGACGAAGTTGGCCAGCCCCACCCCCAAGGCTATAGCCCACCCGTTTTGTGGCCTCTTTCCGCTGGACGAACTTGCGCGCCCCGGCGTTCGGGCGGGTATTTTTGGCGCGGCTGTGCCCGCGGCCTATTTTTTGGCACACGAGGCGGCTCGCATAGTCTCGCGCGATTCCGAGTGCGGCGGACGGTTGGCCAGCCCCACCCCCAAGGCTATAGCCCACCCGTTTTGTGGCCTCTTTCCGCTGGACGAACTTGGCGCCCGGCCTTCGGGCGGAGTATTTTTGGCGCGGCTGTGCTCGCGGCCTATTTTTCGCACACGTGAGGCGGCTCGCAAAGTCTCGCGCCATTCCGAGTCCGCGGACCAGTTGGCCAGCCCCACCCCCAAGGCTATAGCCCACCACGTTTTGTGGCCTCTTTCCGCTGGACGAACTTGGCGCCCGGCCTTCGGGCGGGTATTTTAGGCGCGGCTGTGCCTGTGGCCTCTTTTTTGGCACACAAAGGCGCCTCGCAAAGTCTCGCGCCATTCCGAGTCCGCGGACGAGTTGGCCAGCCCTAACCCCCAAGGCTATAGCCCACCCGTTTTGTGGCCTCTTTCCGCTGGACGAACTTGGCGCCCGGCCTTCGGCGGGTATTTTTAAGCGCGGCTGTGCCTGCGGCCTATTTTTGCACACGGAGGCGCCTCGCAAAGTCTCGCGCCATTCCGAGTCCGCGATTTGTTGGCCAGCCCCACCCCCAAGGCTATAGCCCACCTTTTTGTGGCCTCTTTCCGCTGGACGAACTTGGCGCCCGGCCTTCGGGCGGGTATTTTGGGCGCGGCTGTGCCTGCGCCTATTTTTGGCACACGGAGGCGCCTCGTAAAGTCTCGCGCCATTCCGAGTCCGGCGGACGAGTTGGCCAGCCCCACCCCCAAGGCTATAGCCCACCCGCTTTTGTGGCCTCTTTCCGCTGGACGAACTTGGCGCCCCGCCTTCGGGCGGGTATTTTTGTGCGCTGCTGTGCCCGGCCTATTTTTGGCACACGGAGGCGCCGCAAAGTCTCGCGCCATTCCGAGTCCGGCGGGACGGTTGGCCAGCCCCACCCCCAAGGCTATAGCCCACCCGCTTTTGTGGCCTCTTTCCGCAGGACGAACTTGGCGCCCGGCCTTCGGGCGGGTATTTTTGCGCGGCTGTGCCCGCGCCCTATTTTTGGCCCCCGAGGCGGCTCGCAAAGTCTCGCGCCATTCCGAGTCCGCGGACGAAGTTGGCCAGCCCCACCCCCAAGGCTATAGCCCACCTGCTTTGTGGCCTCTTTCCGCTGGACGACTTGGCGCCCGGCCTTCGGGCGGGTATTTTGGGCGCGGCTGTGCCCAAGGCCTATTTTTGGCACACAGAGGCGCCTCGCAGTCTCGCGCCATTCCGAGTCCGGGCGGACGGTTGGCCAGCCCCACCCCCAAGGCTATAGCCCACCCGCTTTTGTGGCCTCTTTCCGCTGGACGATCTTGGCGCCCGGCCTTCGGGCGAGTATTTTTGGCGCGGCTGTGCCCGCGGCCTATTTTTGGCACACGGAGGCGCTCGCAAAGTCTCGCGCCATTCCGAGTCCGCGGAAGAAGTTGGCCAGCCCCACCCCCAAGGCTATAGCCCACCTCGCTTTTGTGGCCTCTTTTCCGCTGGACGAACTTGGCGCCCGGCCTTCGGGCGGGTATTTTTGGCGCTGCTGTGCCTGCTGGCCAATTTTTGCCACACGGAGGCCCCTCGCAAAGTCTCGCGCCATTCCGAGTCCGGCTGATGAAGTTGGCCTGCCCCACTCCCGAAGTCTTTAGCCCAGCCCTTTTTGTGGCCTCTTTCCGCTGGACGAACTTGGCGCCCCGGCCTTCGGGCGGGTATTGAAGTCCGCGGCACTCCCCTCGCCCTATTTATGGCACACGGAGGCGCCTCGCAAAGACTCGCGCCATTCCGAGTCCGGCGGACGAAGTTGGCCAGCCCCACCCCCCAAGGCTATCGGACACCCGCTTTTGTGGCCTCCCTCCGCTGGTCGATCTTGGCGCCCGGCCTTGGCGGGTAGTTTTTGGCGCGGCTGTGCCCGCGGCCTATTTTTGGCACACGGAGGCGCTCGCAAAGTCTCGCGCCATTCCGAGTCCCGCGGACGGTTGGCCAGCCCCACCCCCAAGGCTATAGCCCACCCGCTTTTTGTGGCCTCATTCCGCTGGCCGAACTTGGCGCCCCCCCCGTCGGGCGGGTATTTCCGGGCGCGGCGGTGCCCGCGGCCTACTTTTGGCACACGGAGGCGCTCGCAAAGTCTCGCGCCATTCCGAGTCCGCGGACGAAGTTGGCCAGCCCCACCCCCAAGGCTATAGCCCACCCGCTTTTGTGGCCTCTTTCCGCTGGACGATCTTGGCGCCCGGCCTTCGGGCGGGTATTTTGGGCGCGGCTGTGCCCGGGGCCTATTGTTGGCACCCGGTGGCGCCTCGCAATGTCTCGCGCCCTTCCGAGTCGGGCGGACGGTTGGCCAGCCCCACCCCAAGGCTATAGCCCACACCTTTTGTGGCCTCTTTCCGCTGGGACGACTCTGGCGCCCGGCCTTCGGGCGGGTATTTTTGGGCGCGGCTGTGCCCGCGGAAGATTAGTGGCACACGTAGGCGCCTCGCAAAGTCTCACGCCATTCCGAGTCCGCGGACGAAGTTGGCCAGCCCCACCCCCAAGGCTATAGCCCACCCGCTTTTGTGGCCTCTTTCCGCTGGACGAACTTGGCGCCCGGCCTTCGGGCGGGTATTTTTGGCGCGCTGCAGTACCCGCGGCCTATTTTTGGCACACGGAGGCGCTCGCAAAGTCTCACGCCATTCCGAGTCCGCGGACGAAGTTGGCCAGCCCCACCCCCAAGGCTATAGCCCACCCGCTTTTGTGGCCTCTTTCCGCAGGACGAACTTGGCGCCCGGCCTTCGGGCAAGGTATTTTGGGCGCGGCTGTGCCCAAGGCCTATTTTTGGCACACGGAGGCGCCTCGCAAAGTCTCGCGCCATTCCGAGTCCGGGCGGATTTGAAGTTGGCCAGCCCCACCCCCAAGGCTATAGCCCACCTGCTTTTTGTGGCCTCTTTCCGCTGGACGATCTTGCGCCCGGCCTTCGGGCGGGTACTTTTTTTGGGCGCGGCTGTGCCTGCGTCTATTTTTGGCACACGGAGGCGGCTCGCAGTCTCGCGCCATTCCGAGTCCGGCGGACGGTTGGCCAGCCCCACACCCCAAGGCTATAGCCCACCCGCTTTTTGTGGCCTCTTTCCGCTGGACGGTCTTGGCGCCCGGCCTTCGGGCCGGAGTATTTTGGGCGCGGCTGTGCCCGGCCTATTTTTGGCACACGGAGGCGCCTCGCAAAGTCTCGCGCCATTCCGAGTCCGGCGGACGAAGTTGGCCAGCCCCACCCCCAAGGCTATAGCCCACCCGCTTTTGTGGCCTCTTTCCGCTGGACGATCTTGGCGCCCGGCCTTCGGGCGGGTATTTTTGGCGCGGCTGTGCCCGCGCCTATTTTTGGCACACGGAGGCGCCTCGCAAAGTCTCGCGCCATTCCGAGTCCGGGCGGACGAAGTTGGCCAGCCCCACCCCCAAGGCTATAGCCCACCCGCTTTTTGTGGCCTCTTTCCGCTGGACGACTTGGCGCCCGGCCTCGGGCGGGTATTTTTGGCGCGGCTGTGCCCAAGGCGTCTTTTCGGCACACGGAGGCGCCTCGCAAAGTCTCGCGCCATTCCGAGTCCGGCGGATGAAGTTGGCCAGCCCCACCCCCCAAGGCTATAGCCCACCCGTTTTTGTGGCCTCTTTCCGCTGGACGAACTTGGCGCCCCGGCCTTCGGGCGGGTATTTTTGGGCGCGGCTGTGCCCGCGGCCTATTTTTGGCACACGGAGGCGCCTCGCAAAGTCTCGCGCCATTCCGAGTCCGGCGGACGAAGTTGGCCAGCCCCACCCCCAAGGCTATAGCCCACCCGTTTTTGTGGCCTCTTTCCGCTGGACGAACTTGGCGCCCCGGCCTTCGGGCGGGTATTTTTTGGCGCGGCTGTGCCCGCGGCCTATTTTTGGCACACGGAGGCGCCTCGCAAAGTCTCGCGCCATTCCGAGTCCGGCGGACGAAGTTGGGCAGGCCCACCCCCCAAGGCTATAGCCCACCCGTTTTTGTGGCCTCTTTCCGCTGGACGAACTTGGCGCCCCGGCCTTCGGGCGGGTATTTTTGGGCGCGGCTGTGCCCGCGGCCTATTTTTGGCACACGGAGGCGCTCGCAAAGTCTCGCGCCATTCCGAGTCCGGGCGGACGAAGTTGGCCAGCCCCACCCCCAAGGCTGCTATAGCCCACCCGCTTTTGTGGCCTCTTTCCGCTGGACGAACTTGGCGCCCGGCCTTCGGGCGGGTATTTTGGGCGCGGCTGTGCCTCGCGGCCTATTTTTGGCACACGGAGGCGCCTCGCAAAGTCTCGCGCCATTCCGAGTCCGGCGGACGGTTGGCCAGCCCCACCCCCCCAAGGCTATAGCCCACCTGCTTTTGTGGCCTCTTTCCGCTGGACGATCTTGGCGCCCTGCCTTCGGGCGGGTATTTTGGCGCGGCTGTGCCCGCGCCTATTTTTGGCACACGGAGGCGCTCGCAAAGTCTCGCGCCATTCCGAGTCCGGCGGACGGTTGGCCAGCCCCACCCCCAAGGCTATAGCCCACCCGCTTTGTGGCCTCTTTTCCGCTGGACGATCTTGGCGCCCGGCCTTCGGGCGGTATTTTTTGGCGCGGCTGTGCCCAAGGGCCTATTTTTGGCACACGGAGGCGCCGCAAAGTCTCGCGCCATTCCGAGTCCGCGGACGAAGTTGGCCAGCCCCACCCCCAAGGCTATAGCCCACCCGCTTTTGTGGCCTCTTCCGCTGGACGACCTGGCGCCCGGCCTTCGGCGTGGTATTTTTGGCGCGGCTGTGCCCGCGGTCTATTTTTGGCACACACGGAGGCTTCGCAAAGTCTCGCGCCATTTCGAGTCCGGCGGACGAGGTTGGCCAGCCCCACCCCCAAGGCTATAGCCCACCCGCTTTGTGGCCTCTTTCCGCTGGACGACCCTGGCGCCCGGCCTTCGGGCGGGTATTTTTGGCGCGGCTGTGCCCGCGGTCTATTTTTGGCACACGGAGGCGCCTCGCAGTCTCGCGCGCCATTCCGAGTCCGGCGGACGGGTTGGCCAGCCCCACTCCCCAAGGCTATAGCCCACCCGCTTTTGTGGCCTCTTTCCGCTGGATTGAACTTGGCGCCCGGCCTTCGGGCGGGTATTTTTGGTGCGCTGTGCCCAAGGCCTATTTTTGGCACACTGGAGGCGCCTCGCAAAGTCTCGCCATTCCGAGTCCGCGGACGGTTGGCCAGCCCCACCCCCAAGGCTATAGCCCACCCGCTTTTGTGGCCTCTTTCCGCTGGACGAATCCTGGCGCCCGGCCTTCGGGCGGGTATTTTTGGAAGGCTGTGGCCGCGGCCTATTTTTGGCACACGGAGGCACCCTCGCAAAGTCTCGCGCCATTCCGAGTCCGCGGATTAAGTTGGCCAGCCCCACTCCCCAAGGCTATAGCCCACCCGCTATTTTTGTGGCCTCTTTCCGCTGGACGGTCTTGGCGCCCGGCCTTCAAGGCGTACCCGCTTTGCGGCTGTGCCCGCGACTCTATTTTTGCGCAAATGGAGGCGCCGCAGGAAGTCTCGCGCCATTCCGAGTCCGGCGGACGGTTGGCCAGCCCCACCCCTGCTATAGCCCACCTGCCTTTTGTGGCCTCTTTCCGCTGACGACCTGGCGCCCTGCCTTCGGGCGGTTATTTTTGGGTGTGGCTGTGCCTGCGGTCTATTTTTGGCACGGAGGGCTGCCTCTTGTGTCTCAC
>JAUJEF010000192.1:0-214891 GCA_030444885.1 Citrus sp. QX-2021
GCAAGGCTATAGCCCACCCGATTTTTGATCATTTTTCCGCTGGGGGTTTGGGCGCGCCAAAATTTGGGGGGTTATTTTTTAGAGCGGCTGTGCCCGCAGCCTATTTTTGGCATGCGGAGGCTGCTCGTAAAGTCTCGCCCCATTCCGAGTCCGGCGGACGAAGTTTGCCAGCCCCTCCCCCTAAGGCTATAGCCCACCCGTTTTTTGGCCATTTTTCCGCTGGACGAACTTGGCGCCCCGGCCTTCGGGCGGTTATTTTTGGGTACGGCTGTGCCCGTGGCCTATTTTTGGTACGCGGAGGCCGCTCGCAAAGTCTCACCCCGTTCCGAGTCCGGAGGACGAAGTTGGCCAGCCCCTCCCCCCAAGGCTATAGCCCACCCGTTTTTTGGCCATTTTTCCGCTGGACGAACTTGGCGCCCCGGCCTTCCGGCGGTTATTTTTGGGCGCGGGTGTGCCCGCGGCCTATTTTTGGTACGCGGTGGCCGCTCGCAAAGTCTCGCCCCGTTCCGAGTCCAGTGGACGAAGTTGGCCAGCCCCTCCCCCCAAGGCTATAGCCCACCCGTTTTTTGGCCATTTTTCCGCTGTACGAACTTGGCGCCCCGGCCTTCGGGCGGTTATTTTTGGGCGCGGATGTGCCCGCGGCCTATTTTTGGCACGCGGAGGCCGCTTGCAAAGTATCCCCCCGTTCCGAGTCCGGCGGACGAAGTTGACCAGCCCCTCCCCCCTAGGCTGTAGCCCACCCGTTTTTTGGCCATTTTTCCGCAGGACGAACTTGGCGCCCCAGCCTTCGGGCGGTTATTTTTGGGCGCGGCTGTGCCCGCGGTCTATTTTTGGCACACGGAGGCTGCTCGCAAAGTCTCGCCCCATTCCGAGTCCGGCAGACGAATATGGCCAGCCCCTCCCCCCAAGGCTATAGCCCACCCGTTTTTTGGCCATTTTTCCGCTGGACGAACTTGGCGCCGCGGCCTTCGGGGGATTATTTTTGGGCGCGGCTGTGCGCGCGGCCTATTTTTGGTACGCGGAGGCCACTCGCAAAGTCTCACCCCGTTCCGAGTCCGGTGGACGAAGTTGGCCACCCGTCCCCCCAAGGCTATAGCCCACCCGTTTTTCGGCCATTTTTCCGCTGGACGAACTTGGCGCCCCGGCCTTTGGGCAGTTATTTTTGGGCGCGGCTGTGCCCGCGGCCAATTTTTGGTACGCGGAGACCGCTTGCAAAGTCTCGCCCCATTCCGAGTCCGGCGGACGAAGTTGGCCAGCCCCTCCCCCCTAGGCTGTAGCCCACCCGTTTTTTGGCCATTTTTCCGCTGGACAAACTTGGCCCCCCGGCCTTCGGGCAGTTATTTTTGGGCGCGGCTGTACCCGCGGCCTATTTTTGGCACGCGGAGGCCGCTCGCAAAGTCTCGCCCCAATCCGAGTCCGGCAGACGAAGTTGGCCAGCCCCTCCCCCCAAGGCTATAGCCCACCCGTTTTTTGGCCATTTTTCCGCTGGACGAACTTGGCGCCCCGGCCTTTGGGCAGTTATTTTTGGGCGCGGCTGTGCCCGCGGCCTAGTTTTGGCACGCGGAGGCCGCTCGCAAAGGCTCACCGCAATCCGAGTCCGGCTGACGAAGTTGGCCAGCCCCTCCCCCCAAGGCTATAGCCCACCCGTTTTTTGGCCATTTTTCCGCTGGACGAACTTGGCGCCCCGGCCTTCGGGCGGTTATTTTTGGGTGCGGCTGTGCCCGTGGCCTATTTTTGGTACGCGGAGGCCACTCGCAAAGTCTCGCCCCGTTCCGAGTCCGGAGGACGAAGTTGGCCAGCCCCTCCCCCCAAGGCTATAGCCCACCCATTTTTTGGCCATTTTTCCGCTGGACGAACTTGGCGCCCCGGCCTTCCGGCGGTTATTTTTGGGCGCGGGTGTGCCCGCGGCCTATTTTTGGTATGCGGTGGCTGCTCGCAAAGTCTCGCCCCGTTCCGAGTCCGGTGGACGAAGTTGGCCAGCCCCTCCCCCCAAGGCTATAGCCCACCCGTTTTTTGGCCATTTTTCCGCTGGACGAACTTGGCGCCCCGGCCTTCGGGCGGTTATTTTTGGGCGCGGCTATGCCCGCGGCCTATTTTCAGCACACGGAGGGCCATCGTAAAGTCTGCGCCATTCCGAGTCCGGCGGACAAAGTGGCCAGCCCCACCCCCCAAGGCTATAGCCCATCCGTTTTTGTGGCCTTTTTCCGCTGGACGAACTTGGCGCCCCGGCCTTCGGGCGGTTATTTTTGGGCTCGGCTGTGTCCGCGGCCTATTTTTGGCACACGGAGGCCCCTCGCAAAGTCTCGCGCCATTCCGAGTCCGGCGGACGAACTTGGCCAGCCCCACCTCCCAAGGCTATAGCCCACCCGTTTTTGTGGCCTTTTTCCGCTGGACGAACTTGGCGCCCCTGCCTTGGGGCGGTTATTTTTGGGCGCGGCTGTGCCCGCGGCCTATTTTTGGCACACGGAGGCGCCTCGCAAAGTCTCGCGCGATTCCCGGTCCGGCGGACGAAGTTGGCCAGCCACACCACCCAAGGCTATAGCCCACCCGTTTTTGTGGCATTTCTCCGCTGGACGAACTTGGCGCCCCGGCCTTCGGGCAGGTATTTTTGGGCGTAGCTGTGTCTACGGCCTATTTTTGGCACATGGAGGCGCCTCGTAAAGTCTCGCTCCATTCCGAGTCCGGCGGACGAGTTGGCCAGCCCCACCCCCCAAGGCTATAGCCCACCCGTTTTTGTGGCCTTTTTCCGCTGGACGAACTTGGCGATCCGGCCTTCGGGCGGGTATTTTTGGGCGCGGCTGTGCCCGCAGCCTATTATTGGCACACGGAGGCGCCTCGCAAAGTCTCGCGCCATTCCGAGTCCGGCGGTCGAATTTGCCCAGCACCACCCCCCAAGGCTATAGCCCACCCGTTTTTGTGGCATTTCTCCGCTGGAGGAACTTGGCGCCCCGGCCTTCGGGCGGGTATTTTTGGGCGTAGCTGTGTCTGCGGCTTATTTTTGGCACAGGGAGGTGCCTCGCAAAGTCTCGCGCCATTCCGAGTCCGGCGGAAGAAGTGGGCCAGCCCCACCCCCCAAGGCTGTAGGCCACCCGTTTTTGTGGCCTTTTTCCGCTGGACGAACTTGGCGCCCCGAACTTCGGGCTGGTATTTTTCGGCGCGGCTGTGGTTACGGCCTATTTTTGGCACACGGAGGTGCCTCGCAAAGTCTCACGCCATTCCGAGTCCGGCGGACGAAGTTGGCCAGCCCCACCCCCCAAGGCTATAGCCCACCCGTTTTTGTGGCATTTCTCCGCTGGACGAACTTGGCGCCCCGGCCTTCGGGCAGGTATTTTTGGGCGTAGCTGTGTCTACGGCCTATTTTTGGCACATGGAGGCGCCTCGTAAAGTCTCGCTCCATTCCGAGTCCGGCGGACGAGTTGGCCAGCCCCACCCCCCAAGGCTATAGCCCACCCGTTTTTGTGGCCTTTTTCCGCTGGACGAACTTGGCGATCCGGCCTTCGGGCGGGTATTTTTGGGCGCGGCTGTGCCCGCAGCCTATTATTGGCACACGGAGGCGCCTCGCAAAGTCTCGCGCCATTCCGAGTCCGGCGGTCGAATTTGCCCAGCACCACCCCCCAAGGCTATAGCCCACCCGTTTTTGTGGCATTTCTCCGCTGGAGGAACTTGGCGCCCCGGCCTTCGGGCGGGTATTTTTGGGCGTAGCTGTGTCTGCGGCTTATTTTTGGCACAGGGAGGTGCCTCGCAAAGTCTCGCGCCATTCCGAGTCCGGCGGAAGAAGTGGGCCAGCCCCACCCCCCAAGGTTATAGCCCACCAGTTTTTGTGGCCTTTTTCCGCTGGACGAACTTGGCGCCCTGAACTTCGGGCGGGTATTTTTCGGCGCGGCTGTGGTTACGGCCTATTTTTGGCACACGGAGGCGCCTCGCAAAGTCTCACGCCATTCCGAGTCCGGCGGACGATGTTGGCCAGCCCCACCCCCCAGAGCTATAGCCCACCCGTTTTTGTGGCATTTTTCCGCTGGACGAACTTGGCGCCCCGGCCTTCGGGTGGGTATTTTTGGGCGCGGCTGTGCCCGCGGCCTATTTTTGGCACACGGAGGCGCCTCGCAAAGTCTCGCGCTATTCCGAGTCCGGCGGACGAAGATGGCCAGCCCCACCCCCCAAGGTTATAGCCCACCCGTTTTTGTGGCTTTTTCCGCTGGACGAACTTTGCGCCAGGACTTCGGGCGGGTATATTTGGGCGCGGCTGTGCCCGCGGCCTATTTTTGGCACACGGAGGTGCCTCACAAAGTCTCGCGCCATTCCGAGTCCGGTGGACGAAGTTGGCCAGCCCCACCCCCCAAGGCTATAGCCCACCCGTTTTTGTGGCCTTTTTCCGCTGGACGAACTTGGCGCCCCGGCGTTCGGGCGGGTATTTTTGGGCGCGGCTGTGCCCACGGCCTATTCTTGGCACACGGAGGCGCCTCGTAAATTCTCGCGCCATTCCGAGTCCGGCGGACGAAGTTGGACAGCGCCACCCCCCAAGGCTATAGCCCACCCGTTTTTGTGGCCTTTTTCCGCTGGACGAACTTGGCGCCCCGGCCTTCAGGCGGGTATTTTTGGGCGCGGATGTGCCCGCGGCCTATTTTTGGCATACGGAGGCGACTCGCAAAGTCTCGCGCCATTCCAAGTCCGGCGGACGAAGTTGGCCATCCCCACCCCGCAATGCTATAGCCCACCCGTTTTTGTGGCCTTTTTCCACTGGACGAACTTGGCGCCCCGGCCTTCGGGTGGGTATTTTTGGGCGTAGCTGAGCCCGCGGCCTATTTTTGGCACACGGAGGCGCCTCGTAAAGTCTCGCGCCATTCCGAGTCCGGCGGACGAAGTTGGCCAGCCCCACCCCCCAAGGCTGTAGCCCACCCGTTTTTGTGGCATTTCTCCGCTGGACGAACTTGGCGCCCCGGCCTTCGGGCGGGTTTTTTTGGACACGGCTGTGCCCGCGGCCTATTTTTGGCATACGGAGGCGACTCGCAAAATCTCGAGCCATTCCCAGTCCGGCGGACGAAGTTGGCCAGCCCCACCCCCCAAGGCTATAGCCCACCCGTTTTTGTGGCATTTCTCCGCTGGACGAACTTGGCGCCCCGGCCTTCGGGTGGGTATTTTTGGGCGCAGCTGTGTCTGCGGCCTATTTTTGGCACACGGAGGCGCCTCGTAAAGTCTCGCGCCATTCCGAGTCCTCCGGACGAGTTGGCCAGCCCCACCCCCCAAGGCTATAGCCCACCGTTTTTGTGGCCTTTTTCCGCTGGACGAACTTGGCGACCCGGCCTTCGGGCGGGTATTTTTGGGCGCGGCTGTGCCCCCTGCCTATTTTTGGCACACGGAGGCGCCTCGCAAAGTCTCGCGCCATTCCGAGTCCGGCGGACGAAGTTGGCCAGCCCCACCCCCCAAGGTTATAGCCCACCCGTTTTTGTGGCCTTTTTCCGCTGGACGAACTTGGCGCCCCGGCCTTCGGGTGGGTATTTTTGGGCGCGGCTGTACCCGCGGCCTATTTTTGGCACACGGAGGCCCCTCGCAAATTCTCGCGTCATTCCGAGTCCGGCGGACGAAGTTGTCCAGCTCCATCCCCCAAGGCTATAGCCCACCCGTTTTTGTGGCCTTTTTCCGCTGGACGAACTTGGCGCCCGGACTTCGGGCGGGTATATTTGGGCGCGGCTGTGCCCGCGGCCTATTTTTGGCACACGGAGGTGCCTCACAAAGTCTCGCGCCATTCCGAGTCCGGTGGACGAAGTTGGCCAGCCCCACCCCCCAAGGCTATAGCCCACCCGTTTTTGTGGCCTTTTTCCGCTGGACGAACTTGGCGCCCCGGCCTTCGGGGGGGTATTTTTGGGCGCGGCTGTGCCCGCGGCCTATTCTTGGCACACGGAGGTGCCTCGTAAAGTCTCGCGCCATTCCGAGTCCGGCGGACGAAGTTGGACAGCGCCACCCCCCAAGGCTATAGCCCACCCGTTTTTGTGGCCTTTTTCCGCTGGACGAACTTGGCGCCCCGGCCTTCGGGCGGGTATTTTTGGGCGCGGATGTGCCCGCGGCCTATTTTTGGCATACGGAGGCGACTCGCAAAGTCTCGCGCCATTCCAAGTCCGGCGGACGAAGTTGGCCATCCCCACCCCCCAATGCTATAGCCCACCCGTTTTTGTGGCCTTTTTCCACTGGACGAACTTGGCGCCCCGGCCTTCGGGTGGGTATTTTTGGGCGCGGCTGAGCCCGCGGCCTATTTTTGTTACACGGAGGCGCCTCGTAAAGTCTCGCGCCATTCCGAGTCCGGCGGACGATGTTGGCCAGCCCCACCCCCAAGGCTGTAGCCCACCCGTTTTTGTGGCATTTTTCCGCTGGACGAACTTGGTGCCCCGGCCTTCGGGCGGGTATTTTTGGGCACGGCTGTGCCCGCGGCCTATTTTTGGCATACGGAGGTGACTCGCAAAGTCTCGAGCCATTCCCAGTCCGGCGGACGAAGTTGGCCAGCCCCACCCCCCAAGGCTATAGCCCACCCGTTTTTGTGGCATTTCTCCGCTGGACGAACTTGGCGCCCCGGCCTTCGGGGGGGTATTTTTGGGCGCAGCTGTGTCTGCGGCCTATTTTTGGCACACGGAGGCGCCTCGTAAAGTCTCGCGCCATTCCGAGTCCTCCGGACGAGTTGGCCAGCCCCACCCCCCAAGGCTATAGCCCACCCGTTTTTGTGGCCTTTTTCCGCTGGACGAACTTGGCGACCCGGCCTTCGGGCGGGTATTTTTGGGCGCGGCTGTGCCCCCTGCCTATTTTTGGCACACGGAGGCGCCTCATAAAGTCTCGCGCCATTCCGAGTCCGGCGGACGAAGTTGGCCAGCCCCACCCCCCAAGGTTATAGCCCACCCGTTTTTGTGGCCTTTTTCCGCTGGACGAACTTGCCGCCCCGGCCTTCGGGTGGGTATTTTTGGGCGCGGCTGTGCCCGCGGCCTATTTTTGGCACACGGAGGCCCCTCGTAAATTCTCGCGTCATTCCGAGTCCGGCGGACGAAGTTGTCCAGCTGCATCCTCCAAGGCTATAGCCCACCCGTTTTTGTGGCCTTTTTCCGCTGGACGAACTTGGCGCCCGGACTTCGGGCGGGTATATTTGGGCGCGGCTGTGCCCGCGGCCTATTTTTGGCACACGGAGGTGCCTCACAAAGTCTTGCGCCATTCCGAGTCCGGTGGACGAAGTTGGCCAGCCCCACCCCCCAAGGCTATAGCCCACCCGTTTTTGTGGCCTTTTTCCGCTGGACGAACTTGGTGCCCCGGCCTTCGGGGGGGTATTTTTGGGCGCGGCTGTGCCCGCGGCCTATTCTTGGCACACGGAGGTGCCTCGTAAAGTCTCGCGCCATTCCGAGTCCGCGGGTGGACGGTTGACAGCCCCACCCCCCAAGGCTATAGCCCACCCGTTTTTGTGGCCTTTTTCCGCTGGACGAACTTGGCGCCCCGGCCTTCAGGCGGGTATTTTTGGGCGCGGATGTGCCCGCGGCCTATTTTTGGCATACGGAGGTGACTCGCAAAGTCTCGCGCCATTCCAAGTCCGGCGGACGAAGTTGGCCATCCCCACCCCCCAAGGCTATAACCCACCCGTTTTTGTGGCCTTTTTCCGCTGGACGAACTTGGCGCCCCGGCCTTCGGGCGGGTATTTTTGGGCACGGCTGTGCCCGCGGCCTATTTTTGGCATACGGAGGCGACTCGCAAAGTCTCGAGCCATTCCCAGTCCGGCGGACGAAGTAGGCCAGCCCCTCCCCCCAAGGCTGTAGCCCACCCGTTTTTTGGCCATTTTTCCGCTGGACGAACTTGGCGCCCCGGCCTTCGGGCGGTTATTTTTGGACGTGGCTGTGCCTGCGGCCAATTTTAGGCACGCGGAGGCCGCTCGCAAAGTCCCACCCCATTCCGAGTCCGGCGGACGAAGTTGGCCAGCCCCTCCCCCCAAGGCTATAGCCCACCCGTTTTTTGGCCATTTTTCCGCTGGGGAGTTTGGGCGCCCCGACCTTCGGGGTGTTACTTTTGGGCGTGGCTTTGCCCGCGGCCTATTTTTGGCACGCGGAGGCCGCTGCAAAGTCTCGCCCCATTCCGAGTCCGCGGACAAAGTTGGCCAGCCCTCCCCCAAGGCTATAGCCCACCCGTTTTTTGGCCATTTTTCCGCTGGGGAAACTTGGCGACCCGGCCTTCGGGTGGTTATTATTGGGCAAGGCTGTGCCTGCAGCCTATTTTTGGCACGCGGAGGCCGTTCGCAAAGTCTCGCCCCATTCCGAGTCCGGCGGACGAAGTGGGCCAGCCCCTCCCCCCAAGGCTATAGCCCACCCGTTTTTTGGACATTTTTCCGCTGGACGAACTTGGCGCCCCGAACTTCGGGCGGTTATTTTTGGGCGCGGCTGTGCCCGCGGCTTATTTTTCGTACGCATAGGCCGTCGCAAAGTCTCGCCCCATTCCGAGTCCGGCGGACGAAGTTGGCCTGCCCCTCCCCCCAAGGCTATATAGCCCACCCGTTTTTTGGCCATTTTTCCGCTGGGGGGTTTGGGCGCGTTAACCTTTGGGTGGTTATTTTGGGCGCGGCTGTGCCCGCAGCCTATTTTGGGTACGCGGAGGCCGTTCGCAATGTCTCGTCCCATTCTGAGTCCGGCGGACGAAGTTGGCCAACCCCTCCCCACAAGGCTATAGCCCACCCGTTTTTTGGCCATTTTTCCGCTGGACGAACTTGGCGCCCCGGCCTTCGGGCGGTTATTTTTGGGCGCGGCTGTGCCCGCGGCCTATTTTTGGCACGCAGAGACCGTTCGCAAAGTCTCGCCCCATTCCGAGTCCGGCGGACGAAGTCCGCCCGCCCCTCCCCCCAAGGCTATAGCCCACCCGTTTTTTGGCCATTTTTCCGCTGGACGAACTTGGCGTCCCGGCGTTCGGGCAGTTATTTTTGGGCGCGGCTGTGCCCGCGGCCTATTTTTGGCACGATGAGTCCGCTCGCAAAGTCTCGCCCCATTCCGAGTCCGGCGGACGAAGTCAGCCAGCCCCTCCCCCCAAGGCTATAGCCCACCCGTTTTTGGCCATTTTTCCGCTGGGGGGTTTGGGCGCGCCGACCTTCGGGGGGTTATTTTTGGGTACGGCTGTGCCTGCAGCCTATTTTGGGTACGCGGAGGCCGCTGGCAAAGGCTCGCCCCATTCTGAGTCCGGCGGACGAAGTTGGCGAGCCCCTCCCCCCAAGGCTATAGCCCACCCGTTTTTTGGCCATTTTTCCGCTGGACGAACTTGCCCCCCGGCCTTCGGGCGGTTATTTTTGGGCGCGGCTGTGTCCGCGGCCTATATTTGGCACACGGAGGCCCCTCGCAAAGTCTCCCGCCATTCCGAGTCCGGCGGACGAAGTTGGCCAGCCCCACCCCCCAAGGCTATAGCCCACCCGTTTTTGTGGCCTTTTTCCGCTGGACGAACTTGTCGCCCCGCCCTTCGGCCGGTTATTTTCGGGCGGATATTTTTTGGCGCGGCAGTGCCTGCGGTCTATTTTTGGCACACGAAGGGCCCTCGCAAAGTCTCGCGCCATTCCGAGTCCGTCGGACGAAGTTGGCCAGCCCCACCCCCCAAGGCTATAGCCCACCCGTTTTTGTGACGATTGTCCGCTGGATGAACTTGGCGCCCCGGCCTTCGGGCGGTTATTTTTCGGTGCGGCTGTGCCTGCGGCCTATTTTTGGCAAACGGAGGCCCCTCGCAAAGTCTCGCGCCAATCCGAGGCCGGCGGACGAAGTGGGCCAGCCCCACCCCCCAAGGCTATAGCCCACCCGTTTTTGTGGCCTTTTTCCGCTGGAGGAGCTTGGCGCCCCGGCCTTCGGGCGGTTATTTTTGGGTGCGGCTGTGTCCGCGGCCTATATTTGGCACACGGAGGCCCCTCGTAAAGTCTCCCGCCATTCCGAGTCCGGCGGACGAAGTTGGCCAGCCCCACCCCCCAAGGCTATAGCCCACCCGTTTTTGTGGCCTTTTTCCGCTGGACGAATTTGGCGCCCCGGCCTTCGGGGTGTTATTTTTGGCCGCGGCTGTGCCCGCGGCCTATTTTTGGCACACGGAGGGCCCTCGCAAAGTCTCGCGCCATTCCGAGTCTGGCGTACGAAGTTGGCCAGCCCCACCCCCCAAGGCTATAGCCCACCCATTTTTGTGGCCTTTTTCCGCTGGAGGAACTTTGCGCCCCGGCCTTCGGGCGGTTATTTTTGGGTGCGGCTGTGCCCGCGGCCTATTTTTGGCACACGGAGGGCCCCGCAAAGTCTCGCGCCATTCCGAGTCCGGCGGACGAAGTCGGCCAGCCCAACCCCCGAAGGCTATAGCCCACCCGTTTTAGTGGCCTTTTTCCGCTGGACGAACTTGGCGCCCCGGCCTTCGGGTGGTTATTTTTGGGCGTGGCTGTGCCCGCGGCCTATATTTGTCACACGGAGGCCCCTCGCAAAGTCTCGCGCCATTCCAAGTCCGGCGGACGAAGTCGGCCAGCCCAACCCCCCAAGGCTATAGCCCACCCGTTTTTGTGGCCTTTTTCCGCTGGACGAACTTTGCGCCCCGGCCTTCGGGGGGTTATTTTTGGGCGCGGCTGTGCCCGCGGCCTATTTTTGGCACACGGACGGCCCTCACAAAGTCTCGTACCATTCCGAGTCCAGCGGACGAAGTTGGCCAGCCCCACCTCCCAAGGCTATAGCCCACCCGTTTTTGTTGCCTTTTTCCGCTGGAGGAGCTTGGCGGCCCGGCCTTCGGGCGGTTATTTTTGGGCGCGGCTGTGTCCGCGGCCTATTTTTGCCACACGGAGGACCCTCGCAAAGTCTCGCACCATTCCGAGTCCGGCGGACGAAGTTGGTCAGCCCCACCTCCCAAGGCTATAGCCCACCCGTTTTTGTGGCCTTTTTCCGCTGGACGAACTTGTCGCCCCGCCCTTCGGCCGGTTATTTTCGGGCGGATATTTTTTGGCGCGGCAGTGCCTGCGGTCTATTTTTGGCACACGAAGGGCCCTCGCAAAGTCTCGCACCATTCCGAGTCCGTCGGACGAAGTTGGCCAGCCCCACCCCCCAAGGCTATAGCCCACCCGTTTTTGTGGCGATTGTCCGCTGGACGAACTTGGCGCCCCGGCCTTCGGGTGGTTATTTTTTGGCGCGGCTGTACCCGCGGCTTATTTTTGGCAAACGGAGGCCCCTCGCAAAGTCTCGCGCCATTCCGAGGCCGGCGGACGAAGTGGGCCAGCCCCACCCCCCAAGGTTATAGCCCACCCGTTTTTTTGGCCTTTTTCCGCTGGTCGAACTTGGCGCCCCGGCCTTCGGGGTGTTATTTTTGGCCGCGGCTGTGCCCGCGGCCTATTTTTGGCACACGGAGGGCCCTCGCAAAGTGTCACGCCATTCCGAGTCCGGCGGACGATGTTTGCCAGCCCCACCCCCCAAGGCTATAGCCCACCCGTTTTTGTGGCCTTTTTCCGCTGGACGAACAAGGCGCCCCGGCCTTGTTCGGTTATTTTTGGGCACGGCTGTGCACGCGGCCTATTTTTGGCACACGGAGGCCCCTCGCAAAGTCTCGCACCATTCGGAGTCCGGCGGACGAAGTTGGCCAGCCCCACCCCCAAAGGCTATAGCCCACCCGTTTTTGTGGCCTTTTTCCGCTGGACGAACTTGGCGCCCCGGCCTTCGGGGTGTTATTTTTGGCCGCGGCTGTGCCCGCGGCCTATTTTTGGCACACGGAGGGCCCTCGCAAAGTGTCGCGCCATTCCGAGTCCGGCGGACGAAGTTTGCCAGCCCCACCCCCCAAGTCTATAGCCCACCCGTTTTTGTGGCCTTTTTCCGCTGGACGAACTTGGCGGCCCGGCCTTCGGGCGGTAATTGTTGGGCGCGGCTGTGACCGTGGCCTATTTTTGGCACACGGAGGGCCCTCGCAAAGTCTCGCACCATTCCGAGTCCGGCAGACGAAGTTGGCCAGGCCCACCCACCAAGGCTATAGCCCACCCGTTTTTGTGGCCTTTTTCCGCTGGACGAACGTGGCGCCCCGGCGTTCGGGCGGTTATTTTTGGGAGTGGTTGTGCCTGCGGCCTATTTTTGGCACACGGAGGGCCCTCGCAAAGTTTCGCGCCATTCCGAGTCCGGCGTACGAAGTTGGCCAGCCCCACCCCCCAAGGCTATAGCCCACCTGTTTTTGTGGCCTTTTTCCGCTGGACGAACTTGGCGCCCCGGCCTTCGGGCGGTTATTTTTGGTCGCGGCTGTGACCGCGGCCTATTTTTGGCACACGGAGGACCCTCGCAAAGTCTCGCGCCATTCCGACTCCGGCGGACGAAGTTGGCCAGCCCCACCTCCAAGTCTATAGCCCACCCGTTTTTGTGGCCTTTTTCCGCTGGACGAACTTGGCGCCCGGACTTCGGGCGGGTATATTTGGGCGCGGCTGTGCCCGCGGCCTATTTTTGGCACACGGAGGTGCCTCACAAAGTCTCGCGCCATTCCGAGTCCGGCGGACGAAGTTGGCCAGCCCCACCCCCCAAGGATATAGCCCACCCGTTTTTGTGGCCTTTTTCCGCTGGACGAACTTGGCGCCCCGGCCTTCGGGGGGGTATTTTTGGACGCGGCTGTGCCCGCGGCCTATTCTTGGCACACGGAGGTGCCTCGTAAAGTCTCGCGCCATTCCGAGTCCGGCGGACGAAGTTGGACAGCGCCACCCCCCAAGGCTATAGCCCACCCGCTTTTGTGGCCTTTTTCCGCTGGACGAACTTGGCGCCCCGGCCTTCAAGCGGGTATTTTTGGGCGCGGATGTGCCCGCGGCCTATTTTTGGCATACGGAGGCGACTCGCAAAGTCTCGCGCCATTCTAAGTCCGGCGGACGAAGTTGGCCATCCCCACCCCCCAATGCTATAGCCCACCCGTTTTTGTGGCCTTTTTCCACTGGACGAACTTGGCGCCCCGGCCTTCGGGTGGGTATTTTTGGGCGCGGCTGAGCCTGCGGCCTATTTTTGGCACACGGAGGCGCCTCGTAAAGTCTCGCGCCATTCCGAGTCCGGCGGACGATGTTGGCCAGCCCCACCCCCCAAGGTCAGAGCCCACCGTTTTGTGGCATTTTGCCGCTGGACGAACTTGGCGCCCCGGCCTTCGGGCGGGTATTTTTGGGCACGGCTGTGCCCGCGGCCTATTTTTGGCATACGGAGGCGACTCGCAAAGTCTCGAGCCATTCCCAGTCCGGCGGACGAAGTTGGCCAGCCCCACCCCCCAAGGCTATAGCCCACCCGTTTTTTTGGCATTTCTCCGCTGGACGAACTTGGCGCCCCGGCCTTCGGGTGGGTATTTTTGGGCGCAGCTGTGTCTGCGGCCTATTTTTTGCACACGGAGGCGCCTCGTAAAGTCTCGCGCCATTCCGAGTCCTCCGGACGAGTTGGCCAGCCCCACCCCCCAAGGCGATAGCCCACCCGTTTTTGTGGCCTTTTTCCGCTGGACGAACTTGGCGACCCGGCCTTCGGGCGGGTATTTTTGGGCGCGGCTGTGCCCCCTGCCTATTTTTGGCACACGGAGGCGCCTCGCAAAGTCTCGCGCCATTCCGAGTCCGGCTGACGAAGTTGGCCAGCCCCACCCCCCAAGGTTATAGCCCACCCGTTTTTGTGGCCTTTTTCCGCTGGACGAACTTGGCGCCCCGGCCTTCGGGTGGGTATTTTTGGGCGCGGCTGTGCCCGCGGCCTATTTTTGGCACACGGAGGCCCCTCGCAAATTCTCGCGTCATTCCGAGTCCGGCGGACGAAGTTGTCCAGCTCCATCCCCCAAGGCTATAGCCCACCCGTTTTTGTGGCCTTTTTCCGCTGGACGAACTTGGCGCCCAGACTTCGGGCAGGTATATTTAAGCGCGGCTGTGCCCGCGGCCTAGTTTTGGCACACGGAGGTGCCTCACAAAGTCTCACGCCATTCCGAGTCCGGTGGACGAAGTTGGCCAGCCCCACCCCCCAAGGCTATAGCCCACCCGTTTTTGTGGCCTTTTTCCGCTGGACGAACTTGGCGCCCCGGCCTTCGGGGGGGTATTTTTGGGCGCGGCTGTGCCCGCGGCCTATTCTTGGCACACGGAGGTGCCTCGTAAAGTCTCGCGCCATTCCGAGTCCGGCGGACGAAGTTGGACAGCCCCACCCCCCAAGGCTATAGCCCACCCGTTTTTGTGGCCTTTTTCCGCTGGACGAACTTGGCGCCCCGGCCTTCAGGCGGGTACTTTTGGGCGCGGATGTGCCCGTGGCCTATTTTTGGCATACGGAGGCGACTCGCAAAGTCTCGCGCCATTCCAAGTCCGGCGGACGAAGTTGGCCATCCCCACCCCCCAAGGCTATAACCCACCCGTTTTTGTGGCCTTTTTCCACTGGACGAACTTGGCGCCCCGGCCTTCGGGCGGGTATTTTTGGGCGCGGCTCAGCCCGCAGCCTATTTTTGGTACACGGAGGTGCCTCGTAAAGTCTCGCGCCATTCCGAGTCCGGCGGACGAAGTTGGCCAGCCCCACCCCCCAAGGCTGTAGCCCACCCGTTTTTGTGGCATTTTTCCGCTGGACGAACTTGGCGCCCCGGCCTTCGGGCGGGTATTTTTGGGCACGGCTGTGCCCGCGGCCTATTTTTGGCATACGGAGGCGACTCGCAAAGTCTCGAGCCATTCCCAGTCCGGCGGACGAAGTAGGCCAGCCCCTCCCCCCAAGGCTATAGCCCACCCGTTTTTTGGCCATTTTTCCGCTGGACGAACTTGGCGCCCCGGCCTTCGGGCGGTTATTTTTGGACGTGGCTGTGCCTGCGGCCAATTTTAGGCACGCGGAGGCCGCTCGCAAAGTCCCACCCCATTCCGAGTCCGGCGGACGAAGTTGGCCAGCCCCTCCCCCCAAGGCTATAGCCCACCCGTTTTTTGGCCATTTTTCCGCTGGGGAGTTTGGGCGCCCCGACCTTCGGGGTGTTACTTTTGGGCGTGGCTTTGCCCGCGGCCTATTTTTGGCACGCGGAGGCCGCTCGCAAAGTCTCGCCCCATTCCGAGTCCGGCGGACAAAGTTGGCCAGCCCCTCCCCCCAAGGCTATAGCCCACCCGTTTTTTGGCCATTTTTCCGCTGGGGAAACTTGGCGACCCGGCCTTCGGGTGGTTATTATTGGGCAAGGCTGTGCCTGCAGCCTATTTTTGGCACGCGGAGGCCGTTCGCAAAGTCTCGCCCCATTCCGAGTCCGGCGGACGAAGTGGGCCAGCCCCTCCCCCCAAGGCTATAGCCCACCCGTTTTTTGGCCATTTTTCCGCTGGACGAACTTGGCGCCCCGGCCTTCGGGCGGCTATTTTTGGACGTGGCTGTGCCCGCGGCCTATTTTTGGCACGCGGAGGCTGCTCGCAAAGTCTCACCCCATTCCGAGTCCGACGGACGAAGGTGGTCAGCCCCTCCCCCCAAGGCTATAGCCCACCCGTTTTTTGGCCATTTTTCCGCTGGACGAACTTGGCGCCCCGGCCTTCGGGCGGTTATTTTTGGGCGCGGCTGTGACCGCGGCCTATTTTTGGCACGCGGAGGCCGCTCGCAAAGTCTCGCCCCATTACGAGTCCGGCGGACGAAGTTGGCCTGCCCCTCCCCCCAAGGCTATATAGCCCACCCGTTTTTTGGCCATTTTTCCGCTGGGGGGTTTGGGCGCGCCGACCTTTGGGTGGTTATTTTGGGCGCGGCTGTGCCCGTGGCCTATTTTTGGCACGCGGAGGCCACTCGCAAAGTCTCGCCCCATTCCGAGTCTGGCGGACGAAGTAGGCCGGCCCCTCCCCCCAAGGCTATAGCCCACCCGTTTTTTGGCCATTTTTCCGCTGGACGAACTTGGCGCCCCGGCCTTCGGGCGGTTATTTTTGGACGTGGCTGTGCCTGCGGCCGATTTTTGGCACGCGGAGGCCGCTCGCAAAGTCTCAACCCATACCGAGTCCGGCGGACGAAGTTGGCCAGCCCCTCCCCCCAAGGCTATAGCCCACCCGTTTTTTGGCCATTTTTCCGCTGGGGAGTTTGGGCGCCCCGACCTTCGGGGGTTCTTTTTGGGCGTGGCTTTGCCCACGGCCTATTTTTGGCACGCGGAGGCCGCTCGCAAAGTCTCGCCCCATTCCGAGTCCGGCGGACAAAGTTGGCCAACCCCTCCCCCCAAGGCTATAGCCCACCCGTTTTTTGGCCCTTTTTCCGCTGGGGAAACTTGGCGCCCCGACCTTCGGGCGGTTATTTTTGGGCAAGGCTGTGCCTGCAGCCTATTTTTAGCACGCGGAGGCCGCTCGCAAAGTCTCACCCCATTCCGAGTCCGGCGGACGAAGTCGGCCAGCCTCTCCCCCCTAGGCTATAGCCCACCCGTTTTTTGGCCATTTTTCCGCTGGATGAACTTGGCGCCCCAGCCTTCGGGCGGTTATTTTTGGGCGCGGCTGTGCCCGCGGCTTATTTTTCGCACGCATAGGCCGTCGCAAAGTCTCGCCCCATTCCGAGTCCGGCGGACGAAGTTGGCCTGCCACTCCCCCCAAGGCTATATAGCCCACCCGTTTTTTGCCCATTTTTCCGCTGGGGGGTTTGGGCGCGTCAACCTTTGGGTGGTTATTTTGGGCGCGGCTGTGACCGCAGCCTATTTTGGGTACGCGGAGGCCGTTCGCAATGTCTCGTCCCATTCTGAGTCCGGCGGACGAAGTTGGCCAACCCCTCCCCACAAGGCTATAGCCCACCCGTTTTTTGGCCATTTTTCCGCTGGACGAACTTGGCGCCCCGGCCTTCGGGCGGTTATTTTTGGGCGCGGCTGTGCCCGCGGCCTATTTTTGGCACGCAGAGACCGTTCGCAAAGTCTCGCCCCATTCCGAGTCCGGCGGACGAAGTCCGCCCGCCCCTCCCCCCAAGGCTATAGCCCACCCGTTTTTTGGCCATTTTTCCGCTGGACGAACTTGGCGTCCCGGCCATCGGGCAGTTATTTTTGGGTGCGGCTGTGCCCGCGGCCTATTTTTGGCACGATGAGTCCGCTCGCAAAGTCTCGCCCCATTCCGAGTCCGGCGGACGAAGTCAGCCAGCCCCTCCCCCCAAGGCTATAGCCCACCCGTTTTTGGCCATTTTTCCGCTGGGGGGTTTGGGCGCGCCGACCTTCGGGGGGTTATTTTTGGGTACGGCTGTGCCCGCAGCCTATTTTGGGTACGCGGAGGCCGCTGGCGAAGGCTCGCCCCATTCTGAGTCCGGCGGACGAAGTTGGCGAGCCCCTCCCCCCAAGGCTATAGCCCACCCGTTTTTTGGCCATTTTTCCGCTGGACGAACTTGCCCCCCGGCCTTCGGGCGGTTATTTTTGGGCGCGGCTGTGTCCGCGGCCTATATTTGGCACACGGAGGCCCCTCGCAAAGTCTCCCGCCATTCCGAGTCCGGCGGACGAAGTTGGCCAGCCCCACCCCCCAAGGCTATAGCCCACCCGTTTTTGTGGCCTTTTTCCGCTGGACGAACTTGTCGCCCCGCCCTTCGGCCGGTTATTTTCGGGCGGATATTTTTTGGTACGGCAGTGCCTGCGGTCTATTTTTGGCACACGAAGGGCCCTCGCAAAGTCTCGCGCCCTTCCGAGTCCGTCGGATGAAGTTGGCCAGCCCCACCCCCCAAGGCTATAGCCCACCCGTTTTTGTGACGATTGTCCGCTGGACGAACTTGGCGCCCCGGCCTTCGGGCGGTTATTTTTCGGTGCGGCTGTGCCCGCGGCCTATTTTTGGCAAACGGAGGCCCCTCGCAAAGTCTCGCGCCAATCCGAGGCCGGCGGACGAAGTGGGCCAGCCCCACCCCCCAAGGCTATAGCCCACCCGTTTTTGTGGCCTTTTTCCGCTGGAGGAGCTTGGCGCCCCGGCCTTCGGGCGGTTATTTTTGGGTGCGGCTGTGTCCGCGGCCTATTTTTGGCACACGGAGGACCCTCGCAAAGTCTCGCACCATTCCGAGTCCGGCGGACGAAGTTGGTCAGCCCCACCTCCCAAGGCTATAGCCCACCCGTTTTTGTGGCCTTTTTCCGCTGGACGAACTTGTCGCCCCGCCCTTCGGACGGTTATTTTCGGGCGGATATTTTTTGGCGCGGCAGTGCCTGCGGTCTATTTTTGGCACACGAAGGGCCCTCGCAAAGTCTCGCGCCATTCCGAGTCCGTCGGACGAAGTTGGCCAGCCCCACCCCCCAAGGCTATAGCCCACCCGTTTTTGTGGCGATTGTCCGCTGGACGAACTTGGCGCCCCGGCCTTCGGGTGGTTATTTTTCGGCGCGGCTGTACCCGCGGCTTATTTTTGGCAAACGGAGGCCCCTCGCAAAGTCTCGCACCATTCCGAGGCCGGCGGACGAAGTGGGCCAGCCCCACCCCCCAAGGTTATAGCCCACCCGTTTTTGTGGCCTTTTTCCGCTGGTCGAACTTGGCGCCCCGGCCTTCGGGGTGTTATTTTTGGCCGCGGCTGTGCCCGCGGCCTATTTTTGGCACACGGAGGGCCCTCGCAAAGTGTCGCGCCATTCCGAGTCCGGCGGACGAATTTGGCAAGCCCCACCCGCCAAGGCTATACGCCACCCGTTTTTGTGGCCTTTTTCCGCTGGACGAACTTGGCGCCCCGGCCTTCGGGGCGTTATTTTTGGGCGCGGCTGTGCCCGCGGCCTATTTTTGGCACACGGAGGCCCCTCGTAAAGTCTCACCCCATTCCGAGTCCGGCGGACGAAGTTGGCCAGCCCCACCCCCCAAGGCTATAGCCCACCCGTTTTTGTGGCCTTTTTCCGCTGGACGAACTTGGCGCCTCGTCCTTCGGACGGTTATTTTAGGGTGCGGCTGTGCCCGTGGCCTAATTTTGGCACACGGAGGCCCCTCGCAAAGTCTCGCGCCATTCCGAGTCCGGCGGACGAAGTTGGCCAGCCCCACCCCCCAAGGCTATAGCCCACCCGTTTTTGTGGCCTTTTTCCGCTGGACGAACTTGGCGGCCCGGCCTTCGGGCGGTTATTTTTGGGCGCGGCTGTGACCGTGGCCTATTTTTGGCACACGGAGGGCCCTCGCAAAGTCTCGCACCATTCCGAGTCCGGCAGACGAAGTTGGCCAGGCCCACCCCCCAAGGCTATAGCCCACCCGTTTTTGTGGCCTTTTTCCGCTGGACGAACGTGGCGCCCCGGCGTTCGGGCGGTTATTTTTGGGAGTGGTTGTGCCTGCGGCCTATTTTTGGCACACGAAGGGCCCTCGCAAAGCCTCGCGCCATTCCGAGTCCGGCGTACGAAGTTGGCCAGCCCCACCACCCAAGGCTATAGCCCACCTGTTTTTGTGGCCTTTTTCCGCTGGACGAACTTGGCGCCCCGGCCTTCGGGCAGTTATTTTTGGTCGCGGCTGTGACCGCGGCCTATTTTTGGCACACGGAGGACCCTCGCAAAGTCTCGCGCCATTCCGAGTCCGGCGGACGAAGTTGGCCAGCCCCACCTCCAAGTCTATAGCCCACCCGTTTTTGTGGCCTTCTTCCGCTGGACGAACTTGGCGCCCCGGCCTTCGGGTGGTTATTTTTTGGCGTGACTGTTCCCGCGGCCTATTTTTGGCACACAGAGGCCCCTCACAATGTCTCGGGCCATTCAGAGTCCGGCGGAAGAAGTTGGCCAGCCCCATCCCCCAAGGCTATAGCCCACCCGTTTTTGCGGCTTTTTTCCGCTGGGCGAACTTGGCGCCCCGGCCTTCGGGCGGTTATTTTTGGGCGTGGCTTTTGCCGCTGCCTATTTTTGGCACATGGAGGCCCCTCCCAAAGTCTCGCGCCATTCAGAGTCCGGCGGACGAAGTTGGCCAGCCCCACCCCCCAAGGCTATAGCCCACCCGTTTTTGTGGCCATTTTCCGCTGGACGAACTCTGCGACCCGGCCTTCGGGCGGTTATTTTTGGGCGCGGCTGGGCCCGCGGACGATTTTTGGCACATGGAGGCCCCTCACAAAGTCTCGCACCATTCCGAGTCCGGCGGACGAAGTTGGCAAGCCCCACCTGCCAAGGCTATAGCCCACCCGTTTTTGTGGCCTTTTTCCGCTGGACGAACTTGGCGCCCCGGCCTTCGGGCCGTTATTTTTGGGCGCGGCTGTGCCCGCGGCCTATTTTTGGCACACGGAGGCCCCTCGTAAAGTCTCACCCCATTCCGAGTCCGGCGGACGAAGTTGGCCAGCCCCACCCCCCAAGGCTATAGCCCACCCGTTTTTGTGGCCTTTTTCCGCTGGACGAACTTGGCGCCTCATCCTTCGGACGGTTATTTTAGGGTGCGGCTGTGCCCGTGGCCTAATTTTGGCACACGGAGGCCCCTCGAAAAGTCTCGCGCCATTCCGAGTCCGGCGGACGAAGTTGGCCAGCCCCACCCCCCAAGGCTATAGCCCACCCGTTTTTGTGGCCTTTTTCCGCTGGACGAACTTGGCGCCCCGGCCTTCGGGCGGTTATTTTTGGGCGCGGCTGTGACCGTGGCCTATTTTTGGCACACGGAGGGCCCTCGCAAAGTCTCGCACCATTCCGAGTCCGGCAGACGAAGTTGGCCAGGCCCACCCCCCAAGGCTATAGCCCACCCGTTTTTGTGGCCTTTTTCCGCTGGACGAACTTGGCGGCCCGGCCTTCGGGCGGTTATTTTTGGGCGCGGCTGTGACCGTGGCCTATTTTTGGCACACGGAGGGCCCTCGCAAAGTCTCGCACCATTCCGAGTCCGGCAGACGAAGTTGGCCAGCCCCACCACCCAAGGCTATAGCCCACCTGTTTTTGTGGCCTTTTTCCGCTGGACGAACTTGGCGCCCCGGCCTTCGGGCAGTTATTTTTGGTCACGGCTGTGACCGCGGCCTATTTTTGGCACACGGAGGACCCTCGTAAAGTCTCGCGCCATTCCGAGTCCGGCGGACGAAGTTGACCAGCCCCACCTCCAAGTCTATAGCCCACCCGTTTTTGTGGCGTTCTTCCGCTGGACGAACTTGGCGCACCGGCCTTCGGGCGGTTATTTTTGGGCGCGGCTGTGCCCGTGGCCTATTTTCGGCACACGGAGGCCCCTCGCAAAGTCTCGCACCATTCCGAGTCCGGCGGACGAAGTTGGCAAGCCCAACCCGCCAAGGCTATAGCCCACCCGTTTTTGTGGCCTTTTTCCGCTGGACGAACTTGGCGCCCCGGCCTTCGGGCGGTTATTTTTGGGCGCGGCTTTGTCCGCGGCATATTTTTGGCACATGGAGGCCCCTCACAAAGTCTCGCGCCATTCAGAGTCCGGCGGACGAAGTTGGCCAGCCCCACGTCCCAACGCTATAGCCCACCCGTTTTTGTGGCCTTTTTCCGCTGGACGAACTTGGCGCCCCGGCCTTCGGGCGGTTATTTTTGGGCGCGGCTTTGTCCGCGGCATATTTTTGGCACATGGAGGCCCCTCACAAAGTCTCGCACCATTCCGAGTCCGGCGGACGAAGTTGGCAAGCCCCACCTGCCAAGGCTATAGCCCACCCGTTTTTGTGGCCTTTTTCCGCTGGACGAACTTGGCGCCCCGGCCTTCGGGCCGTTATTTTTGGGCGCGGCTGTGCCCGCGGCCTATTTTTGGCACACGGAGGCCCCTCGTAAAGTCTCACCCCATTCCGAGTCCGGCGGACGAATTTGGCCGGCCCCACCCCCCAAGGCTATAGCCCGCCCGTTTTGGTGACCTTTTTCCGCTGGACGAACTTGGCGCCCCGGCCTTCGGGCGGTTATTTTTGGGCGCGGCTGTGCCCGCGGCATATTTTTGGCACATGGAGGCCCCTCACAAAGTCTCGCGCCATTCCGAGTCCGGCGGACGAAGTTGGCCAGCCCCACGTTCCAACGCTATAGCCCACCCGTTTTTGTTGCCTTTTTATGCTGGACGAACTTGGCGCCCCGGCCTTCGGGCCATTATTTTTGGGCGCGGCTGTGCCCGCGGCCTATTTTTGGCACACGGAGGCCCCTCGCAAAGTCTCACGCCATTCCGAGCCCGGCGGACGAAGTTGGCCAGCCCCACCCCCCAAGGCTATAGCCCACCCGTTTTTGTGGCCTTTTTCCGCTGGACGAACTTGGCGCCTCGGCCTTCGGACGGTTATTTTAGGGTACGGCTGTGCCCGTGGCCTAATTTTGGCACACGGAGGCCCCTCGCAAAGTCTCGCGCCATTCCGAGTCCGGCGGACGAAGTTGGCCAGCCCCACCCCCCAAGGCTATAGCCCACCTGTTTTTGTGGCCTTTTTCCGCTGGACGAACTTGGCGCCCCGGCCTTCGGGCGGTTATTTTTGGTCGCGGCTGTGACCGCGGCCTATTTTTGGCACACGGAGGGCCCTCGCAAAGTCTCGCGCCATTCCGAGTCCGGAGGACGAAGATGGCCAGCCCCACCCCACAAGGCTATAGCCCACCCGTTTTTGTGGCCTTTTTCCGCTGGACGAACTTCGCGCCCCGGCCTTGAGGCGGTTATTTTTGGGCGCGGCTGTGCCCGCGGCCTATTTTTGGCACACGGAGGGCCCTCATAAAGTCTCGCGCCATTCCGAGTCCGGCAGACGAAGTTCGCCAGCCGCACCCCCCAAGGCTATAGCCCACCCGTTTTTGTGGCCTTTTTCCGCTAGACGAACTTGGCGCCTCGGCCTTGGGGCGGTTATTTTTGGGCGCGGCTGTGACCGTGACCTATTTTTGGCATACGGAGGGCCCTCGCAATGTCTCACGCCATTCCGAGTCCGGCGGACGAAGTTGGCCAGAACCAACCCCCAAGGCTATATCCCACCCGTTTTTGTGGCCTTTTTCCGCTGGACGAACTTTGCGCCCCGGCCTTTGGGCGGTTATTTTTGGGCGCGGCTGTGTCCAGGGCCTATTTTTGGCACACAGAGGAACCTCGCAAAGTCTCGCGCCATTCCGAGTCCGGCGGACGAAGTTGGCCAGCCCCACCCCCCAAGGCTATAGCCCACCCGTTTTTGTGGCCTTTTTCCGCTGTACGAACTTGGCGCCCCGGCATTCAGGCGGTTATTTTTGGACGCGGCTGTGCCCGCGGCCTATTTTTGGCACACGGAGGGCCCTCATAAAGTCTCGCGCCATTCCAAGTCCGGCAGACGAAGTTCGCCAGCCGCACCCCCCAAGGCTATAGCCCACCCGTTTTTGTGGCCTTTTTCCGCTGGACGAACTTGGCGCCCCGGCCTTGAGGCGGTTATTTTTGGGCGCGGCTGTGGCCGCGTCCTATTTTTGGCACACGGATGGCCCTCATAAAGTCTCGCACCATTCCGAGTCCTGCAGACGAAGTTCGCCAGCCGCACCCCCCAAGGCTATAGCCCACCCGTTATTGTGGCCTTTTTCCGCTGGACGAACTTGGCGCCCCGGCCTTCGGGCGGTTATTTTTGGGCGCGACTGTGCCCGCGGCCTATTTTTGGCACACGGAGGCCACTCGCAAAGTCTCGTGCCATTCCGAGTCCGGCGGACGAAGTTGGCAAGCCCCACCCCCCAAGGCTATAGCCCACCCGTTTTTGTGGCCTTTTTCCGCTGGACGAACTTGGCGCCCCGGCCTTCGGGCGGTTATTTTAGGGCGCGGCTGTGTCCAGGGCCTATTTTTGGCACACAGAGGACCCTCGCAAAGTCTCGCGCCATTCCGAGTCCGGCGGACGAAGTTGGCCAGCGCCACTCCCCAAGGCTATAGCCCACCCGTTTTTGTGGCCTTTTTCCGCTGTACGAACTTGGCGCCCCGGCCTTCAGGAGGTTATTTTTGGGGGCCGCTGTGTCCGTGGCCTATTTTGGGCAAACGGAGGGCCCTCGTAAATTCTCGCGCCATTCCGAGTCCGGCGGACGAAGTTGGCCAGCCCCACCCCCCAAGGCTATAGCCCACCCGTTTTTGTGGCCTTTTTCCGCTGGACGAACATGGTGCCGCGGCCTTCGGGCGGTTATTTTACGGTGCGGCTGTGCCCGCGGCCTATTTTTGGTACACGGAGGTCCCTCGCAGAGTCTCGCGCCATTCCGAGTCCGGCAGACGAAGTTGGCCAGCCCCACCCCACAAGGCTATAGCCCACCCGTTTTTGTGGCCTTTTTCCGCTGGACGAATTTGGCGCCCCGGCCTTCAGGCGGTTATTTTTGGGCGCAGCTGTGCCCGCGGCCTATTTTTGGCACACGGAGGGCCCTCGCAAAGTCTCACGCCATTCCGAGTCCGGCGGATGAAGTTGGCCAGCCCCACCTCCCAAGGCTATAGCCCACCCGTTTTTGTGGCCTTTTTCCGCTGGACGAACTTGGCGCCCCGGTCTTCGGGCGGTTATTTTTGGGTGCGGCTGTGCCCGCGGCCTATTTTTGGCACACGGAGGGCCCTCGTAAAATCTCGTGCCATTCCAAGTCCGGCGGATGAAGTTTGCAATCCCCACCCCCGAAGGCTATATCCCACCCGTTTTTGTGGCCTTTTTCCGCTGGACGAACTTGGCGCCCCGGCCTTCGGGCGGTTATTTTTGGGCGCAGCTGTGCCCATGGCCTAATTTTGGCACACGGAGGCCCCTTGCAAAGTCTCGCGCCATTCCGAGTCCGGCGGACGAAGTTGGCCAGCCCCACCCCCCAAGGCCATAGCCCACACGTTTTTTTGCCTTTTTCTGTTGGACGAACTTGGCGCCCCGGCCTTCGGCAATTATTTTTGGGCGCGGCTTAGCCCGCGGCCTATTTTTGGCATACGGAGGACCCTCCCAAAGTCTCGCGCCATTCCGAGTCCGGCGGACGAAGTTCGCCAGCCCCACCTCCCAAGGCGATAGCCCACCCATTTTTGTGGCCTTTTTCCGCTGGACGAACATGGCGCCCCGGCCTTCGGGCGGTTATTTTATGGCGCCGCTGTACCCGAGGCCTATTTTTGGTACACGGAGGGCCCTCGCAATGTCTCGCGCCATTCCGAGTCCGACGGACGAAGTTGGCCTGGCCCACCCCTCCTGGCTATAGCCCACCCGTTTTTGTGGCCTTTTTCCGCTGGACGAACTTGGCGCCCCGGCCTTCGGGCTGTTATTTTTGGGCGAGGTTATGCCCTCAGCCTATTTTTTGCACACGGAGGGCCCTCGCAAAGTCTCGTGCCATTCCGATTCCGGCGGATGAAGTTGGCCAGCCCCACCCCCCAAGGCTATAGCCCACCCGTTTTCGTGTCCTTTTTCCGCTGGACGAACTTGGCGCCCCGGCCTTCGAGCGGTTATTTTTGGACACGGCTGTGCCCGCGGCCTATCTTTGGCACACGGAGGCCCCTTGCAAAGTCTCGCGCTATTCCGAGTCCGGCGGACGAAGTGGGCCAGCCCCACCTCCCAAGGCTATAGCCCACCCGTTTTTGTGGCCTTTTTCCGCTGGACGAACTTGGCGCCCCGGCCTTTGGGCGGTTATTTTTGGACGTAACTGTGCCCGCAGCCTATTTTTGGCACACAGAGGCCCCTTGCAAACTCTCGCGCCATTCCGAGTCCGGCGGACGAAGTTGGCCAGCCCCACCCCCCAACGCTATAGCCCACCCGTTTTTGTGGCCTTTTGCGCTGGACGAACTTTGCGGCCCGGCCTTCGGTCGGTTATTTTTGGGCGCGGCTGTGCCCGCGGCCTATTTTTGGCACACAGAGGCCACTCGCAAAGTCTCGTGCCATTCCGAGTCCGGCGGACGAAGTTGGCCAGCCCCACCTCCCAAGGCTATAGCCCACCCGTTTTTGTGGCCTTTTTCCGCTGGACGAACTTGGCGCCCCGGTCTTCGGGCTTTTATTTTTGGACGCAGCTGTGCCCATGGCCTATTTTTGGCACATGGAGGCCCCTTGCAAAGTCTCGCACCATTCCGAGTCCGGCGGACGAAGTTGGCCAGCCCCACCCCCCAAGGCCATAGCCCACCCGTTTTTTTGGCCTTTTTCCGTTGGACGAACTTGGCGCCCCGGCTTTCGGGCGATTATTTTTGGGTGCGGCATAGCCCGCGGCCTATTTTTGGCACACGGAGGGCCCTCGCAAAATCTCGCGCCATTCCGAGTCCGGCGGACGAAGTTGGCCAGCCCCACCCCCCAAGGCCATAGCCCACCCATTTTTTTGGCCTTTTTCCGTTGGACGAACTTGGCGCCCCGGCCTTCGGGCGGTTATTGTGTGGCGCGGCAGTGCCCGCGGCCTATTTTTGGCACACGGAGAACCCTCCCAAAGTCTCACGCCATTCCGAGTCCGGCGGACGAAGTTGGCCAGCCCCACCTCCCAAGACGATAGCCCACCCGTTTTTGTGGCCTTTTTACGCTGGACGAACTTGGCGCCCCGGCCTTGGGGCGGTTATTTTTGGGCGCGGCTGTGACCGTGACTTATTTTTGGCATACGGAGGGCCCTCGCAATGTCTCACGCCATTCCGAGTCCGGCGGACGAAGTTGGCCAGAACCAACCCCCAAGGCTATATCCCACCCGTTTTTGTGGCCTTTTTCCGCTGGACGAACTTTGCGCCCCGGCCTTTGGGCGGTTATTTTTGGGCGCGGCTGTGTCCAGGGCCTATTTTTGGCACACAGAGGAACCTCGCAAAGTCTCGCGCCATTCCGAGTCCGGCGGACGAAGTCGGCCAGCCCCACCCGCCAAGGCTATAGCCCACCCGTTTTTGTGGCCTTTTTCCGCTGGACGAACTTGGCGCCCCGGCCTTCGGGCTGTTATTTTTGGGCTCGGCTGTGCCCACGGCCTATTTTTGGCACACGGACGGTCCTTGTAAGGTCTCGTTCCATTCCGAGTCCGGCGGACGAAGTAGGCCAGCCCCACCCCCCAAGGCTATAGGCCACCCGTTTTTGTGGCCTTTTTCCGCTGGACGAACTTGGCGCCCCGGCCTTCGGGCGTTTATTTTTGGGCGCGGCTGTGTCCGTGGCCTATTTTTGGCACACGGAGGCCCCTAACAAAGTCTCCCGCCATTCCGAGTCCGGCGGACGAAGTTGGCCAGCCCCACCCCCCAAGGCTATAGCCCTCCCGTTTTTGTGGCCTTCTTCCGCTGGACGAACTTGGCGCCCCGGCCTTCGGGCGGTTATTTTTGGGCGCGGCTGGGCCCGCGGCCTATTTTTGGCACACGGAGGCACCTCGCAAAGTCTCGCGCAATTCCGAGTCCGGCGGACGAAGTCGGCCCGCCCCACCCCCCAAAGCTATAGCCCACCCGTTTTAGTGGCCTTTTTCCGCTGCACGAACTTGGCGCCCCGGCCTTCGGGCGGGCATTTTTGGGCGTGGCTGTGCCCGCGGCCTATTTTTGGCACACGGAGGCGCCTCGCAATGTCTCGCGCGATTCCGAGTCCGGCGGACGAAGTTGGCCAGCCTCACCCCCCAAGGCTATAGCCTACCCGTTTTTGTGGCCTTTTTCCGCTGGACGAACTTGGCGCCCCGGCCTTCGGGCGTGCATTTTTGGGCGCGGCTGTGCCCGCAGCCTATTTTTGGCACACGGAGGTGCCTCGCAAAGTCTCGCGCTATTCCGAGTCCGGCGGACGAAGTTAGCCAGCCCCACCCCCCAAGGCTATAGCCCACCCGTTTTTGTGGCCTTTATCCGCTGGACGAACTTGGCGCCCCGGCCTTCGGGCGGTTATTTTTGGGCGCGGCTGTGCCCGCCAACTATTTTGGCACACGGAGGCACCTCGTAAAGTCTCGCACCATTCCGAGTCCGGCGGACGAAGTTGGCATGCCCCACCCCCCAAGGCTATAGCCCACCCGTTTTTCTGGCCTTTTTTCCGCTGGACGAACTTGGCGACCCGGCCGTCGGACGGGTATTTTTGGGCGCGGCTGTGTCCGCGGCCTATTTTTGGTACACGGAGGCGCCTCGCAAAGTTTCACGTCATTCCGAGTCCGGCGGACGAAGTTGGCCAGCCACACCCCCCAAGGCTATAGCCCACACGTTTTTGTGGCCTTTTTCCGCTGGACGAACTTGGCGCCCCGGCCTTCGGGCGTGCATTTTTGGCCGCGGCTGTGCCCGCGGCCTATTTTTGGCACACGGAGGTGCCTTGCAAAGTCTCGCGCTATTCCAAGTCCGGCAGACGAAGTTGGCCAGCCCCACCCCCCAAGGCTATAGCCCACCCGTTTTTGTGGCCTTTTTCCGCTGGACGAACTTGGCGCCCCGGCCTTCGGACGGTTATTTTTGGGCGCGGCTGTGTCCGCGGCCTATTTTTGGCACACGGAGGCCCCTCGCAAACTCTCGCGCCATTCCGAGTCCGGCGGACGAAGTGGGCCTGCCCCACCCCACAAGGCTATAGCCCACCCTTTTTTGTGGCCTTTTTCCGCTGGACGAACTTGGCGCCCCGGCCTTCGGGCGGTTATTTTTTGGTACGGCTGTGCCCGCGGCCTATTTTTGGTACACGGAGGCACCTCGCAAAGTCTCGCGCAATTCCGAGTCCGGCGGACGAAGTTGGCCCGGCCCACCCCCCAAAGCTATAGCCCCCCCGTTTTAGTGGCCTTTTTCCGCTGCACGAACTTGGCGCCCCGGCCTTCGGGCGGGCATTTTTGGGCGTGGCTGTGCCCGCGGCCTATTTTTGGCACACGGAGGCGCCTCGCAATGTCTCGCGCGATTCCGAGTCCGGCGGACGAAGTTGGCCAGCCTCACCCCCCAAGGCTATAGCCTACCCGTTTTTGTGGCCTTTTTCCGCTGGACGAACTTGGCGCCCCGGCCTTCGGGCGTGCATTTTTGGGCGCGGCTGTGCCCGCAGCCTATTTTTGGCACACGGAGGTGCCTCGCAAAGTCTCGCGCTATTCCGAGTCCGGCGGACGAAGTTAGCCAGCCCCACCCCCCAAGGCTATAGCCCACCCGTTTTTGTGGCCTTTATCCGCTGGACGAACTTGGCGCCCCGGCCTTCGGGCGGTTATTTTTGGGCGCGGCTGTGCCCGCCAACTATTTTGGCACACGGAGGCACCTCGTAAAGTCTCGCGCCATTCCGAGTCCGGCGGACGAAGTTAGCCAGCCCCACCCCCCAAGGCTATAGCCCACCCGTTTTTGTGGCCTTTATCCGCTGGACGAACTTGGCGCCCCGGCCTTCGGGCGGTTATTTTTTGGCACGGCTGTGCCCGCGGCCTATTTTTGGTACACGGAGGCACCTCGCAAAGTCTCGCGCAATTCCGAGTCCGGCGGACGAAGTCGGCCAGCCCCACCCCCCAAAGCTATAGCCCACCCGTTTTAGTGGCCTTTTTCCGCTGCACGAACTTGGCGCCCCGGCCTTCGGGCGGGCATTTTTGGGCGTGGCTGTGCCCGCGGCCTATTTTTGGCACACGGAGGCGCCTCGCAATGTCTCGCGCGATTCCGAGTCCGGCGGACGAAGTCGGCCAGCCTCACCCCCCAAGGCTATAGCCTACCCGTTTTTGTGGCCTTTTTCCGCTGGACGAACTTGGCGCCCCGGCCTTCGGGCGTGCATTTTTGGGCGCGGCTGTGCCCGCGGCCTATTTTTGGCACACGGAGGTGCCTCGCAAAGTCTCGCGCTCTTCCGAGTCCGGCGGACGAAGTTAGCCAGCCCCACCCCCCAAGGCTATAGCCCACCCGTTTTTGTGGCCTTTATCCGCTGGACGAACTTGGCGCCCCGGCCTTCGGGCGGTTATTTTTGGGCGCGGCTGTGCCCGCCAACTATTTTGGCACACGGAGGCACCTCGCAAAGTCTCGCGCCATTCCGAGTTCGGCGGACGATGTTGGCCAGCCACACCCCCAAGGCTAAAGCCGACCCGTTTTTCTAGCCATTTTCCGTTGGAAGAACTTGGCGCCTCGGCCTTCGGGCTGGTATTTTTGGGCGCGGCTTTGTCCATGGCCTATTTTTGGCACACGGAGGTGCCTCGCAAAGTCTCGCATCATTCCGAGTCTGGCGGACGAAGTTGGCCAGCCCCACCACCCAAGGCGCCCACCCGTTTTTGTGGCGTTTTTCCGCTGGACGAACTTGGCGCCCCGGCCTTCGGGCAGGTATTTTTGGGTGTGGCTGTGCCCGCGGCCTATTTTTGGCATATGGAGGCACCTCGCAAAGTCTTGCGCCATTCCGAGTCCGGCGGACGAGTTGGCCAGCCCCACCCCCCAAGGCTATAGCCCACCCGTTTTTGTGGCCTTTTTCCACTGGACGAACATGGCGCCCCGGCCTTCGGGCGGTTATTTTCGGGGGCGGCTGTGTTCACGGCCTATTTTTTGCTCACAGAGGCCCCTCGCAAAGTCTCGCGCGATTCCTAGTCCGGCGGACGAAGTTGGCCAGCCCCACCCCACAAGGCCATAGCCCACCCGTTTTTGTGGCCTTTTTCCAGTGGACGAACATGGCGCCCCGGCCTTCGAGCGGTTATTTTCAGGGGCGGCTGTGCTCACGGCCTAGTTTTTGCTCACAGAGGCCCCTCGCAAATTCTCGCGCGATTCCGAGTCCGGCGGACGAAGTTGGCCAGCCCCACCCCACAAGGCTATAGCCCACCCGTTTTTGTGGCCTTTTTCCACAGGACGAACATGGCGCCCCGGCCTTCGGGCGGTTATTTTCGGGGGCGGCTGTGCTCACGGCCTATTTTTTGCTCACAGAGGCCCCTCGCCAAGTCTCGCGCGATTCCGAGTCCGGCGGACGAAGTTGGCCAGCCCCACCCCACAAGGCAATAGCCCACCCGTTTTTGTGGCCTTTTTCCACTGGACGAACATGGCGCCCCGGCCTTCGGGCGGTTATTTTCGGGGGCGGCTGTGCTCACGGCCTATTTTTTGCTAACAGAGGCCCCTCGCAAAGTCTCGCGTCATTCCGAGTCCGGCGGACGAAGTGGGCCAGCCCACCCCCCAAGGCTATAGCCTACCCGTTTTTGTGGCCTTTTTCCGCTGGACGAACTTGGCGCCCCGGCCTTCGGGCAGGTATTTTTCAGAGCGGCAGTGCCCACGGCCTATTTTTGGTACACGGAGGCGCCTCGTAAAGTCTCGCGCCATTCCGAGTCTGGCGGACGAAGTTAGCCAGCCCCACCCCCCAAGGCTATAGCCCACCCGTTTTTGTGGCCTTTTTCCACTGGACGAACGTGGCGCCCCGGCCTTCGGGCGGTTATTTTCGGGGGCGGCTGTGCTCACGGCCTATTTTTTGCTCACAGAGGCCCCTCGCAAAGTCTCGCGTGATTCCTAGTCCGGCGGACGAAGTTGGCCAGCCCCACCCCCCAAGGCCATAGCCCACCCGTTTTTGTGGCCTTTTTCCACTGGACGAACATGGCGCCCCGGCCTTCGGGCGGTTATTTGCGGGGTCGGCTGTGCTCACGGCCTATTTTTTCCTCACAGAGGCCCCTCGCAAAGTCTCGCGTCATTCCGAGTCCGGCGGACGAAGTGGGCCAGCCCACCCCCCAAGGCTATAGCCTACCCGTTTTTGTGGCCTTTTTCCGCTGGACGAACTTGGCGCCCCGGCCTTCGGGCAGGTATTTTTCGGAGCGGCAGTGCCCACGGCCTATTTTTGGTACACGGAGGCGCCTCGTAAAGTCTCGCGCCATTCCGAGTCCGGCGGACGAAGTTAGCCAGCCCCACCCCCCAAGGCCATAGCCCACCCGTTTTTTGGTCATTTTTCCGCTGGACGAACTTGGCACCCCGGCCTTCGGGTAGTTATTTTTGGGCGTGGCTGTGCCCGCGGCCTATTTTTGGCACGCAGAGGCCGCTCGCAAAGTCTCGCCCCATTCCGAGTCCGGGGGACGAAGTTGGTCAGCCCCTCCCCCCTAGGCGATAGCCCACCCGTTTTTTGGCCATTTTTCCGCTGGGGGGTTTGGGCGCACCGACCTTCGGGCGGTTATTTTTGGGCGCGGCTGTGGCCGCGGTGTATTTTTGGCACGCGGAGGCCGCTCGCAAATTCTCGCCCCATTCCGAGTCCGGCGGAAGAAGTTGGCCAGCCCCTCCCCCCAAGGCTATAGCGCACCCGTTTTTTGGTCATTTTTCCGCTGGGGGTTTGGGCGCGCCGACCTTCGGGGGGTTATTTTTGGGCGCGGTTGTACCCGTGGCCTATTTTTGGCACGCGGAGGCCGCTTGTAAAGTCTCGACCCATTCCGAGTCCGGCGGACGAAGTTGGCCAGCCCCTCCTCCCAAGGCTATAGCCCACCCGTTTTTTGGCAATTTTTCCGCTGGGGGGTTTGGGCGCGCCGACCTTCGGGGGGTTATTTTTGGGCGCGGCTGTGCCCGCGGCCTATTTTTGGCACGCGGAGGCTGCTCGGAAAGTCTCGCCCCATTCCGAGTCCGGCGGACGAAGTTGGCCAGCCCCACCCGCCAAGGCGATAGCCCACCCGTTTTTTGGCCATTTTTCCGCTGGGGGTTTGGGCGCACCGACCTTCGGGTGGTTATTTTTGGGCGCGGCTGTGGCCGCGGTATATTTTTGGCACATGGAGGCCGCTCGCAAATTCTCGCCCCATTCCGAGTCCGGCGGAAGAAGTTGGCCAGCCCCTCCCCCCAAGGCTATAGCGCACCCGTTTTTTGGTCATTTTTCCGCTGGGGGTTTGGGCGCGCCGACCTTCGGGGGGTTATTTTTGGGCGCGGTTGTACCCATGGCCTATTTTTGGCACGCGGAGGCCACTTGTAAAGTCTCGACCCATTCCGAGTCCGGCGGACGAAGTTGGCCAGCCCCTCCTCCCAAGGCTATAGCCCACCCGTTTTTTGGCAATTTTTCCGCTGGGGGGTTTGGGCGTGCCGACCTTCAGGGGGTTATTTTTGGGTGCGGCTGTGCCCGCGGCCTATTTTTGGCACACGGAGGTTGCTCGCAAAGGCTCGCCCCATTCCGAGTCCGGCGGACGAAGTTGGCCAGCCCCTCCCCCCAAGGCTATAGCCCACCCGTTTTTTGGCCATTTTTCCGCTGGACGAACTTGGCGCACCGGCCTTCGGGCGGTTATTTTTGGGCGTGGCCTCGTCCGCGGCTTATTTTTTGCATGCGGAGGCCGCTCGCAAAGTCTCGCCCCATTCCGAGTCCGGCGGACGAAGTTGGGCAGCCCCTCCCCCCAAGGCTATAGCCCACCCGTTTTTTGGCCATTTTTCCGCAGGACGAACTCGGCACCCCGGCCTTCGGGCGGTTATTTTTGGGCGCGGCCGTGCTAGCGGCCTATTTTTACCACACGGAGGACGCTCGTAAAGTCTCCCCCCATTCCGAATCCGGCGGACGAAGTGGGCCAGCCCCTCCCCCCAAGGCTATAGCCCACCCGTTTTTTGGCCATTTTTCCGCTGGGGGGTTTGGGAGCGCCGACCTTCGGGGGATTATTTTTGGATACGGCTGTGCCCGCGGCCTATTTTTGGCACAGGGAGGCTGCTCGCAAAGTCTCACCCCATTCCGAGTCCGGCGGACGAAGTTGGCCAGCCCCTCCCCCCAAGGCTATAGCCCACCCGTTTTTTGGCCATTTTTCCACTGGACGAACTTGGCGCACCGGCCTTCGGGTGGTTATTTTTGGGCGTGGCTTTGTCCGCGGCTTATTTTTTACATGCGGAGGCCGCTCGCAAAGTCTCGCCCCATTCCGAGTCCGGCGGACGAAGTTGGGCAGCCCCTCCCCCCAAGGCTATAGCCCACCCATTTTTTGGCCATTTTTCTGCTGGGGGGTTTGGGCGCGCCGACCTTCGGGGGGTTATTTTTGGGTGCGGCTGTGCCCGCGGCCTATTTTTTGCATGCGGACGCCGCTCGCAAAGTCTCACCCCATTCCGAGTCCGGCGGACGAAGTTGGCCAGCCCCACCACCCAAGGCTATAGCCCACCCGTTTTTGTGGCGTTTTTCCGCTGGACGAACTTGGCGCCCCGGCCTTCGGGCAGGTATTTTTGGGTGTGGCTGTGCCCGCGGCCTATTTTTGGCATATGGAGGCACCTCGCAAAGTCTTGCGCCATTCCGAGTCCGGCGGACGAGTTGGCCAGCCCCACCCCCCAAGGCTATAGCCCACCCGTTTTTGTGGCCTTTTTCCACTGGACGAACATGGCGCCCCGGCCTTCGGGCAGTTATTTTCGGGGGCGGCCGTGTTCACGGCCTATTTTTTGCTCACAGAGGCCCCTCGCAAAGTCTCGCGCCATTCCGAGTCCGGCGGACGAAGTTGGCCAGCCCCACCCCCCAAGGCTATAGCCCACCCGTTTTTGTGGCCTTTTTCCGCTGGACGAACTTAGCGCCCCGGCCTTTGGGCGGTTATTTTTGGGCGCGGCTGTGCCCGCGGCCTATTTTTGGCACACGGAGGGCCCTCGCAAAGTCTCGCTCCATTCCGAGTCCGGCGGACGAAGTTGGCCAGCCCCACCCCCCAAGGCTATAGCCCACCCGTTTTTGGGCCTTTTTCCGCTGGACGAACTTGGCGCCCCGGCCTTCGGGCAGTTATTTTTGGGCGCGGCTGTGCCTGCGGCCTATTTTTGGCACACGGAGGGCCCTCGTAAAGTTTCGCGCCATTCCGAGTCCGGCGGACGAAGTTGGCCAGCCCCACCCAACAAGGCTATAGCCCACCCGTTTTTGTGGCCTTTTTCCGCGGGACGAACTTGGCGCCCCGGTCTTCGGGCGGTTATTTTTAGACGCGGCTGTGGCCATGGCCTATTTTTGGCACATGGAGTCCCCTCGCAAACTCTCGCACCATTCCGAGTGCGGCGGACGAAGTCGGCCAGCCCCACCCCCCAAGGCTATAGCCCACCCGTTTTTGTGGCCTTTTTCCGCTGGACGAACTTGGCGCCCCGGCCTTCGGGCGGTTATTTTTGGGCGTGGCTGTGCCCGCGCCCTATTTTTGACACACGGAGGCCCCTCGTAATGTCTCGCGCTATTCCGAGTCCGGCGGACAAAGTTGGCCATCCCCACCTCCCATGGCTATAGCCCACCCGTTTTTGTGGCCTTTTTCCGCTGGACGAACTTGGCGCCCCGGCCTTCGGGAGGGTATTTTTGGGTACGGCTGTGACCGCAGCCTATTTTTGGCACATGGACGTGCCTCGCAAAGTCTCGCGCCATTCCGAGTCCGGCGGACGAAGTTGGCCAGCCCCACCCCCCAGGGCTATAGCCCACCCGTTTTTGTGGCCTTTTTCCGCTGGACGAACTTGGCGCCCCGGCCTTCGGGTGGGTATTTTTGGGCGTGGTTGTGCCCGCGGTCTATTTTTGGCACACGTAGGCGCCTCGTAAAGTCTCGCGCCATTCCGAGTCCGGCGGACGAAGTCGGCCAGCCCCACCCCCCATGGCTATAGCCCACCCGTTTTTGTGGCCTTTTTCCGCTAGACGAACTTGGCGCCCCGGCCTTCGGGCGTGTATTTTTGGGCGCGGCTGTGCCCGCGGCCTATTTTTGGCATACGGAGGTGCCTCGAAAGTCTCGCGCCATTCCGAGTCCGGCGGACGAAGTTGGCCAGCCACACCCCATAAGGCCATAGCCCACCCGTTTTTGTGGCCTTTTTCCGCTGGACGAACTTGGCGCCCCGGCCTTCGGGCGATTATTTTTGGGCGCGGCTGTGCCCGCGGCCTATTTTTGGCACACGGAGGTGCCTCGTAAAGTCTCGCGCCATTCCGAGTCCGGCGGACGAAGTAGGCCAGCCACATCCCCCAAGGCTATAGCCCACCCGTTTTTGTGGCCTTTTTCCGCTGGACGAACTTGGCGCCGCGGCTTTCGGGCAATTATTTTTGGGTCCGGCTGTGCCCGCGGCCTATTTTTGGCACGCGGAGGCCGTTCGCAAAGTCTCGCCCCATTCCGAGTCCGGCGGACGAAGTTGGCCTGCCCCTCCCCCCAAGGCGATAGCCCACCCTTTTTTTCGCCATTTTTCCGCTGGACGAACTTGGCGGCCCGGTCTTCGGGTGGTTATTTTTGGGCGCAGCTGTGCCCACGGCCTATTTTTGGCACGCGGAGTCTGCTCGCAAAGTCTCGCCCCATTCCGAGTCCGGCGGACGAAGTTGGCCCGCCCCTCCCCCCAAGGCTATAGGCCACCCGTTTTTTGGCAATTTTTCCGCTGAACGAACTTGGCGCCCCGGCCTTCGGGCGGTTATTTTTTGGTGCGGCTGTGCCCGCAGCTATTTTTGGCACGCGGAGGCCGCTCGTAAAGTCTCGTCCCATTCCGAGTCCGGCAGACGAAGTTGGCCAGGCCCACCGCCCAAGGCTATAGCCAACCCGTTTTTGTGGCCGTTTTCCGCTGGACGAATTTGGCCCCCCGGCCTTCGGGCGGTTATTTTTTGGCGCGGCTGTGCCCGCGGCCTATTTTTGGCACACAAAGGCCCATCGCAAAGTCTCACGCCATTCCGAGTCCGGCGGACGAAGTAGGCCAGCCCCACCCCCCAAGGCTATAGCCCACCCGTTTTTGAGGCCTTTTTCCGCTGGACGAACTTGGCGCCCCGGCCTTCGGGCGGTTATTTATGGGCGCGGCTGTGCCCGCGGCCTATTTTTGGCACACAGAGGCCCCTCGCAAAGTCTCGCGCCATTCCGAGTCCGGCGGACGAAGTTGGGCAGCCCCACCCCCCAAGGCTATAGCCAACCCGTTTTTGGGGCCTTTTTCCGCTGGACGAACTTGGCGCCCCGGCCTTCGGGCAGTTATTTTTGGGTGCAGTTGTGCCCGCGGCCTATTTTTGGCACACGTAGGCGCCTCGTAAAGTCTCGCGCCATTCCGAGTCCGGCGGACGAAGTCGGCCAGCCCCACCCCCCATGGCTATAGCCCACCCATTTTTGTGGCCTTTTTCCGCTGGACGAACTTGGCGCCCCGGCCTTCGGGCGTGTATTTTTGGGCGCGGCTGTGCCCGCGGCCTATTTTTGGCATACGGAGGCGCCTCGAAAGTCTCGCGCCATTCCGAGTCCGGCGGACGAAGTTGGCCAGCCACACCCCCCAAGGCTATAGCCCACCCGTTTTTGTGGACTTTTTCCGCTGGACGAACTTGGCGCCCCGGCCTTCGGGCGGTTATTTTTGGGCGCGGCTGTGTCCGCGGCCTATTTTTGGCACACGGAGGTGCCTCGTAAAGTCTCGCGCCATTCCGAGTCCGGCGGACGAAGTTGGCCAGCCCCACCCCCCAAGGCTATAGCCCACCCGTTTTTGTGGCCTTTTTCCGCTGGACGAACTTGGCGCCGCGGCTTTCGGGCAATTATTTTTTGACGCGGCTGTGCCCGCGGCCTATTTTTGGCACGCGGAGGCCGTTCGCAAAGTCTCACCCCATTCCGAGTCCGGCGGACGAAGTTGGCCTGCCCCTCCCCCCAAGGCGATAGCCCACCCTTTTTTTGGCCATTTTTCCGCTGGACGAACTTGGCGCCCCGGCCTTCGGGCGGTTATTTTTGGGCGCGGCTGTGCCCGCGGCCTATTTTTGGCACACGGAGGCCCCTCGCAAAGTCTCGCGCCATTCCGAATCCGGCGGACGAAGTAGGCCAGCCCCACCCCCCAAGGCTATAGCCCACCCGTTTTTGAGGCCTTTTTCCGCTGGACGAACTTGGCGCCCCGGCCTTCGGGCGGTTATTTTTGGGTGCGGCTGTGCCCGCGGCCTATTTTTAACACACGGAGGCCTCTCGCAATGTCTCGCGCCATTCCGAGTCCGGCGGACGAAGTGGGCCAGCCCCACCTCCCAAGGCTATAGCCCACCCATTTTTGTGGCCTTTTTCCGCTGGACGAACATGGTGCCCCGGCCTTCGGGCGGTTATTTTTGGGCGCGGCTGTGCCCGCGGCCTATTTTTGGCACATGGAGGCCCCTCGTAAAGTCTCGCGCCATTCCGAGCCCGGCGGACGAAGTGGGCCGGCCCCACCTCCCAAGGCTATAGCCCACCCGTTTTTGTGGCCTTTTTCCGCTGGACGAACTTGGCGACCCGGCCTTCTGGCGGTTATTTTTGGGTGCGGCTCTGCCCGCGGCCTATTTTTTACACACGGAGGCCCCTCCCAAAGTCTCGCGCCATTCCGAGTCCGGCGGACGAAGTTGGCCAGCCCCACCCCCCAAGGCTATAGCCCACCCGTTTTTTTGGCCTTTTTCCGCTGGACGAACTTGGCGCCCCGGCCTTCGGGCATTTATTTTTGGCCACGGCTGTGCCCGTGGCCTATTTTTGGCACACGGATGGCCCTTGCAAAGTCTCGCGCCATTCCGAGTCCGGCGGACGAAGTGGACCAGCCCCACCCCCTAAGACTATAGCCCACCTGTTTTTGTGGCCTTTTTCCGCTGGACGAACTTGGCGCCCTTGCCTTCGGGCGGTTATTTTTGGGCGCGGCTGTGCCCGCGGCCTATTTTTGGCATACGGAGGGCCCTCGTAAAGTCTCGCGCCATTCCGAGTCCGACGGACAAAGTTGGCCAGCCCCACCCCCCAAGGTTATAGCCCACCCGTTTTTTTCGCCTTTTTCCGCTGGACGAACTTGGCGCCCTTGCCTTCGTGCGGTTAATTTTGTTCGCGGCTGTACCCGCGGCCTATTTTTGGCACACGGAGGGCCCTCGCAAAGTCTCGCGCCATTCCGAGTCCGGCGGACGAAGTTGGCCAGCCCCACCCCCCAAGGCCATAGCCAACCCGTTTTTGTGGCCTTTCTCCGCTGGACGAACTTGGCGCCCCGGCATTCGGACGGTTCTTTTTCGGCGCGGCTGTGTCCGCGGCCTATTTTTGGCACACGGAGGCCCCTCGCAAAGTCTCGCGCCATTCCGAGTCCGGCGGACAAAGTGGGCCAGCCCCACCCCCCAAGGCTATAGCCCACCCGTTCTTGTGGCCTTTTTCCGCTGGACGAACTTGGCGCCCCGGCCTTCGGTCGGTTATTTTTGGGTACGGCTGTGCCCGCGGCCTATTTTTGGCACACGGAGGGTCCTCGCAAAGTCTCGCGCCATTCCGATCCCGGCGGACGAAGTCGGCCCGCCCCACCTCCCAAGGCTATAGCCCACCCGTTTTTTTGGCCTTTTTCCGCTGGACGAACTTGGCGCCCCGGCCTTCGGGCATTTATTTTTGGCCACGGCTGTGCCCGTGGCCTATTTTTGGCACACGGATGGCCCTTGCAAAGTCTCGCGCCATTCCGAGTCCGGCGGACGAAGTGGACCAGCCCCACCCCCTAAGACTATAGCCCACCTGTTTTTGTGGCCTTTTTCCGCTGGACGAACTTGGCGCCCTTGCCTTCGGGCGGTTATTTTTGGGCGCGGCTGTGCCCGCGGCCTATTTTTGGCATACGGAGGGCCCTCGCAAAGTCTCGCGCCATTCCGAGTCCGACGGACAAAGTTGGCCAGCCCCACCCCCCAAGGTTATAGCCCACCCGTTTTTTTCGCCTTTTTCCGCTGGACGAACTTGGCGCCCTTGCCTTCGTGCGGTTAATTTTGTTCGCGGCTGTACCCGCGGCCTATTTTTGGCACACGGAGGGCCCTCGCAAAGTCTCGCGCCATTCCGAGTCCGGCGGACGAAGTTGGCCAGCCCCACCCCCCAAGGCCATAGCCAACCCGTTTTTGTGGCCTTTCTCCGCTGGACGAACTTGGCGCCCCGGCATTCGGACGGTTCTTTTTCGGCGCGGCTGTGTCCGCGGCCTATTTTTGGCACACGGAGGCCCCTCGCAAAGTCTCGCGCCATTCCGAGTCCGGCGGACAAAGTGGGCCAGCCCCACCCCCCAAGGCTATAGCCCACCCGTTCTTGTGGCCTTTTTCCGCTGGACGAACTTGGCGCCCCGGCCTTCGGTCGGTTATTTTTGGGTACGGCTGTGCCCGCGGCCTATTTTTGGCACACGGAGGGTCCTCGCAAAGTCTCGCGCCATTCCGATCCCGGCGGACGAAGTCGGCCCGCCCCACCTCCCAAAGCTATAGACCACCCGTTTTTGTGGCCTTTCTCCGCTGGACGAACTTGGTGCCCCGGCCATCGGGCGGTTATTTTTGGGCGCATCTGTGCACGCGGCCTATTTTTGGCACACGGAGGCCCCTCGCAAAGTCTCCCGCCATTCCGAGTCCGGCGGACGAAGTTGGCCAGCCCCACCCCCCAAGGCCATAGCCCACCCGTTTTTGTGGCAGTTTTCCGCTGGACGAACTTGGCGCCCCTGCCTTCGGACGGTTATTTTTGGGCGCGGCTGTGCCCGTGACCTATTTTTGGCACACGGAGGGCCCTCGTAAAGTCTCGCGCCATTCCGTGTCCGGCGGACGAAGTTGGCCAGCCCCACCCCCCAAGGCTATTGCCCACCCGTTTTTGTGGCCTTTTTCAGCTGGACGAACTTGGCGCCCCGGCCTTTGGGCGGTTTTCTTCGGGCGCGGCTATGCCCGCGGCCTATTTTTGGCACACGGAGGGCCCTCGCAATGTATCGCGGCATTCCGAGTCCGGCGGACGAAGTGGGCCAGCCCCACCTCCCAAGGCTATAGCCCACCCGTTTTAGTGGCCATTTTCCGCTGGACGAACTTTGCGCCCCGGCATTCGGGCGGTTATTTCTGGGCGCGGCTGTGCCTGCGGCCTATTTTTGGCACACGGAGGACCCTCGCAAAATCTCGCGCCATTCCGAGTCTGGCGGACGAAGTGGGCCAGCCCCACCACGCAAAGCTATAGCCCACCCGTTTTTGTGGCCTTTTTCCGCTGTACGAACTTGGCGCCCCGGCCTTTGGGCATTTATTTTTGGGCGCGGCTGTGCCCGCAGCCTATTTTTGACACACGGAGGCCCCTCGCAATGTCTCGCGCTATTTCGAGTCCGGCGGACGAAGTTGGCCATCCCCACCTCCGATGGCTATAGCCCACCCATTTTTGTGGCCTTTCTCCGCTGGACGAACTTGGCGCCCCGGCCTTCGGACGGTTATTTTTGGGCGCGGCTGTGCCCGCGGCCTATTTTTGGCACACGGAGGGCCCTCGCAATGTATCGCGGCATTCCGAGTCCGGCGGACGAAGTGGGCCAGCCCCACCTCCCAAGGCTATAGCCCACCCGTTTTAGTGGCCATTTTCCGCTGGACAAACTTTGCGCCCCGGCATTCGGGCGGTTATTTCTGGGCGCGGCTGTGGCCGCGGCATATTTTTGGCACACGGAGGCCCCTCGCAAAGTCTCGCGCCATTCCGAGTCCGGCGGACGAAGTTGGCCAGCCCCACCCCCCAAGGCTATAGCCCACCCGTTTTTGTGGCCTTTCTCCGCTGGACGAACTTGGCGCCCCGGCCTTCGGACGGTTATTTTTGGGCGCGGCTGTGCCCGCGGCCTATTTTTGGCACACGGAGGCCCCTCGCAAAGTTTCGCACCATTCCGAGTCCGGCGGACGAAGTGGGCCAGCCCCACCCCCCAAGGCTATAGCCCACCCGTTTTTGTGGCCTTTCTCCGCTGGACGAACTTGGCGCCCCGGCCTTCGGACGGTTATTTTTGGGCGCGGCTGTGCCCGCGGCCTATTTTTGGCACACGGAGGCCCCTCGCAAAGTTTCGCACCATTTCGAGTCCGGCGGACGAAGTGGGCCAGCCCCACCCCCCAAGGCTATAACCCACCCGTTTTTGAGGCCTTCTTCCGCTCGACGAAGTTGGCGCCCCGGCCTTCGGGCGGTTATTTTTGGGCGTGGCTGTGCCCACAGCCTATTTTTGGCACACGGAGGGCCCTCACAAAGTCTCGCTCCATTCCGAGTCCGGCGAACGAAGTTGGGCAGCCCCACCCCCCAAGGCTATAGCCCACCCATTTTTGTGGCCTTTTTCCGCTGGACGAACTTGGCGCCCCGGCCTTCGGGCAGTTATTTTTGGGCGCGGCTGTGCCCGCGGACTGTTTTTGGTACACGGAGGGCCCTCGTAAAGTTTCGCACCATTCCGAGTCCGGCAGACGAAGTTGGCCAGCCCCACCCAACAAGGCTATAGCCCACCCTTTTTTGTGGCCTTTTTCCGCGGGACGAACTTGGCGCCCCGGTCTTCGGGCGGTTATTTTTGGACGCGGCTGTGCCCGCGGCCTATTTTTGGCACATGGAGGCCCCTCGCAAAGTCACGCGCCATTCCGAGTGCGGCGGACGAAGTCGGCCAGCCCCACCCCCCAAGGCTATAGCCCACCCGTTTTTGTGTCCTTTTTCCGCTGGACGAATTTGACGCCTCGGCGTTCGGGCGGTTATTTTTGGGCTCGGCTGTGCCTGCGGCCTATTTTTGGCACACGGAGGACCCTCGCAAAATCTCGCGCCATTCCGAGTCTGGCGGACGAAGTGGGCCAGCCCCACCACGCAAAGCTATAGCCCACCCGTTTTTGTGGCCTTTTTCCGCTGTACGAACTTGGCGCCCCGGTCTTTGGGCATTTATTTTTGGGCGCGGCTGTGCCCGCAGCCTATTTTTGACACACGGAGGCCCCTCGCAATGTCTCGCGCTATTCCGAGTCCGGCGGACGAAGTTGGCCATCCCCACCTCCCATGGCTATAGCCCACCCATTTTTGTGGCCTTTTTCCGCTGGACGAACTTGGCGCCCCGGCCTTCGGGCGGTTATTTTTGGGCGAGGCTGTGCCCGCGGCCTATTTTTGGCACACGGAGGCCCCTCGCAAAGTCTCGCGCCATTCCGAGTCCGGCGGACGAAGTTGGCCAGCCCCACCCCCCAGGGCTATAGCCCACCCGTTTTTGTGGCCTTTTTCCGCTGGACGAACTTGGCGCCCCGGCCTTCGGGCAGTTATTTTTGGACGCGGCTGTGCCCGTGGCCGATTTTTGGCACACGGAGGCCCCTCGCAAAGTTTCGCACCATTCCGAGTCCGGCGGACGAAGTTGGCCAGCCCCACCTCCCAAGGCTATAGCCCACCCGTTTTTGTGGCATTTTTCCGCTGGACGAACTTGGCGCCCCGGCCTTCGGACGGTTATTTTTGGATGCGGCTGTGCCCGCAGCCTATTTTTGGCACACGGAGGCCCCTCGTAAAGTTTCGCACTATTCCGAGTCCGGCGGACGAAGTGGGCCAGCCCCACCCCCCAAGGCTATAACCCACCCGTTTTTGAGGCCTTCTTCCGCTCGACGAAGTTGGCGCCCCGGCCTTCGGGCGGTTATTTTTGGGTGTGGCTGTGCCCGCAGCCTAGTTTTGGCACACGGAGGGCCCTCACAAAGTCTCGCTCCATTCCGAGTCCGGCGAACGAAGTTGGGCAGCCCCACCCCCCAAGGCTATAGCCCACCCATTTTTGTGGCCTTTTTCCGCTGGACGAACTTGGCGCCCCGGCCTTCGGGCAGTTATTTTTGGGCGCGGCTGTGCCCGCGGACTGTTTTTGGTACACGGAGGGCCCTCGTAAAGTTTCGCACCATTCCGAGTCCGGCAGACGAAGTTGGCCAGCCCCACCCAACAAGGCTATAGCCCACCCTTTTTTGTGGCCTTTTTCCGCGGGACGAACTTGGCGCCCCGGTCTTCGGGCGGTTATTTTTGGACGCGGCTGTGCCCGCGGCCTATTTTTGGCACATGGAGGCCCCTCGCAAAGTCACGCGCCATTCCGAGTGCGGCGGACGAAGTCGGCCAGCCCCACCCCCCAAGGCTATAGCCCACCCGTTTTTGTGTCCTTTTTCCGCTGGACGAATTTGACGCCTCGGCGTTCGGACGGTTATTTTTGGGCTCGGCTGTGCCTGCGGCCTATTTTTGGCACACGGAGGACCCTCGCAAAATCTCGCGCCATTCCGAGTCTGGCGGACGAAGTGGGCCAGCCCCACCACGCAAAGCTATAGCCCACCCGTTTTTGTGGCATTTTTCCGCTGTACGAACTGGGCGTCCCGGCCTTTGGGCATTTATTTTTGGGAGCGGCTGTGCCCGCAGCCTATTTTTGACACACGGAGGCCCCTCGCAATGTCTCGCGCTATTCCGAGTCCGGCGGACGAAGTTGGCCATCCCCACCTCCGATGGCTATAGCCCACCCATTTTTGTGGCCTTTTTCCGCTGGACGAACTTGGCGCCCCGGCCTTCGGGCGGTTATTTTTGGGCGAGGCTGTGCCCGCGGCCTATTTTTGGCACACGGAGGCCCCTCGCAAAGTCTCGCGCCATTCCGAGTCCGGCGGACGAAGTTGGCCAGCCCCACCCCCCAAGGCTATAGCCCACCCGTTTTTGTGGCCTTTTTCCGCTGGACGAACAAAGCGCCCCGGCCTTTGGGCGGTTATTTTTGGGCGCGGCTGTGCCCGCGGCCTATTTTTGGCACACGGAGGGCCCTCGCAAAGTCTCGCTCCATTCCGAGTCCGGCGGACGAAGTTGGCCAGCCCCACCCCCCAAGGCTATAGCCCACCCGTTTTTGTGGCCTTTTTCCGCTGGACGAACTTGGCTCCCCGGCCTTCGGGCAGTTATTTTTGGGCGCGGCTGTGCCTGCGGCCTATTTTTGGCACACGGAGGGCCCTCGTAAAGTTTCGCGCCATTCCGAGTCCGGCGGACGAAGTGGGCCAGCCCCACCCAACAAGGCTATAGCCCACCCGTTTTTGTGGCCTTTTTCCGCGGGACGAACTTGGCGCCCCGGTCTTCGGGCGGTTATTTTTGGGCGCGGCTGTGCCCGCGGCCTATTTTTGGCACACGGAGGCCCCTCGCAAAGTCTCGCGCCATTCCGAGTCCGGCGGACGAAGTTGGCCAGCCCCACCCCCAAGGCTATAGCCCACCCGTTTTTGTGGCCTTTTTCCGCTGGACGAACTTAGCGCCCCGGCCTTTGGGCGGTTATTTTTGGGCGCGGCTGTGCCTGCGGCCTATTTTTGGCACACGGAGGGCCCTCGTAAAGTCTCGCGCCATTCCGAGTCCGGCCGACGAAGTGGGCCAGCCCCACCTCCCAAGGCTATAGCCCAGCCGTTTTTGTGGCCTTTTTCCACTGGACGAACTTGGCGCCCCGGCCTTCGGGCGGTTATTTTTGGGCGCGGCTGTGCCCGCAGCCTATTTTTGGCACACAGAGGCCCCTCGCAAAGTCTCGCGCCATTCCGAGTCCGACGGACGAAATGGGCCAGCCCCACCCCCCAAATCTATAGCCTACCCGTTTTTGTGGCCTTTTTCCGCTGGACGAACTTGGCGCCCCGGCCTTCGGGCAGTTATTTTTGGGCGCGGCTGTGCCTGCGGCCTATTTTTGGCACACGGAGGGCCCTCGTAAAGTTTCGCGCCATTCCGAGTCCGGCGGACGAAGTGGGCCAGCCCCACCCAACAAGGCTATAGCCCACCCGTTTTTGTGGCCTTTTTCCGCGGGACGAACTTGGCGCCCCGGTCTTCGGGCGGTTATTTTTGGGCGCGGCTGTGCCCGCGGCCTATTTTTGGCACACGGAGGCCCCTCGCAAAGTCTCGCGCCATTCCGAGTCCGGCGGACGAAGTTGGCCAGCCCCACCCCCCAAGGCTATAGCCCACCCGTTTTTGTGGCCTTTTTCCGCTGGACGAACTTAGCGCCCCGGCCTTTGGGCGGTTATTTTTGGGCGCGGCTGTGCCCGCGGCCTATTTTTGGCACACGGAGGGCCCTCGTAAAGTCTCGCGCCATTCCGAGTCCGGCCGACGAAGTTGGCCAGCCCCACCTCCCAAGGCTATAGCCCAGCCGTTTTTGTGGCCTTTTTCCACTGGACGAACTTGGCGCCCCGGCCTTCGGGCGGTTATTTTTGGGCGCGGCTGTGCCCGCGGCCTATTTTTGGCATACAGAGGCCCCTCGCAAAGTCTCGCGCCATTCCGAGTCCGACGGACGAAATGGGCCAGCCCCACCCCCCAAATCTATAGCCTACCCGTTTTTGTGGCCTTTTTCCGCTGGACGAACTTGGCGCCCCGGCCTTCGGGCAGTTATTTTTGGGCGCGGCTGTGCCTGCGGCCTATTTTTGGCACACGGAGGGCCCTCGTAAAGTTTCGCGCCATTCCGAGTCCGGCGGACGAAGTGGGCCAGCCCCACCCAACAAGGCTATAGCCCACCCGTTTTTGTGGCCTTTTTCCGCGGGACGAACTTGGCGCCCCGGTCTTCGGGCGGTTATTTTTGGGCGCGGCTGTGCCTGCGGCCTATTTTTGGCACACGGAGGGCCCTCGTAAAGTTTCGCGCCATTCCGAGTCCAGCGGACGAAATGGGCCAGCCCCACCCCCCAAGGCTATAGCCCACCCGTTTTTGTGGCCTTTTTCCGCTGGACGAACTTGGCGCCCCGGCCTTCGGGCGGTTATTTTTGGGCGCGGCTGTGCCCGCGGCCTATTTTTGGCACACGGAGACCCCTCGTAAAGTCTCGCGCCATTCCGAGTCCGGCCGACGAAGTTGGCCAGCCCCACCTCCCAAGGATATAGCCCACCCGTTTTTTTGGCCTTTTTCCGCTGGACGAACTTGGCGCCCCGGCCTTCGGGCGGTTATTTTTGTTCTCGGCTGTGCCCGCGGCCTATTTTTGGCACACGGAGAGCCCTCGTAAAGTCTCGCACCATTCCGAGTCCGGCCGACGAAGTTGGCCAGCCCCACCTCCCAAGGCTATAGCCCACCCGTTTTTGTGGCCTTTTTCCGCTGGACGAACTTGGCGCCCCGGCCTTCGGGCGGTTATTTTTGGGCGCGGCTGTGCCCGCGGCCTATTTTTGGCACACGGAGGCCCCTCGCAAAGTCTCGCGCCCTTCCGAGTCCGGCGGACGAAGTTGGCCAGCCCCACCCCCCAAGGCTATAACCCACCCATTTTTGTGGCCTTTTTCCGCCGGACGAAATTAGGGCCCCGGCCTTCGGGCGGTTATTTTTGAGCGCGGCTGTCACCGCTGCCTATTTTTGGCACACGAAGGCCCCTCGCAAAGTCTCGCGCCACTCCGAGTCCGGCGGACGAAGTTGGCCAGCCCCACCCCCCAAGGCTATAGCCCACCCGTTTTTGTGGCCTTTTTCCGCTGGACGAACTTGGCACCCCGGCCTTCCGGCGGTGATTTTTGGGTGCGGCTGTGCCCGCGGCCTATTTTTGGCAAACGGAGGCACCTCGCAAAGTCTCGCGCCATTCCGAGTCCGGCGGACGAAGTGGGCCGGCCCCACCCCCCAAGGCTATAGCCCACCCGTTTTTGTGGCCTTTTTCCGCTGGACGAACTTGGCGCTCCGGCCTTCAGGTGGTTATTATTGGGCGCGGCTGTGCCCGCTGCCTATTTTTGGCACACGGAGGACCCTCGCAAATTCTCGCGCCATTCCGAGTCCGGCGGACGAAGTGGGCCAGCCCCACCTCCCAAGGCTATAGCCCACCCGTTTTTGTAGCCTTTGTCCGCTGGACGAACTTGGCGCCCTGGCCTTCGGCCTGTTATTTTTGGGTACGGCTGTGCCGGCGGCCTATTTTTGGCACACGGAGGTGCCTCGCAAAGTCTCGCGCCATTCCGAGTGCGGCGGACGAAGTGGGCCAGCCCCACCCCCCAAGGCTATAGCCCACCCGTTTTTGTGGCCTTTTTCCGCTGGACGAACTTGGCGCCCCGGCCTTCGGGCGGTTATTTTTGGGCGCGGCTGTGACCGCGGCCTATTTTTGGAACACGGAGGGCCCTCACAAAGTCTCGCGCCATTCCGAGTCTGGCGGACGAAGTGGGCCAGCCCCACCCCCCAAGGCTATAGCCCACCTGTTTTTGTGGCCTTTTTCCGCTTGACGAACTTGGCGCCCCGGCCTTCGGGCGGTTATTTCTGGGGACGGCTGTGCCCGCGGCCTATTTTTGGCACATGGAGGCCCCTCGCAAAGTCTCGCGCCATTCCGCGTCCGGCGGACGAAGTGGGCCAGCCCCACCCCCCAAGGCTATAGCCCACCCGTTTTTGTGGCCTTTTTCCGCTGGAAGAACTTGGCGCCCCGGCCTTCGGGCGGTTCTTTTTGGGTGCGGCTGTGCCTGCGGCCTATTTTTGGCACACGGAGCCCCTCGCAAAGTCTCACGCCATTCCGAGTCCGACGGACGAAGTTGGCCAGCCCCACCCCCCAACGCTATAGCCCACCTGTTTTTGTGGCCTTCTTCCGCTGGACAAACTTGGCGCCCCGGCCTTCGGGCAGTTATTTTTCGGCGCGGCTGAGCCCGCGGCCTATTTTTGGCACAAGGAGGCCCCTCGCAAAGTCTCGCGCCATTCCGAGTCCGGCGGACGAAGTTGGCCAGCCCCACCCCCCAAGGCTATAGCCCACCCGTTTTTGTGGCCTTTTTCCGCTGGACGAACTTGGCGCCCCGGCCTTCGGGCGGTTATTATTGGGCGCGGCTGTGCCCGCGGCCTATGTTTGGCACACGGAGGCCCCTCGCAAAGTCTCGCGCCATTCCGAGTCCGGCGGACGAATTGGGCAGCCCCACCCCCCAAGGCTATAGCCCACCCGTTTTTGTGGCCTTTTTCCGCTGGACGATCTTGGCGCCCTGGCCTTCGGCCGGTTATTTTTCTGCACGGCTGTGCCCGCGGCCTATTTTTGGCACACGGAGGCCCCTCGCAAAGTCTTGCGCCCTTCCGAAAAGTGCGGCGGATTTGGTGGGCCAGCCCCCCCCCAAGGCTATAGCCCACCCGTTTTTGTGGCCTTTTTCCGCTGGACGAACTTGGCGCCCCGGCCTTCGGGCGGTTATTTTTGGGCGCGGCTGTGCCTGCGGCCTATTTTTGGCACACGGAGGCCCCTCGCAAAGTCTCATGCCATTCCGAGTCCGACGGACGAAGTTGGCCAGCCCCACCCCCCAAGGCTATAGTCCGCCCGTTTTTGTGGCCTTTTTCCGCTGGACGAACTTGGCGCCCCGGCCTTCGGGCGGTTATTTTTGGGCACGGCTGTGCCCGCGGCCTATTTTTGGCACACGGAGGGCCTGTTAGCCTATATGGCTATAAATATTGATTTTGATGATAACAAACCACATGTATTTTAAAAGCTTTGATAATGTTTGTAAAGTTTCGGATTTGGACTTATTTGAAATTATTTAAATGTTTTTGGGGTCATTATATAATTTCACAAAGTTTGGGCAAAATCATAATTTCAGAAAGTTTTGGGATTAACGAAGCATTACTTAAAAATTCTGAAATTGGACTTATTTGTAAAGTTTCATAACGTTTTGGGCCATACTACAGTTTGTATAAAGTTTTGGTGTCAAACTGAAAATATGGGAAAAATTTTACTGTAGCAGGCGGCTTACCGGATACTGATAAACGGCAAACCGAATTCGGGCAGCAAGCACCCAGAACGAAAACGGCTTACCGGATTCCGAATCCGGCAAGCCGGTTAGGCAAAATTCAAAATTTTGCCTTAACGTGATAACATAAATCAAACACGGATTCCATTAAACGGCAAACCGGATAGCCCAAAATGTGAGTAACGGCTAGTTTTCGAGCTCAAGCTATAAGAACTCAAATCCAACTCTTTTTGAAGCTCTCCAACAAGCAAAAACAAAAGGCACACGTGATATCTTGAGCTTACAACTTGCAAAACACAAAATCATTGAATCATTCATTGTTCTTCATCTTTGAATATCTACTCATTGAGTGAGTTTGATTGTAACTTTGATTTCTTCATTTCATTTGTAAGAGTTTGAGTGTGTGAGACACTTGAGTGAAGAGATTGGGAGATAATCTCTTTGTCGTAAAGGTTTATTGACACCTGGAAGTCAATTGTAATCGTTGAAGCCTTGGAAAGGCTTGGATAGTGAAATCCTCAAGCCCGGTGTGCTTGGAGGCGTGGACGTAGGCGGGGATTGCCGAACCACGTAAAAATCCTTGAGTTTGCTCTCTCTTCCCTTGCTCTTTAATTATTGTGCTTTGATTGAATTTATTGCTTTCAAATTTATTAAGGCATTAGATTGCTTGTTGTGTGGATTTGCTAGGATAATTTTTAAGATTCCAATTCACCCCCCCTCTTGGGTTGCATACTTATATTTCATTTGGTATCAGAGCGAGGTGCTCTTGTTTAGACTTAACCGTCTAGAGCTAAAGATCAATGGCAACCCAATATGACTCAACATTTAGGGAAGGACAATCCACAATTAGACCACCTTACTTTGATGGAAACGATTACCCATATTGGAAAATTAGGATGAGAATTTACTTGCAAGCCTTAGATTATGAAATTTGGGAAATCGTTAATGATGGTCCTTTCATGCCTTTGACTAAAAATGAAGTCGGAGAAGATATTCCAAAACCTTCACGGGATTGGAATGAATTCGAAAAGAGAAAAGCTTCTCTAAATTCCAAGGCCATGAATGCCTTGTTTTGTGCATTAGATAAGAAAGAGTTTCATAGAGTGTCTAGTTGCGAAAGTGCTAATGAGATTTGGCACAAACTTGAAGTTGTCTATGAAGGAACAAACCAAGTGAAAGAATCTAAAATAAGTAGATACACTCGACATCACGAATTGTTCCAAATGGAACAAAATGAAAATGTGTACTCTATGTATACTAGATTTACGGACATAGTGAACACTCTAGGAGCCCTAGGGAAAACTTTTTCAAATAGCGAGAAAGTCAAGAAAATCATTAGGTCACTTCCTAAGGAATGGAGACCAAAAAGGACTGCCATTGAGGAAGCCAAGGATTTAAATGTATTACCTATTGATGATTTAATTGGCTCTCTTATTTCTTATGAGGAAGACTTGGCAGCCGAAAGAGGCAATGAGGAGAAGAAGAAAAACATTGCTCTCAAAGCCTCGAAACATGAGAGTGATGAGGAAAGCGAGCTGGATGAGGAAGAGATGGATATGCTGGCTAGGAGGTTCAGAAAACTTTTTAAGAAATCCGGTGAGCGAAGAAAATTTAGAGACCTCAAGAACCGAAAGGAGAAGAAGGAATTAATCAAATGTTATGAGTGCAAGAAGCTTGGCCATATAAGAACGGAATGTCCTCTTCTCAACAAGCTCAAGAAGAAAGCAATGGTAGCCACATGGGATGATAGCGATGAGGAAACAAGTGATGATGAAGAGCATCAAGAAATGACAAATCTAGCTCTCATGGCAATTGGAGATGAATCGGATGATGATCTTGATGAGGTAAATGATCTTTTTACTTATGATGAATTATATGATGCTTTTAAAGAATTGCATGATAATTGGATAAAAATTGGTAAAAAGAATGCTTGTCTTAAAAAGAAAATGGTAGAGAGCTCAAAAATGAAAATGAATCTCTATGTGCAAAGATTACATGCCTAGAATTAGAAAATAAAACATTGCACGATAGTATTGCATTATTTGAGAATTCTAGCACTTCACATGAGCACTTAGAGACACACATGAATGACTTGAAAAATGAGAATGAAACGCTTAAGAAAAAGAGCAATGAGTTGAATGAGATTGTTTTGAAATTCACAAATGGGCAAAAGATGTTGGATAACATGCTTAATTCACAAAAATGTGTGTTTGATAAAGGAGGACTTGGGTATAAGCCTTACTTGAAACAAAAATATTATAAGAATTATTTTGTTAAGGCTACCTCCACAAGTGATCATAAAATTGTATGTCATTATTGCAATCAAAATGGTCATATGAAGAATAGATGTCCTATTAAAAGAAATGTGTATTATGGAGCAAAATGTATTTGGGTTCCAAAAGGAACCATTGCTAACACTCAAGGACCCAAGAATATTTGGGTACCAAAGTATACAACTTGAATAATTTTTTGTAGGTACCACAAATAAGGAAGGATGGAGAGTCCCTTAATGAAGCTTGTGAGGATGATCATGGTCTAGGCAAAAACAATGAGGCAAGATGGTTTAATTGTTTTGGTAACAATTATTGCCTTATTGATTATGAGTGATGGTCTTTTAAGCTTAGTAAGTATTTAATAATTCATTTGGTATCATGTTGAGTGGATCATGATAAATGGATAGTAGCTTGAATTTGTGAAAGTATGCTTGTATGTTTACATGATGGAATTATCATTGTGTGTAATATTGAGTGATTTATCATGATGGATTTGTTTGATGTTAATGTTTATGAAGTGTTTAAGCATGATAGTTAAGTGGTGTGTTTGATTTATTAACTTTCGAATGCTTATATGTTTAATTATTACGAAGAACAATTTTCAAAAATTTGGCATGAACTTGGGATGATGAAATTTTCGCATTAACATCTCTATTTATGTTATTGAATCTATTAAAATTGTTTGGAAATCAAATGAGTCGTTGAAAATCCTGAGTCTGCACATGCTGAAATGAATCGGTCATAACTTCTTTTAGAGAACTCCAAATCCAGCTCTGTAAAATTTATTGGAAAGCTAACTCAATTATCTTTCCAATGGTATATATCATGCACATTACTTCTTGCTCAATCAATACAGTTTTTATTCCGAATTTGACATTTCTGCATTTTATCCTGAGTCTGCACAGGCTGTAATGAATTGGTCATAACTTCTTCTAGCGAACTCTAAATCAATCTCTGTAAAATTTATTGGAAAGTTAACTTAATTATCTTTCTAACGGTATATAGCTTGCACATTATTTCTGGCTCAATCAATACAGTTTTTATTTTGAAATTGACCTTTCTGCATGTTCTTAAGTTTTGAATGCTTATATGCTTCATGATTGTATGCTTGTTGGATGCTTATTGTTTCATGACTGTGATGAATGAATTATATGCATGAATTCTTGTGTCGTTAATTGTGTTATATCATCATTCACTTATAAAATTGACATCATTGTTTGATACGATTTCATATGTTTGGTCCTGTATGCATTTATGTCTCATGCATTAAATGGCTTATTGAAAAGTTGTAAATCTCAAAATGATTTAAAATTAATCAATTTTTAAGGCCGGAAATAAAATGGTGTGTGTAGTACAAGTATAAGAGCAAGCAAATATTCCCTTTCCATTCATCCGGAAAAACATTTTTTCTTATTGATTTCTCTCGGGACAAATTCCGAATAACCAGTTCTTCAATCCGAAAAACTGAATTTGAAAGGGAACTCACTGCCTCACAACCGGTCTACCGGTTATCAAAACCGGCAAGCCGAATTCTTGCTTGTTGTTCTCGGGTTCATATCCGGTCAACCGGATCTCAAATCCGGCAGACCGTTTTCGGTTTTTCAAGTTACTGCCCTATAACCGGCTAGCCGGTAATGAAATTCGGCAAGCCGGATTCGTGAGCTTTTGTGCTATTCATCTTCTTCCTCTCTCGTGAGCTTTCTGCACATGTTCTCTCCTTCCCTCAAAACCGTGAGCTACCCATCCATTTTCACCTCCATTTTCTTCATTTTTCATCCATTTTCATGCCCAAATCAACCATTTAAACTAATACCCATGCATTTCATCTTCATTAAACACTTCTCCATCATGATTTCTTCACTTGTTCTCCATCATTCCATCCTCATTCCATTCCCGCGTGAATAGTGTTCTCCATTTTTCTTTCTCAAATCTCTTCATCTTTCACTCATTTTCTTGTTAAAATCAATCATCCAACTCATTATTCATCCATTACTCTTTCAATTTTCACTCTCAAAACTTGATTTCATCATCTCTCCACATAAAACCCAAAATCAAAAACCTAACTACCCGTTTCTCTCTCTATATTTTCAAGCTTCCTTTAGCCCATTTTTGATCCAATCTACATCATCTATTAGCTTCATTCATCTCTAGGATCGATTTTCTTGGCTCAAACAAATCCATTTCACTCAATTTTTGTAAACCCGAAATTGGATCTTTAAGCTTGTTTTTGTTCGAACAATGGTGGATGGTTGTATTATGCACCTATATTTTCATATGCATAATTGTTTTAATTGTGGATTACGGATGATGGTTGTTTAATATTTGGATAATTTATATTTGGATGATATTTTTCTGAATTCTTAGAATGAATATGACTCTTTGAATTAATTGCATGCTTTATTTTTATATGCTTCTTGATTAATCATTGAGATGTTCTTTTTGGTATAAATATGGATTCATATTGAATTTGAAAATTATATATGTGTCGCTTGATGAATGGATGGAGTTGTTGGTTTGGTATAATTGTTTAAGCTTATATGGAAGCGTTTTTAACCATGTTGTGTATTTGAGGATTTGTGCATTTTAAAGGAGACTGCCGAAATTTTTCCTCGCACAAAATTGGTAATATCTTTATCGAATTATTTTTGATGCTTTTGTTTCAATTGCATCTATCTTTTTTTTTTTTTTTTGATAAATGGGGAGATAAAAGTGATATATTTTTGGATAAAATCATTTTGGTTAAAATTTTAATTGGCCATATATTTAGGGGGAGCATATAATATGTTTTTGGATAATATGCATTTTGAACTTTTTTGTTGTCCAAAGGGGGAGACAAAATAATATATCATTTTAATATTGTCAAAATGAGGACAATAATATGCACTTTGAGTATTCTTTTGATGATTTTGATGATATATGATTATGGTGAGGACTTGATGATTTTGAGATATAATGATAATTTGTGAGTAATATTACTATCTTGTATTTGAGGTAATGCTTGTTGTTAGGGGGAGATTCTTTCAAAATTTCCACTTGAACAACATGGGTAACAAATTTGCTATTTTTATTCTTTTCCTTTAAGTTTTCTTTTTGATGATGAAGGGGGAGAAGAATACATGTTTTCAAACTTATAAAAATTTGCTATTTTTGTCTTTGCCAATTAAGTTTTTCTTTTTGATGATGAAGGGGGAGAATGATTTAATTTGTGTTATGAAAATATATGCATGTATCTAGGGGGAGCATGTATGCAGGGGGAGTTTTTATTAAACTATTTTCAAATCATTTTTTAACTTGCATTGATTAAGGGGGAGCTTTTTCATAACAAGATTAAATTTTTGAATGTGTTTTGTCATCATCAAAAAGGGGGAGATTGTTAGCCTATATGGCTATAAATATTGATTTTGATGATAACAAACCACATGTATTTTAAAAGCTTTGATAATGTTTTTAAAGTTTCGGATTTGGACTTATTTGAAATTATTTAAATGTTTTTGGGGTCATTATATAATTTCACAAAGTTTGGGCAAAGTCATAATTTCAGAAAGTTTTGGGATTAACGAAGCATTACTTAAAAATTCTGAAATTGGACTTATTTGTAAAGTTTCATAACGTTTTGGGCCATACTATAGTTTGTATAAAGTTTTGGGGTCAAACTGAAAATATGGGAAAAATTTTACTGTAGCAGGCGGCTTACCGGATACTGATAAACGACAAACCGAATTCGGGCAGCAAGCACCCAGAACGAAAACGGCTTACCGGATTCCGAATCCGGCAAGCCGGTTAGGCAAAATTCAAAATTTTGCCTTAACGGTAACATAAATCCGGCTTACCGGATTCCATTAAACGGCAAACCGGATAGCCCAAAATGTGAGTAACGGCTAGTTTTCGAGCTCAATCTATAAGAACTCAAATCCAACTCTTTTTGAAGCTCTCCAACAAGAAAAAACAAAAGGCACACGTTATATCTTGAGCTTACAACTTGCAAAACACAAAATCATTGAATCATTCATTGTTCTTCATCTTTGAATATCTACTCATTGAGTGAGTTTGATTGTAACTTTGATTTCTTCATTTCATTTGTAAGAGTTTGAGTGTGTGAGACACTTGAGTGAAGAGATTGGGAGATAATCTCTTTGTCGTAAAGGTTTATTGACACCTGGAAGTCAATTGTAATCGTTGAAGCCTTGGAAAGGCTTGGATAGTGAAATCCTCAAGCCCGGTGTGCTTGGAGGCGTGGACGTAGGCGGGGATTGCCGAACCACGTAAAAATCCTTGAGTTTGCTCTCTCTTCCCTTGCTCTTTAATTATTGTGCTTTGATTGAATTTATTGCTTTCAAATTTATTAAGGCATTAGATTGCTTGTTGTGTGGATTTGCTAGGATAATTTTTAAGATTCCAATTCACCCCCCCTCTTGGGTTGCATACTTATATTTCAGGGCCCTCGCAAAGTCTCGCGCCATTCCGAGTCCGGCAGAGGAAGTTGGCCAGCCCCACCCCCCAAGACTATAGCCCACCCGTTTTTGTGGCCTTTATCCGCTGGACGAACTTGGCGCCCCGGCCTTCGGGCGCGGCTGTGCCCGCGGCCTATTTTTGGCACACGGAGGCCCCTCGTAAATTCTCCCGCCATTCCGAGTCCGGCGGACGAAGTTGGCCAGCCCCACCTCCCAAGGCTATAGCCCACCCGTTTTTGTGGCCTTTTTCCGCTGGACGAACTTGGCGCCCCGGGCTTCGGGCGGTTATTTTTGGGCGCTGCTGTGCCCGCGTCTTATTTTTGGCACACGGAGGCCCCTCGCAAAGTCTCGTGCCATTCCGAGTCCGGCGGACGAAGTTGGCCAGCCCCACCCCCCAAGACTATAGCCCACCCGTTTTTGTGGCCTTTTTCCGCTCGACGAACATGGCGCCCCGGCCTTCGGGCGGTTCTTTTTGGGCGCGGCTGTGCCCGCAGCCTATTTTTGGCGCACGGAGGCCCCTCGTAAACTCTCGCTCCATTCCGAGTCCGGCGGACGAAGTCGGGCAGCCCCACCCCCCAAAGCTATAACCCACCCGTTTTTGTGGCCTTTTTCCACTGGATGAACTTAGCGCCCCGGCCTTTGGGCGGTTATTTTTGGGCGCGGCTGTGCCCGCGGCCTATTTTTGGCACACGGAGGCCCCTCGTAAAGTCTCCCGCCCGTCCGAGTCCGGCGGACGAAGTGGGCCAGCCCCACCTCCCAAGGCTATAGCCCACCCGTTTTTGTGGCCTTTTTCCGCTGGACGAACTTGGCGCCCCAGGCTTCGGGCGGTTATTTTGGGCGCGGCTGTGCCCGCGTCTTATTTTTGGCACACGGAGGCCCCTCGCAAAGTCTCGCGCCATTCCGAGTCCGGCGGACGAAGTTGGCCAGCCCCACCCCCCAAGCCTATAGCCCACCCGTTTTTGTGGCCTTTTTCCGCTGGACGAACTTGGCGCCCCGGCCTTCGGGCGGTTATTTTTGGGTGCGGCTGTGCCCGCGGCCTATTTTTGGCACACGGAGGCCCCTCGCAAAGTCTCGCGCCATTCCGAGTCCGGCGGACGAAGTTGGCCAGCCCCACCCCCCAAGGCTATAGCCCACCCGTTTTTGTGGCCTTTTTCTGCTGGACGAACTTGGCGCCCCGGGCTTCGGGCGGTTATTTTTGGGCGTGGCTGTGCCCGCGGCCTATTTTTGGCACACGGAGGCCCCTCGTAAAGTCTCGCGCCATTCCGAGTCCGGCGGACGAAGTTGGCCAGCCCCACCTCCCATGGCTATAGCCCACCCGTTTTTGTGGCCTTTTTCTGCTGGACGAACTTGGCGCCCCGGCCTTCGGTCGGTTATTTTTGCGCGCGGCTGTGCCCGCGGCCTATTTTTCGCACACAGAGGCCCCTCGCAAAGTCTCACGCCATTCCGAGTCCGGCGGACGAAGGTGGCCAGCCCCACCGGCCAAGGCTATAGCCCACCCGTTTTTGTGGCCTTTTTCCGCCGGACGAACTTTGCGCCCGGCCTTCGGGTTGTTATTTTTGGCCACCGCTGTGTCCGCGGCCTATTTTTGGCACACGGAGGCCCCTCGCAAAGTCTCGCGCCATTCCGAGTCCGGCGGACGAAGTTGGCCAGCCCCACCCCCCAAGGCTATAGCCCACCCATTTTTGTGGCCTTTTTCCGCCGGACGAAATTGGCGCCCCGGCCTTCGGGCGGTTATTTTTGAGCGCGGCTGTGACCGCTGCCTATTTTCAGCACACGAAGGCCCCTCGCAAAGTCTCGCGCCATTCCGAGTCCGGCGGACGAAGTTGGCCAGCCCCACCCCCCAATGCTATAGCCCACCCGTTTTTGTGGCCTTTTTCCGCCGGACGAAATTGGCGCCCCGGCCTTCGGGCGGTTATTTTTGAGCGCGGCTGTGACCGCTGCCTATTTTTGGCACACGAAGGCCCCTCGCAAAGTCTCGCGCCATTCCGAGTCCGGCGGACGAAGTTGGCCAGCCCCACCCCCCAATGCTATAGCCCACCCGTTTTTGTGGCCTTTTTCCGCTGGACGAACTTGGCGCCCCGGTCTTCCGGAGGTTATTTTTGGGCGCGGCTGTGCCCGCGGCCTATTTTTGGCACACGGAGGCCCCTCGCAAAGTCTCGCGCCATTCCGAGTCCGGCGGACGAAGTTGGCCAGCCCCACCTCCCATGGTTATAGCCCACTCGTTTTTGTGGCCTTTTTATGCTGGACGAACTTCGCGCCCCGGCCTTCGGTCGGTTATTTTTGTGCGCGGCTGTGCCCGCGGCCTATTTTTGGCACACAGAGGCCCCTCGCAAAGTCTCACGCCATTCCGAGTCCGGCGGACGAAGTTGGCCAGCCCCACCGGCCAAGGCTATAGCCCACCCGTTTTTGTGGCCTTTTTCCGCCGGACGAACTTTGCGCCCGGCCTTTGGGTTGTTATTTTTGGCCACGGCTGTGCCCGCGGCCTATTTTTGGCACACGGAGGCCCCTCGCAAAGTCTCGCGCCATTCCGAGTCCGGCGGACGAAGTTGGCCAGCCCCACCCCCCAAGGCTATAGCCCACCCATTTTTGTGGCCTTTTTCCGCCGGACGAAATTGGCGCCCCGGCCTTCGGGCGGTTATTTTTGAGCGCGGCTGTGACCGCTGCCTATTTTTGGCACACGAAGGCCCCTCGCAAAGTCTCGCGCCATTCCGAGTCCGGCGGACGAAGTTGGCCAGCCCCACCCCCCAATGCTATAGCCCACCCGTTTTTGTGGCCTTTTTCCGCTGGACGAACTTGGCGCCCCGGCCTTCCGGCGGTTATTTTTGGGTGCGGCTGTGCCCGCGGCCTATTTTTGGCAAACGGAGGCGCCTCGCAAAGTCTCGCGCCATTCCGAGTCCGGCGGACGAAGTCGGCCAGCCCCACCTCCCATGGCTATAGCCCACCCGTTTTTGTGGCCTTTTTGCGCTGGACGAAGTTGGCGCCCTGACCTTCGGTCGGTTATTTTTGTGCGCGGCTGTTCCCACGGCCTTTTTTTAGCACACGGAGGCCCCTCGCAAAGTCTTGCGCCATTCCGAGTCCGGCGGACGAAGTTGGCCAGCCCCACCGGCCAAGGCTATAGCCCACCCGTTTTTGTGGCCTTTTTCCGCCGGACGAACTTTGCGCCCGGCCTTCGGGTGGTTATTTTTGGGTGCGGCTGTGCCCGCGGCCTATTTTTTGCACACGGAGGCCCCTCGCAAAGTCTCGCGCCATTCCGAGTCCGGCGGACGAAGTGGGCCAGCCCCACCGCCCAAGGCTATAGCCCACCCATTTTTGTGGCCTTTTTCCGCCGGACGAAATTGGCGCCCCGGCCTTCGGGCGGTCATTTTTGAGCGCGGCTGTGACCGCTGCCTATTTTTGGCGCACGAAGGGCCCTCGCAAAGTCTCGCGCCATTCCGAGTCCGGCGGACGAAGTTGCCCAGCCCCATCCCCCAAGGCTATAGCCCACCCGTTTTTGTGGCCTTTTTCCGCTGGACGAACTTGGCGCCCCGGCCTTCGGGTGGTCATATTTCGGCGCGGCTGTGCCCGCGGCCTATTTTTGGCACACGGAGGCCCATCGCAAAGTCTCGCACCATTCCGACTCCGGCGGATGAAGTTGGCCAGCCCCACCCCCCAAGGCTATTGCCCACCCATTTTTGTGGCCTTTTTCCGCTGCACGAACTTGGCGCCCCGGCCTTCGGGCGGTTATTTTTGGGCGCGGTTGTGCCTGCGGCCTATTTTTGGCACACGGAGGGCCCTCGCAAAGTCTCGCGCCAATCCGAGACCAGCGGACGAAGTTGGCCAGCCCCACCCCCCAAGGCTACAGCCCACCCGCTTTTGTGCCCTTTTTCCGCTGGACGAACTTGGCGCCCCGGCCTTCGGGTGGTTATTTTTTGGCGCGGCTGTGCCCGCGGCCTATTTTTGGCACACGGAGGCCCCTCGCAAAACCTCACGCCATTCCGAGTCCGGCGGACGAAGTTGGCCAGCCCCACCTCCCAAGGCTATAGCCCACCCATTTTTATGGCCTTTTTCCGCTGGACGAACTTCGCGCCCCGGCCTTCGGGCAGTTAATTTTGGGCGCGGCTGTGCCCGCGACCTATTTTTGGCACATAGAGGCCCCTCGGAAAGTCTCGCGCCATTCCGAGTCCGGCGGACGAAGTGGGCCAGCCCCACCCCCCAAGGCTATAGCCCACACGTTTTTGTGGCCTTTTTCCGCTGGACGAACTTGGCGCCCCGACCTACGGGTGGTTATATTTGGGCGCGGCTGTGCCCGCGGCCTATTTTTGGCACACGGAGGCCCATCGCAAAGTCTCGCACCATTCCGACTCCGGCGGATGAAGTTGGCCAGCCCCACCCCCAAGGCTATTGACCACCCGTTTTTGTGGCCTTTTTCCGCTGCACGAACTTGGCGCCCCGGCCTTCGGGCGGTTATTTTTGGGCGCGGTTGTGCCTGCGGCCTATTTTTGGCACACGGAGGCCCCTCGCAAAGTCTCGCGTCATTCCGAGTCCGGCGGACGAAGTTGGACAGCCCCACCCCCCAAGGCTACAGCCCACCCGTTTTTGTGGCCTTTTTCCGGTGGACGAACTTGGCGCCCCGGCCTTCGGGTGGTTATTTTTTGGTGTGGCTGTGCCCGCGGCCTATTTTTGGCACACGGAGGGTCCTCGTAAAGTCTCGCGCCATTCCGAGTCCGGCGGACGAAGTTGGCCAGCCCCACCCCCCAAGGCTATAGCCCACCCGTTTTTGTGGCTTTTTTCCGCTGGACGAACTTGGCGCCCCGGCCTTCGGGTGGTTATTTTTTGGCGCGGCTGTGCCCGCGGCCTATTTTTAGCACACGGAGGGCCCTCGTAAAGTCTCGCGCCATTCCTAGTCCGGCGGACGAAGTTCGCCAGCCCCACCCCCCAAGGCTATAGCCCACCCGTTTTTGTGGCCTTTTTCCGCTGGACGAACTTGGCGCCCCGGCCTTCGGGCGGTTATTTTTTTACGCGGCTGTGCCCGCAGCCTATTTTTGGCACACGGAGGGCCCTCGCAAAGTCTCGCACCATTCCGAGTCCGGCGGACGAAGTGGGCCAGCCCCACCCCCCAAGGCTATAGCCCACCCGTTTTTGTGGCCTTTTTCCACAGGACGAACTTGGCGCCCCGGCATTCGGGCGGTTATTTTTGGGCGCGGCTGTGCCCGCAGCCTATTTTTGGCACACGGAGGCCCCTCGTAAAGTCTCGCGCTGTTCCGAGTCCGGCGGACGAAGTGGGCCAGCCCCACCTCCCAAGGCTATAGCCCACCCGTTTTTGTGGCCTTTTTCCGCCGGACAAACTTAGCGCCCCGGCCTTCGAGCGGTTATTTTTTGGCGCGGCTGTCCCCGCGGCCTATTTTTGGCACACGGAGGGCCCTCGCAAAGTCTCGCGCCATTCCGAGTCCGGCGGACGAAGTGGGCCAGCCCCACCCCCCAAGGCTATAGCCCACCCATTTTTGTGGCCTTTTTCCGCAGGACGAACTTGGCGCCCCGGCCTTCGGGCGGTTATTTTTGGGCGCGGCTGTGCCCACGGACTATTTTTGGCACACGGAGGCCCCTCGTAAAGTCTCGCGCTGTTCCGAGTCCGGCGGACGAAGTGGGCCAGCCCCACCTCCCAAGGCTATAGCCCACCCGTTTTTGTGGCCTTTTTCCGCTGGACGAACTTGGCGCCCCAGCCTTCGGTCGGTTATTTTTTGGCACGGCTGTGCCCGCGGCCTATTTTTGGCACACCGAGGCCCCTCGCAAAGTCTCGCATCATTCCGAGTCCGGCGGACGAAGTGGGCCAGCCCCACCTCCCAAGGCTATAGCCCACCCGTTTTTGTGGCCTTTTTCCGCTGGACGAAGTTGGCGTCCCGGCCTTCGGGCGGTTATTTTTGGTCGCGGCTGTGCCCGCGGCCTATTTTTGGAACACGGAGGCCCCTCGCAAAGTCTCGCACCATTCCGAGTCCGGCGAACGAAGTTGGCCAGCCCCACCCCCCAAGGCTATAGCCCACCCGTTTTTGTGGCCTTTTTCCGCTGGACAAACTTGGCGCCCCGACCTTCGGGCGGTTATTTTTGGGTACGGCTGTGCCTGTGGCCTATTTTTGGCACACGGAGACCCCTCGCAAAGTCTCGCGTCATTCCAAGTCCGGCGGACGAAGTAGGCCAGCCCCATCCCCCAAGGCTATAGCCCACCCGTTTTTATGGCCTTTTTCCGCTGGACGAACGTGGCGCCCCGGCCTTCGGGTGGTTATTTTTTGGCGCGGGTGTGCCCGCGGCCTATTTTTGGCACACGGAGGGTCCTCGCAAAGTCTAGCGCCATTCCGAGTCCGGCGGACGAAGTTGGCCAGCCCCACCCCCCAAGGCTATAGCCCACCCGTTTTTGTGGCCTTTTTCCACAGGACGAACTTGGCGCCCCGGCCTTCGGGCGGTTATTTTTGAGGGCTGCTGTGCCCGTGGCCTATTTTTGGCACACGGAGGCCCCTCGTAAAGTCTCGCGCTGTTCCGAGTCCGGCGGACGAAGTGGGCCAGCCCCACCTCCCAAGGCTATAGCCCACCCGTTTTTGTGGCCTTTTTCCGCTGCACGAAGTTGGCGTCCCGGCCTTCGGGCGGTCATTTATGGTGCGGTTGTGCCTGCGGCCTATTTCTGGCACACGGAGGGCCCTCGTATAGTCTCGCGCCATTCCGAGTCCGGCGGACGAAGTTGGCCAGCCCCACCCCCCAAGGCTACAGCCCACCCGTTTTGTGGCTTTTTTCCGCTGGACGAACTTGGCGCCCCGGCCTTCGGGTGGTTATTTTTTGGCGCGGCTGTGCCCGCGGACTATTTTTGGCACGCGGAGGGCCCTCGTAAAGTCTCGCGCCATTCCGAGTCCGGCGGACGAAGTTGGCCAGCCCCACCCCCCAAGGCTATAGCCCACCCGTTTTTGTGGCCTTTTTCCGCTGGACGAAGTTGGCGCCCCGGCCTTCGGACGGTTATTTTTGGGCACGACTGTGCCCACGGCCTATTTTTGGAACACGGAGGCCCCTCGCAAAGTCTCGCGCCATTCCGAGTCCGGCGGACGAAGTTGGCCAGCCCCACCCCCCAAGGCTATAGCCCACCCGTTTTTATGGCCTTTTTCCGCTGGACGAACTTGGCGCCCCGGCCTTCGGGCGGTTATTTTTGGACGCGGCTGTGCCCGCTGCATATTTTTGGCACGCGGAGGCCGCTCGCTAAGTCTCGCCCCATTCCGAGTCCGGGGGACGAAGTTGGCCAGCCCCTCCCCCCAAGGCTATAGCCCACCCGCTTTTTGGCTATTTTTCCGCGGGGGGGTTTGGGCGCGCCGACCTTCGGATGGTTATTTTTGGGCACGGCTGTGCGCACGGACTATTTTTGGCACACGGAGGCCGCTCGCAAAGTCTCACCCCATTTCGAGTCCGGCGGACGAAGTTGGCCAGCCCCTCCCCCGAAGGCTATAGTCCACCCGTTTTTTGGCCATTTTTCCGCGGGGGGGTTTGGGCGCGCCGACCTTCGGAAAGTTATTTTTGGGCGCGGCTGTGCGCGCGGGCTATTTTTAGCACGCGGAGGCCGTTCGTAAAGTCTCGCCACATTGCGAGTCCGGCGGACGAAGTTGGTCAGCCCCTCCCCCCAAGGCTATAACCTACCCATTTTTGGCCATTTTTCCGCGGGCGGGTTGGGGCGCGCCGACCTTCGGAGGGTTATTTTTGGGTGCGACTGTGCCCGCGGACTATTTTTGACACGCGGAAGCCGCTCGCAAAGTCTCACCCCATTCAGAGTCCGGCGGACGAAGTGGGCCAACCCCTCCCCCCAAGGCTATCGCCCACCCGTTTTTTGGCCATTTTTCCGCTGGACGAACTTGGCGCCCCGGCCTTCGGGCGGTTATTTTTGGGCGCGCCTGTGACCGCGGCCTATATTTGGCACGCGGAGGCCGCTCGCAAAGTCTCGCCCCATTGCGAGGCCGGCAGACGAAGTTGGCCAGCCCCTCCCCCCAAGGCTATAGCCATCCCGTTTTTTGGACATTTTTCCACTGGGGGGTTTGGGCGCGCCGACCTTCGGGGGGTTATTTTTGGGCGCGACTGTGCCCGCACCCTATTTTTGGCACGCGGAGGCCGCTCGCAAAGTCTCGCCCCATTCCGTGTCCGGCGGACGAACTTCGCCCGCGCCCCCCACCAAGGCTATAGCCAAACCGTTTTTTGGCACCACGACTTTCGGCCACTTATTTTTGGGTGCGGCTTTGTCCGCGGCTTATTTTTGGCACCCCGACGACCCTCGCAAAGTCTCGCCCCATTCCGAGTCCGGCGGACGAACTTCGCCCGCGACCCCCACCAAGGCTATAGCCCACCCGTTTTTTGGCCATTTTTCCGCTGGGGGTTTTGGCACCACGACCTTCGAGGGCTTATTTTTGGGCGCGGCTTTGGCCGCGGCTTATTTTTGGCACCCCGAGGCCCCTCGCAAAGTCTCGTCCCATTCCGAGTCCGGCGGACGAACTTCGCGCGCCCCCCATCAAGGGTATAGCGCACCCGTTTTTTGTCATTTTTCCGCTGGGGGATTTTGGAACCACGACCTTCGGGTGCTTATTTTTGGGCGCGGCTTTGCCCGCGACTTATTTTTGGCACCCCGAGGCCCCTCACAAAGTCTCGCCCCATTCCGAGTCCGGTGGCCGATCTTCTCCCGCGCCCCCCACCAAGGCTATAGCCCACCCGTTTTTTGGCCATTTTTCCGCTGGGTGGTTTTGGCACCACGACCTTCGGGCGCTTATTTTTAGGCGCGGCTTTGCCCACGGCTTATTTTTGGCACCCCGAGGCCCCTCGCAACGTATCGCCTCATTCCGAGTCCGGCGGGCGCCCCCCACCAAGGCTATAGCCCACCCGATTTTTGGCCATTTTTCCGCTGGGGGGTTTTGACACCACGACCTTCGGGCACTTATTTTTGGGCGTGGCATTGCCCGCGGCTTATTTTTGGCACCCCGAGGCCCATCGCAAAGTCTAGCCCCATTCCGAGTCCGGCGGACGAACTTCGCCCGCGCCCCCCACCGAGGCAATAGCCCATCCGTTTTTTGGCCATTTTTCCGCTGGGGGGTTTTGGCACCACGACCTTAGGGTGCTTATTTTTGGGCGCGGCTTTGCCCGCGGCTTATTTTTGGCACCCCGAGGACCCTCGCAAAGTCTCGCCCCATTCCGAGTCCGGCGGACGAACTTCGCCCGCGCCCCCCACCAAGGCTATAGCCCACCCGTTTTTTGGCCATTTTTCCGCTGGGGGGTTTTGGCACCACGATCTTCGGGAGCTTATTTTTGGGCGCGGCTTTGTCCACGGCTTATTTTTGGCTCCCCGAGCCCCTCGTAAAGTCTCGCCCCATTCCGAGTACGGCGGACGAAATTCACCTGCGCCCCCCACCAAGGCTATAGCCCACCCGTTTTTTGGCCATTTTTACGTTGGGGATTTTTGCACCACGACCTTCGGGGGCTTATTTTTGGGCGCGGCTTATTTTTGGTACCCCGAGGCCCCTCACAAAGTCTCGCCCCATTCCGAGTCCGGTGGCCGATCTTCTCCCGCGCCCCCCACCAAGGCTATAGCCCACCCGTTTTTTGGCCATTTTTCCGCTGGGTGGTTTTGGCACCACGACCTTCGGGCGCTTATTTTTAGGCGCGGCTTTGCCCACGGCTTATTTTTGGCACCCCGAGGCCCCTCGCAACGTATCGCCTCATTCCGAGTCCGGCGGGCGCCCCCCACCAAGGCTATAGCCCACCCGATTTTTGGCCATTTTTCCGCTGGGGGGTTTTGACACCACGACCTTCGGGCACTTATTTTTGGGCGTGGCATTGCCCGCGGCTTATTTTTGGCACCCCGAGGCCCATCGCAAAGTCTAGCCCCATTCCGAGTCCGGCGGACGAACTTCGCCCGCGCCCCCCACCGAGGCAATAGCCCATCCGTTTTTTGGCCATTTTTCCGCTGGGGGGTTTTGGCACCACGACCTTAGGGTGCTTATTTTTGGGCGCGGCTTTGCCCGCGGCTTATTTTTGGCACCCCGAGGACCCTCGCAAAGTCTCGCCCCATACCGAGTCCGCGGACGAATCTCGCCCGCGCCCCCCACCAAGGCTATAGCCCACCCGTTTTTTGGCCATTTTTCCGCTGGGGGGTTTTGGCACCACGATCTTCGGGAGCTTATTTTTGGGCGCGGCTTTGTCCACGGCTTATTTTTGGCTCCCCGAGCCCCTCGCAAAGTCTCGCCCCATTCCGAGTACGGCGGACGAAATTCACCTGCGCCCCCCACCAAGGCTATAGCCCACCCGTTTTTTGGCCATTTTTACGTTGGGGATTTTTGCACCACGACCTTCGGGGGCTTATTTTTGGGCGCGGCTTATTTTTGGTACCCCGAGACCCCTCGCAAAGTCTTGCCCCATTCCGACTCCGGCGGACGAACTTCGCCCGCGCCCCCCACCAAGGCTATAGCCCACCCGTTTTTTGGCCATTTTTCCGCTGGGGGGTTTTGGCACCACGACCTTCGGGAGATTATTTTTGGGTGCGGCTTTGCCCGCGGCTTATTTTTGGCACCCAGAGGCCCATCGAAAAGTCTCGCCCCATTCCGAGTCCGGTGGACGAACTTCGCCCGCGGCCCCCACCAAGGCTATAGCCCACCCGTTTTTTGGCCATTTTTCTGCTGTGGGGTATTGGCACCACGACCTTCGGGCGCTTATTTTTGGGCGTGGCTTTGCCCCGGCTTATTTTTGGCACCCCGAGGCCCATCGCAAAGTCTAGCCCCATTCCGAGTCCGGCGGACGAACTTCGCCCGTGCCCCCCACCGAGGCAATAGCCCATCCGTTTTTTGGCCATTTTTCCGCTGGGGGGTTTTGGCACCACGACCTTAGGGTGCTTATTTTTGGGCGCGGCTTTGCCCGCGGCTTATTTTTGGCACCCAGAGGCCCATCGAAAAGTCTCGCCCCATTCCGAGTCCGGTGGACGAACTTCGCCTGCGCCCCCCACCAAGGCTATAGCCCACCCGTTTTTTGGCCATTTTTCCGCTGGGGGGTTTTGGCACCACGACCTTCGGGCGCTTATTTTTGGGCGCGGCTTTGCCCGCGGCTTATTTTTGGCACCCCGAGGCCCCTCGCAAAGTCTCGGCCCATTCCGAGTCCGGCGGACGAACTTCGCCCGCGCCCCCCACCAAGGCTATAGCCCACCCGTTTTTTGGCTATTTTTCCGCTGGGGGGTTTTGGCACCACGACCTTCGGGCGCTTATTTTTGGGCGCGGCTTTGCCTGCAGCTTATTTTTTGCACCCCGAGGCCCCTCGCAAAGTTTCGCCACATTCCGAGTCCGGCGGACGAACTTCGCCCGCGCCCCCCACCAAGGCTATAGCCAACCCGTTTTTTGGCCATTTTTCCCCTGGGGGGTTTTGGCACCACGACTTTCGGCCGCTTATTTTTGGGCGCGGCCTTGCCCGCGGCTTATTTTTGGCACCCCGACGCCCCTCACAAAGTCTCGCCCCATTCCGAGTCCGGCGGACGAACTTCGCCCGTGCCCCCCACCAAGGCTATAGCCCACCCGTTTTTTGGCCATTTTTCCGCTGGGGGCTTTTGGCACCACGACCTTCGGGCGCTTATTTTTGAGCACGGCTTTGCCTGCAGCTTATTTTTGGCACCCCGAGGCCCCTCGCAAAGTTTCGCCGCATTCCGAGTCCGGCGGACGAACTACGCCCGCGCCCCCCACCAAGGCTATAGCCAACCCGTTTTTTGGCACCACGACTTTCGGCCACTTATTTTTGGGTGCGGCTTTGTCCGCGGCTTATTTTTGGCACCCCGACGCCCCTCGCAAAGTCTCGCCCCATTCCGAGTCCGGCGGACGAACTTCGCCCGCGACCCCCACCAAGGCTATAGCCCACCCGTTTTTTGGCCATTTTTCCGCTGGGGGCATTTGGCACAACGAACTTCGGGCGCCGCTTTGCCCGCGGCTTTTTTATTGCACCCCGAGGCGCCTCGCAAAGTCTCGCCCCATTCCGAGTCCGGCGGACGTACTTCCCCCGCGCCCCCCACCAAGGCTATAGCCCACCCGTTTTTTGGCTATTTTTCCGCTGGGGTGTTTTGGCACCACGACCGTCGGGCGCTTATTTTTGGGTGTGGCTTTGCCCGCAGCTTATTTTTGGCACCCCGAGGCCCCTCGCAAAAGTCTCGCCCCATTCCGAGTCCGACGGACGAACTTCGCCCGCGCCCCCCACCAAGGCTATAGCCCACCCGTTTTTTGGCCATTTTTCCGCTGGGGGGTTTTGTCACCACGACCTTTGGGCGCTTATTTTTGGGCGCGGCTTTGCTTGCGGCTGATTTTTAGCACCCCGAGGACCCTCGCAAAGTCTCGCACCATTCCGAGTCCGGCGGACAAACTTCGCCTGCGCCCCCCACCAAGGCTATAGCCCACCCGTTTTTTGGCCATTTTTCCGCTGGGGGGTTTTGGCACCACGACCTTCGGGCGCGGCTTTGCCCGCGGCTTATTTTTGGCACCCCGAGGCCCCTCGCAAAGTCTCGCCCCATTCCGAGTCCGGCGGACGAACTTCGCCCGCGCCCCCCACCAAGGCTATAGCCCACCCGTTTTTTGGCTATTTTTCCGCTGGGGGGTTTTGGCACCACGACCTTCGGGCGCTTATTTTTGGGCGCGGCTTTGCCCGCGGCTTATTTTTGGTACCCCGAGGCCCCTCGCAGAGTCTCGGCCCATTCCGAGTCCGGCGGACGAACTTCGCCCGCGCCCCCCACCAAGGCTATAGCCCACCCGTTTTTTGGCCATTTTTCCGCTGGGGGGTTTTGGCACCACGACCTTCGGGCGCTTATTTTTTTATGCGGCTTTGTCCGCGGCTTATTTTTAGCACCCCGAGGCCCCTCGCAAAGTCTCGTACCATTCCGAGTCCGTCGGACGAACTTCGCCCGCGCCCCCCACCAAGGCTATAGCCCACCCGTTTTTTGGCTATTTTTCCGCTGGGGGGTTTTGGCACCACGACCTTCGGGCGCTTATTTTTTGATGCGGCTTTGTCCGCGGCTTATTTTTAGCACCCCGAGGCCCCTCGCAAAGTCTCGTACCATTCCGAGTCCGTCGGACGAACTTCGCCCGCGCCCCCCACCAAGGCTATAGCCCACCCGTTTTTTGGCTATTTTTCCGCTGGGGGGTTTTGGTACCACGACCTTCGGGCGCTTATTTTTGGGCGCGGCTTTGCCCGTGGCTTATTTTTGGTACCCCGAGGCCCCTCGCAAAGTCTCGGCCCATTCCGAGTCCGGCGGACGAACTTCGCCCGCGCCCCCCACCAAGGCTATAGCCCACCCGTTTTTTGGCCATCTTTCCGCTGGGGGGTTTTGGCACCACGACGCTCGGGCGCTTATTTTTGGGCGCGGCTTTGACCGCGACTTATTTTTGGCACCCCGAGAACCCTCGCAAAGTCTCACCCCATTCCGAGTCCGGCGGACGAACTTCGCCCGCGCCCCCCACCAAGGCTATAGCCCACCCGTTTTTTGGCCACTTTTCCGCTGGGGGGTTTTGGCACCACGACCTTCGGGCGCTTATTTTTTGGCCCGGCTTTGCCCGCGGCTTATTATTCGCACCCCGAGGCCCCACGCAAAGTCTCACCCCATTCCGAGTCCGGCGGACGAACTTCGCCCGCGCCCCCCACCAAGGCTATAGCCCACCCGTTTTTTGGCCATTTTTCCGCGCGGGGGTTTTGGCACCACCACCTTTGGGCGCGGCTTTGTCCGCGGCTTATTTTTGGCACCCCGAGGCCCCTCCCAATGTCTCGCCCCATTCCGAGTCCGGTGGACGAACTTCGCCTGCGCCCCCCACCAAGGCTATAGCCCACCCGTTTTTTGGCCATTTTTCCGCTGGGGGGTTTTGGCACCACGACCTTCGGGCGCTTATTTTTGGGCGCGGCTTTGCCCGCGGCTTATTTTTGGCACCCCGAGGCCCCTCGCAAAGTCTCGGCCCATTCCGAGTCCGGCGGACGAACTTCGCCCGCGCCCCCCACCAAGGCTATAGCCCACCCGTTTTTTGGCTATTTTTCCGCTGGGGGGTTTTGGCACCACGACCTTCGGGCGCTTATTTTTGAGCACGGCTTTGCCTGCAGCTTATTTTTGGCACCCCGAGGCCCCTCGCAAAGTTTCACCGCATTCCGAGTCCGGCGGACGAACTTCGCCCGCGCCCCCCACCAAGGCTATAGCCAACCCGTTTTTTGGCACCACGACTTTCGGCCACTTATTTTTGGGTGCGGCTTTGTCCGCAGCTTATTTTTGGCACCCCGACGCCCCTCGCAAAGTCTCGCCCCATTCCGAGTCCGGCGGACGAACTTCGCCCGCGACCCCCACCAAGGCTATAGCCCACCCGTTTTTTGGCCATTTTTCCGCTGGGGGCTTTTGGCACAACGAACTTCGGGCGCCGCTTTGCCCGCGGCTTTTTTATTTCACCCCGAGGCACCTCGCAAAGTCTCGCCCCATTCCGAGTCCGGCGGACGTACTTCCCCCGCGCCCACCACCAAGGCTATAGCCCACCCGTTTTTTGGCCATTTTTCCGCTGGGGGGTTTTGGCACCACGACCTTCGGGCGCTTATTTTTGGACGCGGCTTTGCCCGCGGCTTATTTTTAGCACCCCGAGGCCCCTCGCAAAGTCTCGCACCATTCCGAGTCCGGCGGACGAACTTTTTCCGCGCCCCCCGCCAAGGCTATAGCCCACCCGTTTTTTGGCCTTTTTACCGCTGGGGGGTCTTGGCACCACAACCTTCGGGGGCTTATTTTTGGGCGCGGCTTTGTCCGTAGCTTATTTTTGGCACCCCGAGGCCCCTCGCAAAAGTCTCGCCCCATTCCGAGTCCGGCGGACGAACTTCGCCCGCGCCCCCAACCAAGGCTATAGCCCACCCGTTTTTTGGCCATTTCTCCGCTGGGGGGTTTTGGCACCACGACCTTCGGGCACTTATTTTTGGGCGCGGCTTTGCCCGCGGCTTATTTTTGGCACCCCGAGGCCCCTCGCAAAGTCTCGCCCCATTCCGAGTCCGGCGGACGAACTTCGCCCGCGCCCCCACCAAGGCTATAGCCCACCCGTTTTTTGGCCATTTTTCCGCTGGGGGGTTTTGGCACCACGACCTTCGGGCGCTTATTTTTGGACGCGGCTTTGCCCGCGGCTTATTTTTAGCACCCCGAGACCCCTCGCAAAGTCTCGCACCATTCCAAGTCCGGCGGACGAACTTCGCCCGCGCCCCCCACCAAGGCTATAGCCCACCCGTTTTTTGGCCATTTTTCCGCTGGGGGGTTTTTGCACCACGACCTTCGGGTGCTTATTTTTGGACGCGGCTTTGCCCGCGGCTTATTTTTAGTACCCCGAGGCCCCTCGCAAAGTCTCGCAGCATTCCGAGTCCGGCGGACGAACTTCGCCCGCGCCCCCCACCAAGGCTATAGCCCACCCGTTTTTTGGCTATTTTTCCGCTGGGGGGTTTTGGCACCACGACCTTCGGGCACATATTTTTGGGCGCGGCTTTGCCCGTGGCTTATTTTCGGCACCCCGAGGCCCCTCGCAAAGTCTCGTCCCATTCCGAGTCCGGCGGACGAACTTCGCCCGCGCCCCCCACCAAGGCTATAGCCCACCCGTTTTTTGGCCATTTTTCCGCTGGGGGGTTTTGGCACCACGACCTTCGGGTGCTTCTTTTTGGGCGCGGCTTTGACCGCGGCTTATTTTTGGCACCCCGAGGCCCCTCGCAAAGTCTCGTCCCATTCCGAGTCCGGCGGACGAACTTCGCCCGCGCCCCCCACCAAGGCTATAGCCCACCCGTTTTTTGGCCATTTTTCCGCTGGGGGGTTTTGGCACCACGACTTTCGGGCGCTTATTTTTGGGCGCCGCTTTGCCCGTGGCTTTTTTTTGGCACCCCGAGGCCCCTCGTAAAGTCTCGCCCCATTCCGAGTCCGGCGGGCGAACTTCGCCCGCGCCCACCACCAAGGCTATTGCCCACCCGTTTTTTGGCCATTTTTCCGCTGGGGGGTTTTGGCACAACGACCTTCGGGGGCATATTTTTGGTACCCCGAGGCCCCTCGCAATGTTTTGCCCCATTCCGAGTCCGGCGGACGAACTTCGCCCGCGCCCCCCACCAAGGCTGTATTCCACCCGTTTTTTGGCCATTTTTCCGCTGGGGGTTTTGGCAGCACGAGCTTCGGGCACTTATTTTTTGTGGGTGGCTTTGCCCGCGGCTTATTTTTTGCACACCGAGGCCCCTCACAAAGTCTCGCCCCATTCCGAGTCGGGCAGACGAACTTCGTCCGCGCCCCCCACCAAGGCTATAGCCCACCCATTTTTTGCCCATTTTTCCGCTGGGGGGTTACGGCACCACGACCTTCGGGGGCTTATTTTTGGGTGCGGCTTTGCCCGCGGTTTATTTTTGGCACCCCGAGGCCCCTCGCAAAGTCTCGTCCCATTCTGAGTCCGGCGGACGAACTTCGCCCGCGCCCCCCACCAAGGCTATAGCCCACCCAGTTTTTGGCCATTTTTGCGCTGGGGGTTTTTGGCATCACGACCTTCGGGCGCTTATTTTTGGGCGCGGCTTTGCCCGCAGCTTATTTTTGGCACCCCGAGGCCCCTCGCAAAGTCTCGCCCCATTCTGAGTCCGGCGGACGAACTTCGTCCGCGCCCCCCACCAAGGCTATAGCCCACCCGTTTTTTTGACCATTTTTCCGCTGGGGGGTTTTGGCACCACGACCTTCGGGGGCTTATTTTTGGGTGCGGCTTTGCCCGCGGCTTATTTTTGGCACCCCGAGGCCCCTCGTAAAGTCTCATCCCATTCCGAGTCCGGCGGACGAACTTCGCCCGCGCCCCCCACCAAGGCTATAGCCCACCCGTTTTTTGGCCATTTTTCCGCTGGGGGGTTTTGGCACCACGACCTTCGGGCGTTTATTTTTGGGCGCGGCTTTGCCCGTGGCTTATTTTCGGCACGCTGAGGCCCCTCGCAAAGTCTCGTCCCATTCCGAGTCCGGCGGACGAACTTCGCCCGCGCCCCCCACCAAGGCTATAGCCCACCCGTTTTTTGGCCATTTTTCCGCTGGGGGGTTTTGGCACCACGCCCTTCGGGCACTTATTTTTGGGCGCGGCTTTGCCCGCGGCTTATATTTGGCACCCTGAGGCCCCGTACAAAGTCTCGCCCCATTCCGAGTCCGGCGGACGAAGTTCGCCCGCGCCCCCCACCAAGGCTATAGCCCACCCGTTTTTTGGCTATTTTTCCGCTGGGGGGTTTTGGCACCACGACCTTCGGGCGCTTATTTTTGGGGGTGGCTTTGCCCGCGGCTTATTTTTTGCACCCCGAGGCCCCTCGTAAAGTCTCTCCCCATTCCGAGTCCGGCGGATGAACTTCGCCCGCGCCCCCCACCAAGGCTATAGCCCACCCGTTTTTTGGCCATTTTTCCGCTGGGGGGTTTTGGCACCACGCCCTTCGGGCACTTATTTTTGGGCGCGGCTTTGCCCGCGGCTTATATTTGGCACCCTGAGGCCCCGTACAAAGTCTCGCCCCATTCCGAGTCCGGCGGACGAAGTTCGCCCGCGCCCCCCACCAAGGCTATAGCCCACCCGTTTTTTGGCTATTTTTCCGCTGGGGGGTTTTGGCACCACGACCTTCGGGCGCTTATTTTTGGGGGTGGCTTTGCCCGCGGCTTATTTTTTGCACCCCGAGGCCCCTCGTAAAGTCTCTCCCCATTCCGAGTCCGGCGGATGAACTTCGCCCGCGCCCCCCACCAAGGCTATAGCCCACCCGTTTTTTGGCCATTTTTCCGCTGGCGTGTTTCGCGCCATTCCGAGTGCGGCGGACGAAGTCGGCCAGCCCCACCCCCCAAGGCTGTAGCTCACCCGTTTTTGTGGCCTTTTTCCGCTTGACGAACTTGGCGCCCTGGCCTTGGGGCGGGTATTTTTGGGCGCGGCTGTGCCCGCGACCTATTTTTGGCACACGGAGGCGCCTCGCAAAGTCTCGCGCCATTACGAGTCCGGCGGACGAAGTTGGCCAGCCCCACCCCCCAAGGCTATAGCTCACCAGTTTTTGTGGCTTTTTTAAGCTGGACGAACTTGGCGCCCCGGCCTTCGGGAGGGTATTTTTGGACGCGGCTGCGCCCGCGGCCTATTTTTGGCACACGGAGGAGCCTTGCAAAGTCTTGCCCCATTCCGAGTCCGGCGGACGAAGTTGGCCAGCCCCTCCCCCCAAAGCTATAGCCCACCCGTTTTTTGGCCATTTTTCCGCTGGACGAACTTGGCGCCCCGGCCTTCGGGCGGTTATTTTTGGGCGCGGCTGTGCCGGCGGCCTATTTTTGGCACGCGGAGGCCGCTCGCACAGTCTCGCCCCATTCCGAGTCCGGCGGACTAAGTTGGCCAGCCCCTCCCCCCAAGGCTATAGCCCACCCGTTTTCGGCCATTTTTCCGCTGGGGGGTTTGGGCGCGCCGACCTTCGGGCTGTTATTTTTTGGCGTGGCTGTGCCCGCGGCATATTTTTAGGATGCGGAGGCCGCTCGCAAAGTCTCGCCCCATTCCGTGTCCGTCGGATGAAGTTGGCCAGCCCCTCCCCCCAAAGCTATAGCCCACCCGTTTTTTGGCCATTTTTCCGCTCGACGAACTTGGCGCCCCGGCCTTCGGGTGGTTATTTTTGGGTGCGGCTGTGTCCGTGGCCTATTTTTGGCACGCGGAGGCCGCTCGCAAAGTCTCGCCCCATTCCGAGTCCGGCGGACGAAGTGGGCCAGCCCCTCCCCCCAAGGCTATAGCCCACCCATTTTTTGGCCATTTTTCCGTTGGACGAACTTGGCGCCCCGGCCTTCGGGCGGTTCTTTTTGGGCGCGGCTGTGCCCGCTGCCTATTTTTGGCACGCGGGGGCCGCTCGCAAAGTCTCGCCCCATTCCGAGTCCGGCGGACGCAGTTGGCCAGCCCCTCCCCCCAAACTTATAGCCCACCCGTTTTTTGGACATTTTTCCGCTGGGGGGTTTGGGCGCAACGACCTTCGTGGGGTTATTTTTGGGCTTCGCTGTGCCCGCGGCCTATTTTTGGCACGCGGAGGCCGCTCGCAAAGTCTCGCCCCATTCCGAGTCCCGCGGACGAAGTGGGCCGGCCCCTCCCCCAAAGATTATAGCCCACCCGTTTTTTGGCCATTTTTCCGCTGGACGAACTTGGCGCCCCGGCCTTCGGGCGGTTATTTTTGGGCGCGGCTGTGTCCGCGGCCTATTTTTGGCACGCGAAGGCCGCTCGCACAGTCTCGCCCCATTCCGAGTCTGGCGGACGAAGTGGGCCAGCCCCTCCCCCCAAAGCCATAGCCCACCCATTTTTTGGCCATTTTTCCGCTGGACGAACTTGGCGGCCCGGCCTTCGGGCGGTTCTTTTTGGGCGCGGCTGTGCCTGCGGCCTATTTTTGGCACGTGGAGGCCGCTTGCAAAGTCTCGCCCCATTCCGAGTCTGGCGGACGAAGTGGGCCAGCCCCTCCCCCCAAAGCTATAGCCCAGCCTTTTTTTGGCCATTTTTCCGCTGGACGAACTTGGCGCCCCGGCCTTCGGGAAGGTATTTTTGGGCGCGGCTGTGCCCGCGGCCTATTTTTGGCACACGGAGGAGCCTCGCAAAGTCTCGCGCCATTCCGAGTCCGGCGGACGAAGTTGGCCAGCCCCACCCCCCAAGGCTATAGCCCACCCGTTTTTGTGGCCATTTTCCGTTGGACGAACTTGGCGCCCCGGCCTTCGGGGGGGTATTTTTGGGCGCGGCTGTGCCTGCGGCCTATTTTTGGCACACGAAGGCGACTCGCAAAGTTTCGCGCCATTCCGAGTCCGGCGGACGAAGGTTTCCAGCCCCACCCCCCAAGGCTATAGCCAACCCGTTTTTGTGGCCTTTTTCCGCTGGACGAACTTGGCGCCCCGTCCTTCGGGCAGGTATTTTTGGGCGCAGCTGTGCCCGCGGCCTATTTTTGGCACACGGAGGTGCCTCCCAATGTCTCGCGCCATTCCGAGTCCGGCGGACGAAGTGGGCCAGCCCCACCCCCCAAGGCTATCGCCCACCCGTTTTTGTGGACATTTTCCGCTGGACAAACTTGGCGCCCCGGCCTTCGGACGGGTATTTTTGGGTGCGGCTGTGCCCGCGTCCTATTATTTGCATACGGAGGCGCCTCGCAAAGTCTCGCGCCATTCCGAGTCCGGCGGACGAAGTTGGCAAGCCCCACCCTCCAAGGCTATAGCCCACCCGTTTTTGTGGCCTTTTTCCGCTGGACGAACTTGGCGCCCCGGCCTTCGGGCGGGTATTTTTGGGCGCGGCCGTACCCGCGGCCTATTTTTGGTACACGGAGGCGCCTCGCAAAGTCTAGCGCCATTCCGAGTCCGGCGGACGAAGTTGGCCAGCCCCACCCCCCAAGGCTGTAGCCCACCCGTTTTTGTGCCCTTTTTCCGCTGGACGAACTTGGCGACCCGGCCTTTGGGCGGTTATTTTTGGGCGCGGCTGTGCCCGTGGCCTATTTTTGGCACACGATGGCACCTCGCAAAGTCTCGCGCCATTCCGAGTCCGGCGGACGAAGTTGGCCAGCCCCACCCCCCAAGGCTATGGCCCACCCGTTTTTGTGGCCATTTTCCGCTGGACGAACTTGGCGCCCCGGCCTTCGGGAAGGTATTTTTGGGCGCGGCTGTGCCCGCAGCCTATTTTTGGCACACGGAGGAGCCTCGCAAAGGCTCGAGCCATTCCGAGTCCGGCGGACGAAGTGGGCCAGCCCCACCCCCCAAGGCTATAGCCCACCCGTTTTTGTGGCCATTTTCCGTTGGACGAACTTGGCGCCCCGGCCTTCGGGGGGGTATTTTTGGGCGCAGCTGTGCCTGCGGCCTATTTTTGGCACACGAAGGCGACTCGCAAAGTTTCGCGCCATTCCGAGTCCGGCGGACGAAGGTTTCCAGCCCCACCCCCCAAGGCTATAGCCAACCCGTTTTTGTGGCCATTTTCCGCTGGACGAACTTGGCGCCCCGGCCTTCGGGCGGGTATTTTTGGGCACGGCTGTGCCCGCGACCTATTTTTGGCACACGGAGACGCCTCGCAAAGTCTCGCGCCATTCCGAGTCCGGCGGACGAAGTTGGCCAGCCCCACCCCCCAAGGCTACAGCCCACCCGTTTTTGTGGCCTTTTTCCGCTGGACGAACTTGGAGCCCCGGCCTTCGGGTGGGTATTTTTGGGCGCGGCTGTGCCCGCGGCCTATTTTTGGTACACGGAGGCGCCTCGCAAAGTCTCGCGCTATTCCGAGTCCGGCGGACGAAATTGGCCAGCCCCACCCCCCAAGGCTATAGCCCACCCGTTTTTGTGGCCATTTTTCGCTGGACGAACTTGGCGCCCCGGCCTTCGGGCAGTTCTTTTTGGGTGCGGCGGCTGTGCCCGCGACCTATTTTTGGTACGCGGAGTCCGCTCGCAAAATCTCGCCCCATTCCGACTCTGGCGGACGAAGTTGGCCAGCCCCTCCCCCCAAGGCTATAGCCCACCCGTTTTTTGGCCATTTTTCCGCTGGGGGGTTTGGGCGCGCCGACCGTCGGGCAGTTATTTTTCGGCACGGCTGTGCCCGTGGCCTATTTTTGGCACGCGAAGGCTGCTCGCAAAGTCTCGCCCCATTCCGAGTCCGGCGGACGAAGTTGGCCAGCCCCTCCCCCCAAGGCTATAGCCCACCCGTTTTTTGGCCATTTTTCTGCTGGGGGGTTTGGGCGCGCCGACCTTCGGGCAGTTATTTTTTGGCGCGGCTGTGCCCGCGGCATATTTTTGAGACGCGGAGGCCGCTCGCAAAGTCTCGCCCCATTCCGAGTCCGGCGGACGAAGTTGGCCAGCCCCTCCCCCCAAAGCTATAGCCCACCCGTTTTTTGGCCATTTTTCCGCTGGACGAACTTGGCGCCCCGGCCTTCGGGCGGTTATTTTTGGGCGCGGCTGTGCCGGCGGCCTATTTTTGGCACGCGGAGGCCGCTCGCACAGTCTCGCCCCATTCCGAGTCCGGCGGACTAAGTTGGCCAGCCCCTCCCCCCAAGGCTATAGCCCACCCGTTTTCGGCCATTTTTCCGCTGGGGGGTTTGGGCGCGCCGACCTTCGGGCTGTTATTTTTTGGCGTGGCTGTGCCCGCGGCATATTTTTAGGACGCGGAGGCCGCTCGCAAAGTCTCGCCCCATTCCGTGTTCGTCGGATGAAGTTGGCCAGCCCCTCCCCCCAAAGCTATAGCCCACCCGTTTTTTGGCCATTTTTCCGCTCGACGAACTTGGCGCCCCGGCCTTCGGGTGGTTATTTTTGGGTGCGGCTGTGTCCACGGCCTATTTTTGGCACGCGGAGGCCGCTCGTAAAGTCTCGCCCCATTCCGAGTCCGGCGGACGAAGTGGGCCAGCCCCTCCCCCCAAGGCTATAGCCCACCCATTTTTTGGCCATTTTTCCGTTGGACGAACTTAGCGCCCCGGCCTTCGGGCGGTTCTTTTTGGGCGCGGCTGTGCCCTCTGCCTATTTTTGGCACGCGGGGGCCGCTCGCAAAGTCTCGCCCCATTCCGAGTCCGGCGGACGCAGTTGGCCAGCCCCTCCCCCCAAACTTATAGCCCACCCGTTTTTTGGACATTTTTCCGCTGGGGGGTTTGGGTGCAACGACCTTCGTGGGCTTATTTTTGGGCTTCGCTGTGCCCGCGGCCTATTTTTGGCACGCGGAGGCCGCTCGCAAAGTCTCGCCCCATTCCGAGTCCGGCGGACGAAGTGGGCCGGCCCCTCCCCCAAAGATTATAGCCCACCCGTTTTTTGGCCATTTTTCCGCTGGACGAACTTGGCGCCCCGGCCTTCGGGCGGTTATTTTTGGGCGCGGCTGTGTCCGCGGCCTATTTTTGGCACGCGAAGGCCGCTCGCACAGTCTCACCCCATTCCGAGTCTGGCGGACGAAGTGGGCCAGCCCCTCCCCCCAAAGCCATAGCCCACCCATTTTTTGGCCATTTTTCCGCTGGACGAACTTGGCGGCCCGGCCTTCGGGCGGTTCTTTTTGGGCGCGGCTGTGCGTGCGGCCTATTTTTGGCACGTGGAGGCCGCTTGCAAAGTCTCGCCCCATTCCGAGTCTGGCGGACGAAGTGGGCCAGCCCCTCCCCCCAAAGCTATAGCCCAGCCTTTTTTTGGCCATTTTTCCGCTGGACGAACTTGGCACCCCGGCCTTCGGGCGGTTATTTTTGGGCGCGGCTGTAACCGTGGCCTATTTTTGGCACGCGGAGGCCGCTCGTAAAGTCTCGCCCCATTCCGAGTCCGGCGGACGAAGTTGGCCAGCCCCTCCCCCCAAGGCTATAGCACACCCGTTTTTTGGCCATTTTTCCGCTGGGGGGTTTGGGCGCGCCGACCTTCGGGCAGTTATTTTCGGACGCGGCTGTCCCCGTGGCCTATTGTTAGCACGCGGAGGCCGCTCGTAAAGTCTCGCTCCATTCCGAGTCCGGCGGACGAAGTGGGCCGGCCCCTCCCCCCAAGGCTATAGCCCACCCGTTTTTTGGCCATTTTTCCGCTGGACGAACTTGGCGCCCCGGCCTTCGGGCGGTTATTTTTGGGCGCGGCTGTGCCCGCGGCCTAGTTTTGGCACGCGGAGGCCGCTCGCAAAGTCTCGCCGCATTCCGAGTCCGGCGGACGAAGTTGGCCAGCCCCTCCCCCCAAGGCTATAGCCCACCCGTTTTTGGGCCATTTTTCCGCTGGACGAACTTGCCACCCCGGCCTTCGGGCAGTTATTTTTGGGCGCGGCTGTGCCCGCGGCCTATTTTTGGCGCGCGGAGGCCGGTCACAAAGTCTCGCCCCATTCCGAGTCCGGCGGACGAAGCTGGCCAGCCCCTCCCCCCAAGGCTATAGCACACCCGTTTTTTGGCCGTTTTTCCGCTGGACGAACTTGCCGCCCCAGCCTTCGGGCGGTTATTTGTGGGCGCGGCTGTGCCCGCGGCCTAATTTTGGCACGCGGAGGCCGCTCGTAAAGTCTCGCCCCATTCCGAGTCCGGCGGACGTAGTGGGCCGGCCCCTCCCCCCAAGGCTATAGCCCACCCGTTTTTTGGCCATTTTTCCGCTGGACGAACTTGGCGCCCCGGCCTTCGGGCGGTTATTTTTTGGTGCGGCTGTGCCCGCGGCATATTTTTGGGACGCGGAGGCCGCTCGCAAAGTCTCGCCCCATTCCGAGTCCGGCGGACGAAGTTGGCCAGCCCCTCCCCCCAAAGCTATAGCCCACCCGTTTTTTGGCCATTTTTCCGCTGGGGGATTTGGGCGCAACAACCTTTGTGGGGTTATTTTTGGGCGTGACTGCGCCCGCGGCCTATTTTTGGCACGCGGAGGCCGTTCGCAACGTCTCGCCCTATTCCGAGTCCGGCGGATAAGTTGGCCAGCCCCTCCCCCAAGGCTATAGCCTACCCGTTTTTTGGCCATTTTTCCGCTGGGGGGTTTGGGCGCGCCGACCTTCGGTGGGTTATTTTTGGGTGCGGCTATGACCGTGGCCTATTTTTGGCACGAGGAGGTCGCTTGCAAAGTCTCGCTCCATTCCGACTCCGGCGGACGAAGTTGGCCAGCCCCTCCCCCCAAGTCTATAGCCCACCCGTTTTTTGGCCATTTTTCCGCTGGACGAACTTGGCGCCCCGGCCTTCGGGAGGTTCTTTTTGGGCGTGGCTGTGCCCGCGGTCTATTTTTGGCATGTGGAGGCCGCTCGCAAAGTCTCGCCCCATTCCGAGTCCGGCGGACGAAGTTGGCCAGCCCCTCCCCCCAAGGCTATAGCCCACCCGTTTTTTGGCCATTTTTTCGCTGGACGAACTTGGCGCCCCGGCCTTCGGGCGGTTATTTTTGGGCGCGGCTGTTCCCGTGGCCTATTTTTGGCACGCGGAGGCCGCTCGATAAGTCTCGCCCCATTCCCAGTCCGGCGGACGAAGTTGGCCAGCCCCTCCCCCCAAGGCTATAGCCCACCCGTTTTTTGGCCATTTTTCCGCTGGACGAACTTGGCGCCCCGGCCTTCGGGTGGTTATTTTTGGTCGCGGCTGTGCCCGCGGCCTATTTTTAGCACGCGGGGCCGCTCGCAAAGTCTCGCCCCATTCCGAGTACGGCGGACGAAGTTGGCCAGCCCCTCCCCCCAAGGCTATAGCCCACCCGTTTTTTGGCCATTTTTCCGCTGGGGGGTTTGGGCGTAACGACCTTCGGGGGGTTATTTTCGGGTGCAGCTGTGCCCACGGCCAATTTTTGGCACGCAGAGACCGCTCGCAAAGTCTCGCCCCATTCCGAGTCCGGCGGACGAAGTTGGCCAGCCCCTCCCTCCAAGGCTATAGCCCACCCGTTTTTTGGCCATTTTTCCGCTGGGGGGTTTGGGCGCGCTGACCTTCGGGCGGTTATTTTTGGACGCAGCTGTGCCCGTGGCCTATTTTTGGCACGCGGAGGCCGCTCGCAAAGTCTTGCCTCATTCCGAGTCCGGCGGACGAAGTTGGCCAGCCCCTCCCCCCAAGGCGATAGCCCACCCGTTTTTTGGCCATTTTTCCGCTGGGGGGTTTTGGCGCGCCGACCTTCGGGCGGTTATTTTTGGGAGCGGCTGTGCCCGTGGCCTATTTTTGGCACGCGGAGGCCGCTCGCAATGTCTCGCCCCATTCCGAGTCCGGCGGACGAAGTCGGCCATCCCCTCCCCCCAAGGCGATACCCCACCCGTTTTTTGGCCATTTTTCCGCTGGGGGGTTTTGGCGCACCGACCTTTGGGTGGTTATTTTTGGGAGCGGCTGTGCCCGTGGCCTATTTTTGGCACGCGGAGGCCGCTCGCAAAGTCGTGACCCATTCCGAGTCCGGCGGACAAAGTCGGCCAGCCCCTTCCCCCAAGGCTATAGCCCACCCGTTTTTTGGCCATTTTTCCGCTGGACAAACTTGGCGCCCCGGCCTTCGGGCGGTTATTTTTGGGCGCGGCTGTGTCCGCAGCCTATTTTTGGCACGCGGAGGCCGCTCGCAAAGTCTCGCCCCATTCCGAGTCCGACGGACGAAGTGGGCCGGCCCCTCCCCCCAAGGCTATAGCCCACCCGTTTTTTGGCCATTTTTCCGCTGGACAAACTTGGCGCCCCGGCCTTCGGGCGGTTATTTTTGGGCGTGGCTGTGCCCGCGGCCTATTTTTGGCACGCGGAGACCGCTCGCAAAGTCTCGCCCCATTCCGAGCCCGGCGGACGAAGTTGGCCAGCCCCTCCCCCGAAGGCTATAGCCCACCCGTTTTTTGGCCATTTTTCCGCTGGGGGGTTTGGGCGCGCTGACATTCGGGCGGTTATTTTTGGGCGCGGCTGTGCCCCGGACCTATTTTCGGCACACGGAGGCCGCTCGCAAAGTCTCATCCCAGTCCGAGTCCGGCGGACTAAGTTGGCCAGCCCCTCCCCCCAAGGCTATAGCCCACCCGTTTTTTGGCCATTTTTCCGCTGGACGAACTTGGTGCCTCGGCCTTCGGTCAGTTATTTTTTGGCGCGACTGTGCCCGCGGCCTATTTTTACCACGCGAAGGCCGTTCGCAAAGTCTCGCCCCATTCTGAGTCCGGCGGACGAAGTAGGCCAGCTCCTCCCCCCAAGGCTATAGCCCACCCGTTTTTTGGCCATTTTTCCGCTCGACGAAATTGGCGCTCCGGCCTTCGGGCGGTTATTTTTGGGTACGGCTGTGCCCGCATCCTATTTTTGGCACGCGGAGGCCGCTCGCAAAGTCTCGTCGCATTCCGAGCCCGGCGGACGAAGTTGGCCAGCCCCTCCCCCCAAGGCTATAGCCCACCCGTTTTTTGGCCATTTCTCCGCTGGGGGGTTTGGGCGCGCTGACCTTCGGGCGGTTATTTTTGGGTGCGGCTGTGCCCGTGTCCTATTTTTGGCATGCGGAGGCCGCTCGCAAAGTCTCGCCCCATTCCGAGTCCGGCGGACGAAGTAGGCCAGCCCCTCCCCCCAAGGCTATAGCCCACCCGTTTTTTGGCCATTTTTCCGCTGGACGAACTTGGCGCCCCGGCCATCGGGCAGTTATGTTTGGGCGCAAATGTGGCCGCGGCCTATTTTTGGCAAGCGGAGCCCGCTCGCAAAGTCTCGTCCCATTCCGAGTCCGGCGGACGAAGTTTGCCAGCCCCTCCCCCCAAGGCTATAGCCCACCCATTTTTTGGCCATTTTTCCGCTGGACGAACTTGGTGCCTCGGCCTTCGGTCAGTTATTTTTTGTCGCGGCTGTGCCCGCGGCCTATTTTTACCACGCGGAGGCCGTTCGCAAAGTCTCGCCCCATTCTGAGTCCGGCGGACGAAGTAGGCCAGCTCCTCCCCCCAAGGCTATAGCCCACCCGTTTTTTGGCCATTTTTCCGCTGGACGAACTTGGTGCCTCGGCCTTCGGTCAGTTATTTTTTGGCGCGACTGTGCCCGCGGCCTATTTTTACCACGCGAAGGCCGTTCGCAAAGTCTCGCCCCATTCTGAGTCCGGCGGACGAAGTAGGCCAGCTCCTCCCCCCAAGGCTATAGCCCACCCGTTTTTTGGCCATTTTTCCGCTCGACGAAATTGGTGCTCCGGCCTTCGGGCGGTTATTTTTGGGTACGGCTGTGCCCGCGTCCTATTTTTGGCACGTGGATGCCGCTCGCAAAGTCTTACCCCATTCCGAGTCCGGCGGACGAAGTTGGCCAGCCCCTCCCCCCAAGGCTATAGCCCACCGGTGTTTTGGCCATTTTTCCGCTGGGGGGTTTGGGCGCGCCGACCTTCGGGTGGTTATTTTTGGGCGCGGCTGTGCCTGTGGCCTATTTTTGGGACGCGGGGACCACTCGCAAAGTCTCGCCCCATACCGAGTCCGGCGGACGAAGTTGGCCAGCCCCTCCCCCCAAGGCTATAGCCCACCTGTTTTTTTGCCATTTTTCCGCTGGACGAACTTGGCGCCCCGGCCTTCGGGCATTTTGTTTTGGGCGCAAATGTGGCCGCGGCCTATTTTTGGCATGCGGAGCCCGCTCGCAAAGTCTCGCCCCATTCCGAGTCCGGCGGACGAAGTCGGCCAGCCCCTCCCCCCAAGGCTATATCCCACCCGTTTTTTGGCCATTTTTCCGCTGGACGAACTTGGCGCCCCGGCCTTCGGTCAGTTATTTTTTGTCGCGGCTGTGCCCGCGGCCTATTTTTACCACGCGGAGGCCGTTCGCAAAGTCTCGCCCCATTCTGAGTCCGGCGGACGAAGTAGGCCAGCTCCTCCCCCCAAGGCTATAGCCCACCCGTTTTTTGGCCATTTTTCCGCTCGACGAAATTGGTGCTCCGGCCTTCGGGCGGTTATTTTTGGGTACGGCTGTGCCCGCGTCCTATTTTTGGCACGCGGAGGCCGCTCGCAAAGTCTCGTCGCATTCCGAGCCCGGCGGACGAAGTTGGCCAGCCCCTCCCCCCAAGGCTATAGCCCACCCGTTTTTTGGCCATTTCTCCGCTGGGGGGTTTCGGCGCTCTGACCTTCGGACGGTTATTTTTGGGCGCGGCTGTGCCCGTGTCCTATTTTTGGCATGCGGAGGCCGCTCGCAAACTCTCGCCCCATTCTGAGTCCGGCGGACGAAGTAGGCCAGCCCCTCCCCCCAAGGCTATAGCCCACCCGTTTTTTGGCCATTTTTCCGCTGGACGAACTTGGCGCCCCGGCCATCGGGTGGTTATTTTTGGGCGCAAATGTGGCCGCGGCCTATTTTTGGCACGCGGAGCCCGCTCGCAAAGTCTCGTCCCATTCCGAGTCCGGCGGACGAAGTTGGCCAGCCCCTCCCCCCAAGGCTATAGCCCACCCGTTTTTTGGCCATTTTTCCGCTGGACAAACTGGGCGCCCCGGCCTTCGGGCGGTTATTTTTTGGCGCGGCTGTGCCCGCGGCCTATTTTTGGCACGCGCAGGCCACTCGCAAAGTCTCTCCCCATTCCGAGTCCGGCGGACGAAGTGGGCCAGCCCCTCCACCCAAGGCTATAGCCCACCCGTTTGTTGGCCATTTTTCCGCTGGACGAACTTGGCGCCCCGGCCTTCGGGCTGTTATTTTTGGGTGCGCCTACGCGGTGGCCGCTCGCAAAGTCTCGCCCTATTCCGAGTCCGGCGGACGAAGTTGGCCAGCCCCTCCCCCCAAGTCTATAGCCCACCAGTTTTTTGGCCATTTTTCGCTGGACGAACTTGGCGCCCCGGCCTTCGGGTGGTTATTTTTGGGCACGGCTGTGCCCGCGGCCTATTTTTGGCACGCGGACGCCGCTCGTAAAGTCTCTCCCCATTCCGAGTCCGGCGGACGAAGTGGGCCAACCCTCCCCCCAAGGCTATAGCCCACCCGTTTTCTGGCCATTTTTCCGCTGGGGGGTTTGGGCGCCCCGGCCTTCGGGTTGTTAGTTTTGGGTGCGGCTTTGGCCGTGGCCTATTTTTGGCACACGGATGCCCCTTGTAAAGTCTCGCGGCATTCCGAGTCCGGCGGACGAAGTTGGCCAGCCCCACCCCCCAAGGCTATAGCCCACCCGTTTTTGTGGCCTTTTTCCGCTGGACGAACTTGGTGCCCCGGCCTTCGGGTGGTTATTTTTGGGCGCGGAATTGACCGCAGCCTATTATTGGCACATGGAGGCCCCTCGCCAAGGCTCGCGGCATTTCGAGTCCGGCGGACGATGTTGGCCAGCCCCACCCCCCAAGGATATTGCCAACCCGTTTTTGTGGCCTTTTTCCGCTGGACGAACTTGGTGCCGCGGCCTTCGGGCGGTTATTTTTGGGCGCGGGTTTGGCCGCGGCCTATTTTTGGCACACGGAGTCCCCTCACAAAGTCTCGCGGCATTCCGAGTCCGGCGGACGAAGTGGGCCAGCCCCACCCCCCAAGGCCATAACCTGCCCGTTTTTGTGGCCTTTTTCGCTGGTCGAACTTGGCGCCGCGGCCTTCGACCGGTTATTTTTGGGGGCGGCTTTGCCCGCAGCCTATGTTTGGCACACGGAGGCCCCTCGCAAAGCCTCACGGCAGTCCGAGTCCGGCTGACAAAGTTGGCCAGCCCCACCACCCAAGGCTATAGCCCACCCGTTTTTGTGCCCTTTTTCCGCTAGACGAACTTGACGCCGCTGCCTTCGGGCGGCTATTTTTGGAAGCGGCTTTGACCGCGGCCTATTTTTGGCACACGGAGGCCCCTCGCAAAGTCTCGCGGCATTCCGAGTCCGGCGGACGAATTTAGCCAGCCCCACCCCCCAAGGCTATAGCCCGCCCGTTTTTGTGGCATTTTCCGCTGGACGAACTTGGCACCGCGGCCTTCGGTCGGTTATTTTTTGGCGCGGCTGTGCCCGTAGCCTATTTTTGGCACGCGCAGGCTGCTCCCAAAGTCTCGGCCCATTCCGAGTCCAGCGGACGAAGTTGGCCAGCCCCTCCCCCGAAGGCTATAGAACACCCGTTTTTGTGGCCTTTTTCCGCTGGACGAACTTGGCGCCGCGGCCTTCGGGCGGCTATTTTTGGGCGCGGCTTTGTCCGCGGCCTATTTTTGGCTCACGGAGGCCCCTCTTAAAGTCTCACGGCATTCCGAGTCCGGCGGACGAATTTGGCCAGCGCCTCCCCCCAAGGATATAGCCCACCCGTTTTTTGGCCATTTTTCCGCTGGGGGGTTCGGACGCAACGACATTCGGGGGGTTATTTTTGGGCGTGGCTGTGCCCGCGGCCTATTTTTGGCACACGGAGGCCCCTCGTAAAGTCTCACGGCATTCCGAGTCCGACGGACGAAGTTGGCCAGCCCCACCCCCCAAGGCTATAGCCAATCCGTTTTTGTGGCCTTTTTCCGCTGGACGAACTTGGCGCCCCGGCCTTCGGTCGGTTATTTTTCGGCGTGGCTGTGTCAATAGCCTATTTTTAGCACGCGGCGGCCGCTCCCAAAGTCTCGGCCCATTCCGAGTCCGGCGGACGAAGTTGGGCAGCCCCTCCCCCCAAGGCTATAGCCCACCCATTTTTTGGCCATTTTTCCGCTGGACGAACTTGGCTCCCCGGCCTTCGGGCGGTTATTTTAGGGCGCGGCTTCGTCCGCGGCCTATTTTTGGCACACGGAGGCCCCTCGCAAAGTCTCGCGGCATTCCGAGTCCGGCGGATGAAGTTGGCCAGCCCCACCCCCCAAGGCTATAGCCCACCCGTTTTTGTGGCCTTTTTCCGGTGGATGAACTTGGCGCCCCGGCCTTCGGGCGGTTAGTTTTGGACGCGGCTTCGCCCGCGGCCTATTTTTGGCACACGGAGGCCCCTCGTAAAGTCTCATGGCATTCCGAGTCCGGCGGACGATGTTGGCCAGCCCCACCCCCCAAGGCTATAGCCCACCCGTTTTTGTGGCCTTTTTCCACTGGACGAACTTGGCGCCGCGGCCTTCGGGCGGTTTTTTTTCGGCGCGGCTTTGCCCGCGGCCTATTTTTGGCACACGGAGGCCCCTCGCAAAGTCTCGCGGCATACCGAGTCCGGCGGAGGATGTTGGCCAGCCCCACCCCCCAAGGCTATAGCCCACCCGTTTTTGTGGCCTTTTTCCGCTGGACGAACTTGGCGCCGCGGCCTTCGGGCGGTTATTTTTGGGCGCGGCTTCTTCCGCGGCCTATTTTTGGTACACGGAGGCCCCTCGCAAAGTCTCGCGGCTTTCCGAGTTCGGCGGACGAAGTTGGCCAGCCCCACCCCCCAAGGCTATAGCCCACCCGTTTTTGTGGCCTTTTTCCGCTGGACGAACTTGGCGCCCCGGCCTTCGGGCGGTTATTTTTGGGCGCGGCTTCGCCCGCGGCCTATTTTTGTCACACGGAGGCCCCTCGTAAAGTCTCGCGGCATTCCGAGTCCGGCGGACGATGTTGGCCAGCCCCTCCCCCCAAGGCTATAGCCCACCCGTTTTTGTGGCCTTTTTCCACTGGACGAACTTGGCGCCGCGGCCTTCGGGTGGTTATTTTTGGGAACGGCAATGCCCGCAGCCTATTTTTGGAAAATGGAGGCCCCTCGCAAAGTCTCGCGGCATTCCGAGTCCGGCGGACGATGTTGGCCAGCCCCACCCCCCAAGGCTATAGCCCACCCGTTTTTGTGGCCTTTTTCCGCTGGACGAACTTGGCGCCGCGGCCTTCGGGAGGTTATTTTTGGGCGCGGCTTTGTCCACGGCCTATTTTTGGCACACGGAGGCCCCTCGCAAAGTCTCGCGGCATTCTGAGTCCGGCGGACGAAGTTGTCCATTCCCACTCCCCAAGGTTATAGCCCACCCGTTTTTGTGACCTTTTTCCGCTGGACGAACTTGGCGCCGCGGCCTTCGGGTGGTTATTTTTGGGCGCGGCAATGCCCACAGCCTATTTTTGGCACACGGAGGTGCCTCGCAAAGTCTCGCGGCATTCCGAGTCCGGCGGACGATGCTGGCCAGCCCCACCCCCCAAGGCTATAGCCCACCCGTTTTTGTGGCCTTTTTCCGGTGGACGAACTTGGCGCCGCGGCCTTCGGGAGGTTATTTTTTGGCGCGGCTTTGCCCACGGCCTATTTTTGGCACACGGAGGCCCCTCGCAAAGTCTCGCGGCATTCCGAGTCCGGCGGACGAAGTTGTCCATTCCCACTCCCCAAGGTTATAGCCCACCCGTTTTTGTGACCTTTTTCCGCTGGACGATCTTGGCGCCGCGGCCTTCGGGTGGTTATTTTTGGGCGCGGCTTTGTCCGCTTCCTATTTTTCGCACACGGAGGCCCCTCGCAAAGTCTCGCGGCATTCCGAGTCCGCCGGACGAAGTTGGCCAGCCCCACCCCCCAAGGCTATAGCCCACCCGTTTTTGGGCCTTTTTCCGCTGGACGAACTTGGCGCCGCAGCCTTCGGGCGGTTATTTTTGGGTGCGGCTTTGACCGTGGCCTATATTTGGCACACGGAGGCCCCTCGCAAAGTCTCACGGCATTCCGAGTCCGCCGGACGAAGTTGGCCCGCCCCCCCCCCCCAAAGCTATAGCCCACCCGTTTTTGTGGCCTTTTTCCGCCGTACGAACTTGGCGCCCCGGCCTTCGGGTGGTTATTTTTGGGAGCGGCAATGCCCGAAGCCTATTTTTGGAACATGGAGGCCCCTCGCAAAGTTTCGCGGCATTCCGAGACCGGCGGACGAAGTGGGCCAGCCCCACCCCCCAAGGCTATAGCCCACCCGTTTTTGGGCCTTTTTCCGCTGGACGAACTTGGCGCCGCAGCCTTCCGGCGGTTATTTTTGGGCGCGGCTTTGGCCGTGGCCTATTTTTGGCACACGGAGGCCCCTCGCAAAGTCTCGTGGCAGTCCGAGTCCGGCGGACGAAGTGGGCCAGCTCCACCCCCCGAGGTTATAGCCCACCCGTTTTTGTGGCCTTTTTCCGCTGGACGAACTTGGCGCCTCGGCCTTCGGGCGGTTATTTTTGGGCGCGGCTTTTCCCACGGCCTATTTTTGGCACACGGAGGCCCCTCACAAAGTCTCGCGGCATTCCGAGTCCGGCGGACGAAGTTGGCCAGCCCCACCCACCAAGGCTATAGCCCACCCGTTTTTGGGCCTTTTTCCGTTGGACGAACTTGGCGCCGCGGCCTTCGGGCGGTTATTTTTGGGCGCGGCTTTGCCCGCGGCCTATTTTTGGTACACGGAGGCCCCTCGCAAAGTCTCGCGGCATTCCGAGTCCGGCGGACGAAGTGGGCCAGCCCCACCCCCCGAGGCTATAGCCCACCCGTTTTTGTGGCCTTTTTCCGCTGGACGAACTTGGCGCCTCGGCCTTCGGGCGGTTATTTTTGGGCATGGCTTTGCCCACGGCCTATTTTTGGCACACGGAGGCCCCTCGCAAAGTCTCGCGGCATTCCGAGTCCGGCGGACGAAGTTGGCCAGCCCCACCCCCCAAGGCTATAGCCCACCCGTTTTTGTGGCCTTTTTCCGCTGAACGAACTTGGGGTCCCGGCCTTCGGGCGGTTATTTTTGGGCGCGGCTTTGCCCACGGCGTATTTATGGCACACGGAGACCCCTCGCAAAGTCTCACGGCATTCTGAGTCCGGCGGACGGGGTTGGCCAGCCCCACCCCCCAAGGCTATAGCCCAACCCTTTTTGTGGCCTTTTTACGCAGGACGAACTTGGCGCCGCGGCCTTCGGGCGGTTATTTTTTGGCGCGGCTTTGCCCGTGGCCTATTTTTGGCACACGGAGGCCCCTCGCAAAGTCTCGCGGCATTCCGAGCCCGGCGGACGAAGTTGGCCAGCCCTACCCCCCAAGGCTATAGGCCACCCGTTTTTGTGGCCTTTTTCCGCTGGACGAACTTGCCGCCGCGGCCTTCGGGCGATTATTTTTGGGCGCGGCTTTGGCCGCAGCCTATTTTTGGTATACGGAGGCCCCTCGCAAAGTCTCGCGGCATTTCGAGTCCGGCGGACGATGTTGGCCAGCCCCACCCCCCAAGGATATTGCCAACCCGTTTTTGTGGCCTTTTTCCGCTGGACGAACTTGGCGCCGCGGCCTTCGGGCGGTTATTTTTGGGCGCGGGTTTGGCCGCGGCCTATTTTTGGCACATGGAGGCCCCTTGCAAAGTCTCGCGGCATTCCGAGTCCGGCGGACGAAGTGGGCCAGCCCCACCCCCCAAGGCGATAACCCGCCCGTTTTTGTGGCCTTTTTCGCTGGTCGAACTTGGCGCCGCGGCCTTCGAACGGTTATTTTTGGGGGCGGCTTTGCCCGCGGCCTATTTTTGGCACACGGAGGCCCCTCGCAAAGTCTCGCGGCATTCCAAGTCCGGCGGACGAAGTTGGCCAGCCCCACCCCCCAAGGCTATAGCCCACCCGTTTTTGTGGCCTTTTTCCGCTGAACGAACTTGGCGCCCCGGCCTTCGGGCGGTTATTTTTGGGCGCGGCTTTGCCCACGGTGTATTTTTGGCACACGGAGGCCCCTCGCAAAGTCTCGCGGCATTCTGAGTCCGGCGGACGGGGTTGGCCAGCCCCACCCCCCAAGGATATTGCCAACCCGTTTTTGTGGCCTTTTTCCGCTGGACGAACTTGGCGCCGCGGCCTTCGGGCGGTTATTTTTGGGCGCGGGTTTGGCCGCGGCCTATTTTTGGCACACGGAGGCCCCTCGCAAAGTCTCGCGGCATTCCGAGTCCGGCGGACGAAGTGGGCCAGCCCCACCCCCCAAGGCCATAACCCGCCCGTTTTTGTGGCCTTTTTCGCTGGTTGAACTTGGCGCCGCGGCCTTCGAACAGTTATTTTTGGGGGCGGCTTTGCCCGCGGCCTATTTTTCTCACTCGGAGGCCCCTCGCAAAGTCTCGCGGCATTCTGAGTCCGACGGACGAAGTTGGCGAGCCCCACCCCCCAAGGCTATAGCCAACCCGTTTTTGTAGCCTTTTTCCGCTGGACGAACTTGGCGCCCAGGACTTCGGTCGGTTATTTTTGGGCGCGGCTTTGGCCGCCACCTATTTTTGGTACAGGAGGCCCCTCTCAAAGTCTCGCGCCATTCCGAGTCCGGCGGACGAAGTTGGCCAGCCCCACCCCGCAAGGTATAGCCCACCCGTTTTTGCGGCCTTTTTCCGCTGGACGAACTTGTTGCCCCGGCCTTCGGGCAGTTATTTTTGGGCGCGGCTGTGCCCGGGGCCTATTTTGGAACACGGAGGCGGTTCGCAAAGTCTCGCGCCATTCCGAGTCCGGCGGACGAAGTTGGCCAGCCCCACCCCCCAAGGCTATAGCCCACCCGTTTTTGCGGCCTTTTTCCGCTTGACGAACTTGGCGCCCCGACCTTCGGTCGGTTATTTTTCGGCGCGGCTGTGCCCGGGGCCTATTTTGGAACACGGAGGCGGCTCGCAAAGTCTCGCGCCATTCCGAGTCCGGCGGACGAAGTTGGCCAGCCCCACCCCCCAAGGCTATATCCCACCCGTTTTTACTGCCTTTTTCCGCTGGACGAACTTGGCGCCCCGGCCTTCGGTCGGTTATTTTTGGGCGCGGCTGTGCCCGGGGCCTATTTTTGGTACAAGGAGGCCGCTCGCAAAATCTCGCACCATTCCGAGTCCCGCGGACGAAGTTGGCCAGCACCACCCCCCAAGGCTACAGCCCACCCGTTTTTGTGGCCGTTTTCCGCTGGACGAACTTGGCGCCCCGGCCTTCGGGCGGTTATTTTTGGGTGCGGCTGTGCCCGGGGCCTATTTTTGGCTCACGGAGGCGCCTCGCAAAGTCTCGCGCCATTCCGAGTCCGGCGGACGAAGTTGGCCAGCCCCACCCCCCAAGGCTATAGCCCACCCGTTTTTGCGGCCTTTTTCCGCTGGACGAACTTGTTGCCCAGGCCTTCGGGCAGTGATTTTTGGGCGCGGCTGTGCCCGGGGCCTATTTTTGGTACACGGAGACGGCTCGCAAAGTCTCGCGCCATTCCGAGTCCGGCGGACGAAGTTGGCCAGCCCCACCCCCCAAGGCTATATCCCACCCGTTTTTACGGCCTTTTTCCGCTGGACAAACTTGGCGCCCCGGCCTTCGGTCGGTTATTTTTGGGCTCGGCTGTGCCCGGGGCCTATTTTTGGCACACGGAGGCGGCTCGCAAAGTCTCGCGCCATTCCGAGTCCGGCGGACTAAGTTGGCCAGCCTCACCCCCCAAGGCTATCGCCCACCCTTTTTTGTGGCCTTTTTCCGCTGGACGAACTTGGCGCCGCGGCCTTCGGGCCGGTATTTTTGGACGTGGTTGTGCCCGCAACCTATTTTTGGCACACGGAGGTGCCTCGCAAAGTCCCGCGCCATTCCGAGTCCTGCGTAAAAAGTTGGCCAGCCCCACCCCGCATGGCTATAGCCCACCCGTTTTTGCGGCCTTTTTCCGCTGGACGAACTTGGCGCCCCGGCCTTCGGGCGGTTATTTATGGGCGCGGCTGTGCCCGGGGCCTATTTTTGGCACACGGAGGCCGCTCGCAAAGTCTCGCGCCATTCCGAGTCCGGCGGACGAAGTTGGCCAGCCCCACCCACCAAGGCTATAGCCCACCCGTTTTTGCGGCCTTTTTCCGCTGGACGAACTTAGCGCCGCGGCCTTCGGGCGGGTATTTTTGGACGTGGCTGTGACCGCGACCTATTTTTGGCACACGGAGGTGCCTCGCAAAGTCCCGTGCCATTCCGAGTCCGGCGGACTATGTTGGCCAGCCTCACCCCCCAAGGCTATCGCCCACCCTTTTTTGTGGCCTTTTTCCGCTGGACGAACTTGGCGCCGCGGCCTTCGGGCCGGTATTTTTGGACGTGGTTGTGCCCGCGACCTATTTTTGGCACACGGAGGTGCCTCGCAAAGTCCCGCGCCATTCCGAGTCCGGCGGACGAAGTTGGCCAGCCCCACCCCGCATGGCTATAGCCCACCCGTTTTTGCGGCCTTTTTCCGCTGGACGAATTTGGCGCCCCGGCCTTTGGTCGGTTATTTTTGGGTGCGGCTGTGCCCGGGGCGTATTTTTGGTACACGGAGGCCGCTCGCAAAGTCTCGTGCCATTCCGAGTCTGGCGGACGAAGTTGGCCAGCCCCACCCCCCAAGGCTATAGCCCACCCGTAATTGTGGCCTTTTTCCGCTGGACGAACTTGGCGCCGCGGCCTTCTGGCTGGTATTTTTGGATGTGGCTGTGCCCGCGACCTATTTTTGGCACACAGAGGTGCCTCGCAAAGTCCCGCGCCATTCCGAGTCCGGCGGGCTAAGTTGCCCAGCCCCACCCCCCACGGCTGTAGCCCACCCGTTTTTGTGGCCTTTTTCCGATGGACGAACTTGGCGTCGCGGCCTTCGGGCGGGTATTTTTGGGAGCGGCTGTGCCCGCGGCCTATTTTTGGCACACGGAGGCGCCTCACAAAGTCTCGCACCATTCCGAGTCCGGCGGACGAAGTTGGCCAGCCCCACCCCCCTAGGCTATAGCCCACCCGTTTTTGTGGCCTTTTTCCGCTGGATGAACTTGGCGCCGCGGCCTTCGGGCGGGTATTTTAGGACGTGGCTGTGCCCGCGACCTATTTTTGGCACACGGAGGTGCCTCGCAAAGTCCCGCGCCATTCCGAGTCCCGCGGAGTAAGTTGCCCAGCCCCACCCCCCACGGCTGTAGCCCACCCGTTTTTGCGGCCTTTTTCCGCTGGACGAACTTGGCGCCCCGGCCTTTGGGCAGTTTTTTTTGGGCGCGGCTGTGCCCGGGGCCTATTTTTGGCACACGGAGGGGGCTCGCAAAGTCTTGCGCCATTCCTAGTCCGGCGGACGAAGTTGGCCAGCCCCACCCCCCAAGGCTATAGCCCACCCGTTTTTGTGGCCTTTTTCCGCTGGACGAACTTGGCACCCCGGCCTTCGGGCGGTTATTTTTGGGCGCGGCTGTGCCCGCGGCCTATTTTTGGCACACGGAGGCGCCTCGCAAAGTCTCGCGCCATTCCGAGTCCGGCGGATGAAGTTGGCAGCCCCACCCCCCAAGGCTATAGCCCACCCGTTTTTGTGGCCTTTTTCCGCTGGACAAACTTGGCGCCGCGGCCTTCGGGCGGGTATTGTTGCGCGCGGCTGTGCCCGCAGCCTATTTTTGGCACACGGAGGCGCCTCGCAAAGTCTCGCGCCATTCCGAGTCCGGCGGACGAAGTTGGCCAGCCCCACCCCCCAAGGCTATAGCCCACCCGTATTTGTGGCCTTTTTCAGCTGGACGAACTTGGCGCCGCGGCCTTCGGGCGGGTATTTTTGGATGTGGCTGTGCCCGCGACCTATTTTTGGCACACGGAGGTGCCTCGTAAAGTCCCGCGCCATTCCGAGTCCGGCGGACTAAGTTGCCCAGCCCCACCCCCCACGGCTGTAGCCCACCCGTTTTTGTGGCCTTTTTCCGCTGGACGAACTTGGCGTCGCGGCCTTCGGGCGGGTATTTTTGGGCGCGGCTGTGTCCGCGGCCTATTTTTGGTACACGGAGGCGCCTCGCAAAGTCTCACGCCATTGCGAGTCCGGCGGACGAAGTCGGCCAGCCCCACCCCCCAAGGCTATAGCCCGCCCGTTTTTGTGGCCTTTTTCCGCTGGATGAGCTTGGCGCCGCGGCCTTCGGGCGGATATTTTTGGGCGTGGCTGTGCCCGCGGCCTATTTTTGGCACACGGAGGCACCTCGCAAAGTCTCGCGCCATTCCGAGTCCGGCGAATGAAGTTGGCAGCCCCACCCCCCAAGGCTATAGCCCACCCGTTTTTGTGGCCTTTTTCCGCTGGACGAACTTGGCGCCGCGGCCTTCGGGCGGGTATTTTTGCGTACGGCTGTGCCCGCAGCCTATTTTTGGCACACGGAGGCGCCTCGCAAAGTGTCACGCCATTCCGAGTCCGGCGGACGAAGTTGGCCAGCCCCACCCCCCAAGGCTATAGCCCACCCGTTTTTGTGGCCTTTTTCCGCTGGACGAACTTGGCGCCCCGGCCTTCGGGCGGTTATTTTTGGGCGCGGCTGTGCCCGCTGCCTATTTTTGGCACACGGAGGCCGCTCGCAAAGTCTCACGCAATTCCGAGTCCGGCGGACGAAGTCGGCCAGCCCCACCCCCCAAGGCTATAGCGCACCCGTTTTTGTGGCCTTTTTCCGCTGGACGAACTTGGCGTCGCGGCCTTCGGGCGGGTATTTTTGGGCGCGGCTGTGTCCGCGGCCTATTTTTGGCACACGGAGGCACCTCGCAAAGTCTCGCGCCATTCCGAGTCCGGCGGACGAAGTTGGCCCGCCCCACCCCCCAAGGCTGTAGCCCGCCTGTTTTTGTGGCCATTTTCCGCTGGACGAACTTGGCGCCCCGGCCTTCGGGCGGGTATTTTTGGGCGCGGCTGTGCCCGCGGCATATTTTTGGCACACGGAGGCGCCTCGCAAAGTCTCGCGCCGTTCCGAGTGCGGCGGACGAAGTGGGCCAGCCCCACCCCCCAAGGCTATAGCCCACCCGTTTTTGTGGCCATTTTCCGCTGGACGAACTTGGCGCCCAGGCCTTCGGGCGGGTATTTTTGGTCGCGGCTGTGTCCGCGGCGTATTTTTGGCACACGGAGGCACCTCGCAAAGTCTCGCGCCATTCCGAGTCCGGCGGACGAAGTTGGCCAGCCCCACCCCCCAAGGCTGTAGCCCACCCGTTTTTGTGGCCTTTTTCCGCTGGACGAACTTGGCGGCCCGGCCTTCGGGCGGGTACTTTTGGGCGCGGCTGTGCCCGCGGCATATTTTTGGCACACGGAGGCGCCTCGCAAAGTCTCGCGCCATTCCGAGTCTGTCGGACGAAGTTGGCCAGCCCCTACCCCAATGCTATAGCCCTCCCGTTTATTGGCCATTTTTACGCTGGGGGGTTTGGGCGCGCCGACCTTCGGTCGGTTATTTTTGGGAGAGGCTGTGCCCGCGGACTATTTTTGGTACGCGGAGGCCGCTCGTAAAGTCTCGCCCCATTCCGAGTCCGGCGGACGAAGTTGGCCAGCCCCTCCCCCCAAGGCTATAGCCCACCCATTTTTTGGCCATTTTTCCGCTGGACGAACTTGGCGCCCCGGCCTTCGGGCGGTTATTTTTGGGATCGGCAGTGCCCACGGCCTATTTTTGGCACGTGGAGGCCGCTCGCAAAGTTTCACCCCATTCCGAGTCCGGCGGACGAAGTTGGCCAACCCTTACCCCAATGCCATAGCCCTCCCGTTTATTGGCCATTTTTACGCTGGGGGGTTTAGGCGCGCCGACCTTCGGGGGGTTATTTTTGGGCGCGGCTGTGCCCGCGGCCTATTTTTGGCACGCGGAGGCAGCTCGCAAAGTCTCGCTCCATTCCGAGTCTCGCGGACGAAGTGGGCCAGCCCCTCCCCCCAAGGCTATAGCCCACCCGTTTTTTGGCCATTTTTCCGCTGGACGAACTTGGCGCCGCGAACTTCGGGCGGTTATTTTTGGGCGTGGCTGTGCCCGCGGCCTATTTTTGGCACGCGGAGTCCGCTCGCTGACTCTCGCCCCATTCCAAGTCCGGCGGACGAAGTTGGCCAGCCCCTCCCCACAAGGCTATAGCCCACCCGTTTTTCGGCCATGTTTCTGCCGGGGGGTTTAGGCGCGCCGACCTTCGGGGGGTTATTTTTGGGCGCGGCTGTGCCCGCGGCCTATTTTTGGCACGCCGAGGCAGCTCGAAAAGTCTCGCTCCATTCCGAGTTTGGCGGACGAAGTGGGCCAGCCCCTCCCCCCAAGGCTATAGCCCACCCGTTTTTTGGCCATTTTTCCGCTGGGGGGTTTGGGCGCGCCGACCTTCGGGGGGTTATTTTTGGGCGCGCCTGTGCCTGCGGCCTACTTTTGGCACGCGGAGGCCGCTCGCAAAGTCTCGCCCCATTCCGAGTCCGGCGGACGAAGTGGGCCAGCCCCTCCCCCCAAGGCTATAGCCCACCCGTTTTTTGGCCATTTTTCCGCTGGACGAACTTGGCGCCCCGGCCTTCGGTCGGTTATTTTTGGGCGCGGCTGTGCCCACGGCCTATTTTATGCACTCGGTGGCCGCTCGCAAAGTCTCGCCCCATTCCGAGTCCGGCGGACGAAGTTGGCCAGCCCCTCCCCCCAAGGCTATAGCCCACCCGTTTTTCGGCCATGTTTCTGCTGGGGGGTTTGGGTGCGCCGACCTTCGGGGGGTTATTTTTGGGCGCGCCGACCTTCGGGGGGTTATTTTTGGGTGCGGCTGTGCCCGCGGCCTACTTTTGGCATGCGGAGGCAGCTCGCAAAGTCTCGCCCCATTCCGAGTCTGGCGGACGAAGTGGGCCGGCCCCTCCCCCCAAGGCTATAGCCCACCCGATTTTGTGGCCATTTTCCGCTGGGCGAACTTGGCGCCCCGGCCTTCAGGCAGTTATTTTTGGACGCGGTTGTGTGCGAGGCCTATTTTTGGCACACGGAGGCTGTTCGCCAGGTCTCATCCCATTCCGAGTCCGGCGGACGAACTTGGCAGCCCAACCCCCCAAGGCTATAGCCCACTCGTTTTTGTGGCCTTTTTCCGCTGGACGAACTTGGCGCCCCCGCCTTCGGGTGGTTATTTTTGGGCGCGGCTGTGTACGAGGCCAATTTTTGGCACAACGAGGCCGCTCGCCAAGTCTAGTCCCATTCCAAGTCCGGCGGACGAACTTGGCCAGCCCCTCCCCCCAAGGCTATAGCCCACCCGTTTTTTGGGCGTGTTTGCGGCGGACGAACTTGGGGACCCGACCTTCGGGCCTTATTTTTGGGCGCGGCTGTGCCCCCGGCCTATTTTTGGCACACGGAGGCCCCTCGCAAAGTATGGCCCCATTCCGAGTCCGGCGGACGAACTTGGCCAGCCCCTCCCCCCAAGGCTATAGCCCACCCCTTTTTTGGGCATTTTTGCGGCGGACTAAGTTGGGGACCGGACCATCGGGCACTTAATTTTGGGCGCGGCTTTGCCCGCGGCCTATTTTTTGCACACGGAGGCCCCTCGCAAAGTCTGGCCCCATTCCGAGTCCGGCGGACGAACTTGGCCAGCCCCTCCCCCCAAGGCTATAGACCACACGTTTTTTGGCCATTTTTGCGGCGGACGAACTTGGGGACCGGACCTTCGTGCGCTTATTTTTGGGCGCGGCCGTGCCCGCGGCCTATTTTTGGCACACGGAGGCCCCTCGCCAAGTCCGGCCCCATTCCGAGCCCCGCGGACGGTCTTGGCAATCCCTCCCCCCAAGGCTATGGCCCACCCATTTTTTGGGCATTTTTGCGGCGGACGAACTTGGGGACCGGACCTTCGGGGGTTTATTTTTGGGCGCGGCTGTGCCCGCGGCCTATTTTTGGCCCACGGAGGCCCCTCGCAAAGTCTGGCTCCATTCCGAGTCCGGCGGACGAACTTGGCCAGCGCCTCCCCCCAAGGCTATAGCCCACTCGTTTTTTGGGTATTTTTGTGGCGGACGAACTTGGCCAGCCCTTCCCCCCAAGGCTATAGCCCACCCGTTTTTGGGTATTTTTGCGGCGGACGAACTTGGGGACCGGACCTTCGGGTGCTTATTTTTTGGCGCGGCTGTGCCGGCGGCCTATTTTTGGCACACGGAGGCCCCTCGCAAAGTCTGGCCCCATTCCGAGTGCGGCGGACGAACTGGGCCAGCCCCTCCCCCCAAGGCTATAACCCACCCGTTTTTTGGGCGTTTTTGCGGCGGACGAACTTGGGGACCGGACCTTCGGGCGTCTATTTTTGGACGCGGCTGTGCCCGTGGTCTATTTTTGGCACACGGAGGCCCCTCGCAAGGTCTGGCCCCATTCGGAGTCCGGCGGACGAACTTTGCCAGCCCCTCCCCCCAATGCTATAGCCCACCCGTTTTTTGGCCGTTTTTGCGGCGGACGAACTTGGGACGGGACATTCGGGCGTTTATTTTTGGACGTGGCTGTGTCCGCGGCCTATTTTTGGCACACGGAGGCCCCTCGCAAATTCTGGGCGCATTCCGAGTCCGGCGGACGAACTTTGCCAGCCATTCCCCCCAAGGCTATAGCACACCCGTTTTTTGGGTGTTTTTGCGGCGGACGAACTTAGGGACCGGACCTTCGGGCCCTTATTTTTGGGCGCGGCCGAGTCCGCGGCCTATTTTTGGCACACGGAGACCCCTCACAAAGTCTGGCCCCATTCCGAGTCCGGCGGACGAACTTGGGGACCGGACCTTCGGGCGCTTATTTTTGGGCGCGGCTGTACCCGCGGCCTATATTTTGTACACGGAGGCCCCTCGAAAAGTCTGGCCCCATTCCGAGTCCGGCGGACGAACTTGGCCTGCCCCTCCCCCGAAGGCTATAGCCCACCCGTTTTTTGGGCATTTTTGCGGCGGACGAACATGGGGACCGGACCTTTGAGCCCTTATTTTAGGGCGCGGCCGAATCCGCGGCCTATTTTTGGCACACGGAGACCCCTCGCAAAGTCTGTCCCCATTCCGAGTCCGGCGGACGAACTTGGCCAGCTCCTCCCCCCAAGGCTATAGCCCACCCGTTATTTGGGCATTTTTGTGGCGGACGAACTTGGGGACCGTACCTTCGGGTGCGGCTGTGCCCGCGGCTTATTTTTGGCACACAGACGCCCCACGCAAAGTCTGGCCCCATTCCCAGTCCACGGACGAACTGGGCCAGCCCCTCCCCCCAAGGCTATGGCCCACCCATTTTTGTGGCCTTTTTCCGCAGGACGAACTTGGCGTCCCGGCCTTCGGGCGGTTATTTTTGGCACAGCTCTTCCCGCGGCCTATTTTTGGCACACGGAGGCCGGTCGCAAAGTCTCGCCCCCTTCTTAGTCCGGCGGACGAACTAGGCCAGCCCAACCCCCCAAGGGTATAGCCCAACTGTTTTTGTGGCCTTTTTACGCTGGACGAACTTGGCGCCCCGGCCTTCGGGCAGTTATTTTTGGACGCGGCTGTGCCCGCGGCCTATTTTTGGTACCTGCAGGACGCTCGCAAAGTCTCGTCCCATTCCGTGTCCAGCGGACGAACTTGGGCAGCCCCACCCCCCAAGCCTATAGCCCACCCGTTTTTGTGGCCTTTTTCCGCTGGACGAACTTGGCGCCCAGGCCTTCGGGGGGTTATTTTTTGGCGCGGCTGTGCCCGTGGCCTAGTTTTGGAACACAGAGGCCGCTCGCAACATCTCGTCCCATTCCGAGTCCGGTGGACGAACTTGGCCATCCCCACCCCCCAAGGCTATAGCCCACCCGTTTTTGTGGCCTTTTTCAGCTGGACGAACTTGGCGCCCCGGCCTTCGGGCTGTTATTTTTCAGCGCAGCTGTGCCCGCGGCCTAGTTTTGTACACGGTGGCTGCTCGTAAAGTCTCGTCCCATTCCGAGTCCGGCGGACGAACTTGGCCAGCCCCAGACCCCAAGGGTATACCCCACCCATTTTTGTGGGCCTTTTCCGCTAGGCGAACTTGGCGCCCCAGCTTTCGGGCGGTTATTTTTGGACGCGGCTGTGCCCGTGGCCTATTTTTGGTAAACTGAGGCAGCTCGCAAAGTCTCACCCCATTCCGAGTCCGGCGGACGAACTGGGCCAGCCCCACCCCTAAGGCGATAGACCACCCGTTTTTCTGGCATTTTTCCGCTGGACGAACTAGGCGCCCCGGCCTTCGGTGGTTATTTTTGGGCACGGCTGTGCCCACGGCCTATTTTTGGCACACGGAGGCTGCTCGCAACGTCTCGCCCCATTCCGAGTCCGGCGGAGGAAATTGGCCAGCTCCACCCCCCAAGGCTATGCCCACCCGTTTTTGTGGCCTTTTTCCGCTGGACGAACTTGGCGTCCCGGCCTTCGGGAAGTTATTTTGGCCGCGGCTGTGGCCGTGGCCTATTTTTAGGACATGGAGCCCGCTCGCAAAGTCTCGACCCAGTCCGAGTCCGGCGGACGAACTTGGCCAGCCCCACCCCCCAAGGGTATAGCCCACCCGTTTTTGTTACCTTTTTCCGCTAGACTTACTTGGTGCCCCGGCCTTTTGTCAGTTATTTTTGGGCGCGGCTGTGCCTGCTGCCTATTTTTGGCACACGGAGGCAGCTCGCAAAGTCTCGCCCCATTCCGAGTCCGGCGGACGAACTTGGCCAGCCCCACCCCCCAAAGCTATAGCCCACCCATTTTTGTGGCCTTTTTCGGCTAGACGAACTTGGCGCCCAGGCCTTCGGTCGGTTATTTTCAGACGCGGCTGTGCCCGCGGCCTATTTTTGGCACACGGAGGCCACTCGCAAAGTCTCGCCCCATTCCGAGTCCGGCGGACGAACTTGGCCAGCCCCACCCCCCAAGGCTATAGCCCACCCGTTTTTGTGGCCTCTTTCCCCTGGACGAACTTGGGGCCCCGGCCTTCGTGCAGTTATTTTTGCACGCGGCTGTGTCCGCGGCCTATTTTTGGCACACGCAGGCCGCTCGCAAAGTCTCACCCCATTCCGAGTCCGGCGGACGAACTTGGCCAGCCCCACCCCCCAAGGCTATAGCCCACCCGTTTTTGTGGCCTCTTTCCCCTGGACGAACTTGGGGCCCCGGCCTTCGTGCAGTTATTTTTGCACGCGGCTGTGTCCGCGGCCTATTTTTGGCACACGCAGGCCGCTCGCAAAGTCTCACCCCATTCCGAGTCCGGCGGACGAACTTGGCCAGCCCTACCCCCCAAGGCTATAGCCCACCCGTTTTTGTTGCTTTTTTCCACTGGACGAATTTGGCGGCCCGGCCTTCGGGCGGTTATTTTTGGGCGTGGTTGTGCCCGCGGCCTATTTTTGGCACTCGGAAGCCGCTCGCAAAGTCTCGCCCCATTCCGTATCCGGCGGACGAAGTTGGACAGCCCCACCCCCCAAGGCTATAGCCCACCCGAGTTTGTGGCCTTTTAGTTTTGGAACATTTGGACGAAGTTGGCCAGCCGTTCCCCCCAAGGCTATAGCCGATCCGTTTTTTGGGCATTTTTGCGGCCGACGAACTTGGGGACCGGACCTTCGGGCGCTTATTTCTGGGTACGGCTGTGCCCGCGGCCTATGTTATGCACACGGAGGCCCCTCGTAAAGTCTGGCCCCATTCCGAGTCCGGCGGACGAACTTGGCCAGCCCCTCCCCCCAAGGCTATAACCCACCCGTTTTTTCGGCATTTTTTCGGCGGACGAACTTGGGGAAAGGACCTTCGGGTACTTATTTCTGTGTGCGGCTGTGCCCGCGGCCTATTTTGCGCACACGGAGGCCCCTCGCAAAGTCTGGCCCCATTCCGAGTCCGGCGGACGAACTTGGCCAGCCCCTCCCCCCAAGGCTATAGCCCACCCGTTTTTTCGGCATTTTTGCGGCTGACGAACTTGGGGACCGGACCTTCAGGCGCTAATTTCTGGGCGCGTCTGTGCCCGCGGCCTATTTTTGGCACATGGAGGCCCCTCGCAAAGTCTGGCCCTATTCCGAGTCCGGCGGATGAACTTGGCCAGCCCCACCCCCCAAGGGTATACCCCACCCATTTTTGTGGGCCTTTTCCGCTAGGCGAACTTGGCGCCCCAGCTTTCGGGCGGTTATTTTTGGACGCGGCTGTGCCCGTGGCCTATTTTTGGTAAACTGAGGCAGCTCGCAAAGTCTCACCCCATTCCGAGTCCGGCGGACGAACTGGGCCAGCCCCACCCCTAAGGCGATAGACCACCCGTTTTTCTGGCATTTTTCCGCTGGACGAACTAGGCGCCCCGGCCTTCGGTGGTTATTTTTGGGCACGGCTGTGCCCACGGCCTATTTTTGGCACACGGAGGCTGCTCGCAACGTCTCGCCCCATTCCGAGTCCGGCGGAGGAAATTGGCCAGCTCCACCCCCCAAGGCTATGCCCACCCGTTTTTGTGGCCTTTTTCCGCTGGACGAACTTGGCGTCCCGGCCTTCGGGAAGTTATTTTTGGCCGCGGCTGTGGCCGTGGCCTATTTTTAGGACATGGAGCCCACTCGCAAAGTCTTGACCCAGTCCGAGTCCGGCGGACGAACTTGGCCAGCCCCACCCCCCAAGGGTATAGCCCACCCGTTTTTGTTACCTTTTTCCGCTAGACTTACTTGGCGCCCCGGCCTTTCGTCAGTTATTTTTGGGCGCGGCTGTGCCTGCTGCCTATTTTTGGCACACGGAGGCAGCTCGCAAAGTCTCGCCCCATTCCGAGTCCGGCGGACGAACTTGGCCAGCCCCACCCCCCAAAGCTATAGCCCACCCATTTTTGTGGCCTTTTTCGGCTAGACGAACTTGGCGCCCAGGCCTTCGGTCGGTTATTTTCAGACGCGGCTGTGCCCGCGGCCTATTTTTGGCACACGGAGGCCACTCGTAAAGTCTAGCCCCATTCCGAGTCCGGCGGACGAACTTGGCCAGCCCCACCCCCCAAGGCTATAGCCCACCCGTTTTTGTGGCCTCTTTCCCCTGGACGAACTTGGGGCCCCGGCCTTCGTGCAGTTATTTTTGCACGCGGCTGTGTCCGCGGCCTATTTTTGGCACACGGAGGCCTCTCGTAAAGTCTCTCCCCATTCCGAGTCTGGCGGACGAACTTGGCCAGCCCCACCCCCCAAGGCTATAGCCCACCCGTTTTTGTGGCCTCTTTCCCCTGGACGAACTTGGGGCCCCGGCCTTCGTGCAGTTATTTTTGCACGCGGCTGTGTCCGCGGCCTATTTTTGGCACACGCAGGCCGCTCGCAAAGTCTCACCCCATTCCGAGTCCGGCGGACGAACTTGGCCAGCCCCACCCCCCAAGGCTATAGCCCACCCGTTTTTGTTGCTTTTTTCCACTGGACGAATTTGGCGGCCCGGCCTTCGGGCGGTTATTTTTGGGCGTGGATGTGCCCGCGGCCTATTTTTGGCACTCGGAAGCCGCTCGCAAAGTATCGCCCCATTCCGAGTCCGGCGGACGAACTTGGCCAGCCCCAGACCCCAAGGCTATAGCCCACCAGTTGTTGTGGCCTTTTTCCGCTGGACGAAGTTGGCCAGCCGTTCCCCCCAAGGCTATAGCCGATCCGTTTTTTGGGCATTTTTGCGGCCGACGAACTTGGGGACCGGACCTTCGGGCGCTTATTTCTGGGTACGACTGTGCCCGCGGCCTATGTTATGCACACGGAGGCCCCTCGTAAAATCTGGCCCCATTCCGAGTCCGGCGGACGAACTTGGCCAGCCCCTCCCCCCAAGGCTATAGCCCACCCGTTTGTTGGGCATTTTTGCGGCGGACGTACTTGGGGACCGGACCTTCGGGTGCTTATTTCTAGGCACAGCTGTGCCCGCGGCCTATTTTTGGCACACGGAGGGCCCTCGCAAATTCTGGCCCCATTCCGAGTCCGGCGGACGAACTTGGCCAGCCCCTCCCCCCAAGGCTATAGCCCACCCGTTTGTTGGGCATTTTTGCGGCGCACGTACTTGGGGACCGGACCTTCGGGCGCTTATTTCTGGGCGCGGCTGTGCCCACGGCCTATTTTTGGCACACGGAGGCCCCTCGCAAAGTCTGGCCCCATTCCGAGTCCGGCGGACGAACTTGGCCAGCCCCTCCTCCCAAGGCAATAGCCCACGAGTTTGTTCGGCATTTTTTCGGCTGACGAACTTGGGGACCGGACCTTCGGGCGCTTATTTTTGGACGCGGCTGGGCCCGTGGACTATTTTTGGCACACGGAGGCCCCTCGTAAAGGTTGGCCCCATTCCGAGTCCGGCGGACGAACTTCGCCAGCCCCTCCCCCCAAGGCTATAGCCCACCCATTTTCTGGGCATTTTTGCGGCGGACGTACTTGGGGACCGGACCTTCGGGCCCTTATTTCTAGGTGCGGCTGTGTCCGTGGCCTATTTTTGGCACATGGAGGCCCCTCGCAAAGTCTGGCCCAATTCCGTGTCTGGCGGATGAACTTGGCCAGCCCCTCCCCCCAAGGCTATAGCGCACCCGTTTGTTGGGCATTAGTCCGGCGGACGAACATGGTGACCGGATGCTCGGGGGCTTATTTTTGGGCGCGGCTGTGTCCACGGCCTATTTTTGGTGCACGGAGGCCCCTCGTAAAGTCTGGCCCGATTCCGAGTCCGGCGGATGAACTTGGCCAGCCCCACCCCCCAAGGGTATACCCCACCCATTTTTGTGGGCCTTTTCCGCTAGGCGAACTTGGCGCCCCAGCTTTCGGGCGGTTATTTTTGGACGCGGCTGTGCCCGTGGCCTATTTTTCGTAAATTGAGGCAGCTCGCAAAGTCTCACCCCATTCCGAGTCCGGCGGACGAACTGGGCCAGCCCCACCCCTAAGGCGATAGACCACCCGTTTTTCTGGCATTTTTCCGCTGGACGAACTAGGCGCCCCGGCCTTCGGTGGTTATTTTTGGGCACGGCTGTGCCCACGGCCTATTTTTGGCACACGGAGGCTGCTCGCAACGTCTCGCCCCATTCCGAGTCCGGCGGAGGAAATTGGCCAGCTCCACCCCCCAAGGCTATGCCCACCCGTTTTTGTGGCCTTTTTCCGCTGGACGAACTTGGCGTCCCGGCCTTCGGGAAGTTATTTTTTGCCGCGGCTGTGGCCGTGGCCTATTTTTAGGACATGGAGCCCGCTCGCAAAGTCTCGACCCAGTCCGAGTCCGGCGGACGAACTTGGCCAGCCCCACCCCCCAAGGGTATAGCCCACCCGTTTTTGTTACCTTTTTCCGCTAGACTTACTTGGCGCCCCGGCCTTTCGTCAGTTATTTTTGGACGCGGCTGTGTCCACGGCCTATTTTTGGCACACGTAGGCCGCTCGCAAAGTCTCACCCCATTTCGAGTCCGGCGGACGAACTTGGCCAGCCCCACCCCCCAAGGCTATAGCCCACCCGTTTTTGTTGCTTTTTTCCACTGGACGAATTTGGCGGCCCGGCCTTCGGGCGGTTATTTTTGGGCGTGGATGTGCCCGCGGCCTATTTTTGGCACTCGGAAGCCGCTCGCAAAGTATCGACCCATTCCGATTCCGGCGGACGAACTTGGCCAGCCCCACCCCCCAAGGCTATAGCCAACCAGTTTTATGGCCTTTTTCCGCTGGACGAACCTGGTAAGTCGGCCTTAGGGCGGTTATTTTTGGACGCGGCAGTGCCCGTGGCCTATTTTTGGCACACGAAGGCCGCTCCCAAAGTCCCTGACCCATTCTGAGTCCGGCAGACGAACTTGGCCGGCCCCAGCTCGCAAGGCTATAGCCCATCCGTTTTTGTGGCCTTGTTCCGCTGGACGAACTTGGCGCCCCGGAATTCGGGCGGTTCTTTTTGTACGCGGCTACGCCCGTGGCCTATTTTTGGAACACGGAGGCCGCTCGCAAAGTCTCGTCCCATTCCGAGTCCGGCGTACGAACTGGGCCAGCCCCAACCCCCAAGGCTACAACCCACCCATTTTTGTGGCCTTTTTCCTCTGGACGAACTCGGCGCCCCGGCCTTCGGGCGCGTATTTTTGTGCGCGGCTGTGCCCACAGCCTATTTTTAAAAAACGGAGGCCGCTCGCAAAGTCTCACTCCATTCCGAGTCCGGCGGACGAATTTGGCCAGCCCCACCCCCCAAGGCTATAGCCCACCCATTTTTGTGGCCTTTTTCCGTTGGACGAACTCGGCGCCCCGGCCTTCGGGCGGTTGTTTCTGGCCGCGGCTGTGCCCGCGGCCTTTTTTTGGCACACAAAGGCCACTGGCAAAGTTTCGCCCCATTCCGAGTCCGGGGGACGAAATTGGCCAGCCCCACCCCCCAAGGCTATAGCCCACCCATTTTTGTGGCCTTTTTCCTCTGGACGAACTCGGCGCCCCGGCCTTCGGGCGCGTATTTTTGTGCGCGGCTGTGCCCACAGCCTATTTTTGGCACACGGAGGCCGCTCGCAAAGTCTCGTCCCATTCCGAGTCCGGCGGACGAACTTGGCCAGCTCCACCCCCCAAGGCTATAGCCCACCCGTTTTTGTGGCCTTTTTCCGCAGGACAAACTTGGCGGCCCGGCCTTTGGGCTGTTATTTTTGGGCGCGGCTGTGCCCGTGGCCTATTTTTGGCACACGGAGGCCGCTCGCAATGTTTCGCCCCATTCTGAGTCCGGCGGACGAACTGGGCCAGCCCCAACCCCCAAGGCTACAGCACACCCATTTTTGTGGCCTTTTTCCGCTGGACGAACTTGGCGCCCCAGCCTTCGGGCAGTTATTATTGGGCGCGGCTGTGCCCGCGGCCTATTTTTAACACACGGAGGCCACTCGCAAAGTCTCGCCCCATTCCGAGTCCGGCAGTCGAATTTGGCCAGCCCCACCCCCCAAGGCTATAGCCCACCCATTTTTGGGGCCTTTTTCCGCTGGACGAACTTGGCGCCCCGGCCTTCGGTCAGTTATTTTTGGGCACGGCTGTGTCTGCAGCGTATTTTTAACACATGGAGGCCGCTTGCAAAGTCTCGCCCCATTCCGAGTCCGGCGGACGATCTTGGCCAGCCCCACCCCCCAAGGCTATAGCCCACCCATTTTTGTGGCCTTTTTCCGCTGGACGAACTTGGCGTCCCGTCCTTCGTGTGGTTAGTTTTGGGCACGGCTGTGCCCGCGGCCTATTTTTAGCACACGGAGGCCGCTCGCAAAGTCTCGCCCCATTCCGAGTCCGGCAGACGAACTTGGCCAGCCCCACCCCCCAAGACTATAGCCCACCCGTTTTTGTGGCATTTTTCCGCTGTACGAACTTGGCGCCCCGGCCTTTGGGCGGTTATTTTTGGGCGTGGCTGCGCCTGTGCCCTATTTTTGCCACACGGAGGCCACTCATAAAGTCTCATCCCATTCCGAGTCCGGCGGACGAACTTGGCCAGCCCCACCGCCCAAGGCTATAGCCCACCCGTTTTTGTGGCCTTTTTCCGCTGGACGAACTTGGCACCCTGGCCTTCGGGTGGTTATTTTTGGCTGCGGCTGCGTCCGTGCCCTAATTTTAGCACACGGAGACCGCTCGCAAAGGTTTGTCCCATTCCGAGTCCGGCAGACGAACTTGGCCAGCCCCACCCCCCAAGGCTATAGCCCACCCGTTTTTGTGGGCATTTTCCGCTGGACGAACTTGGCGCCCAGGCCTTCGGGCGGTTATTTTTTGGCGCGGCTGTGTCCGGGGCCTAGTTTTACACACAGAGGCCGCTCGCAAAGTCTCGCCCCATTCCGAGTCCAGCAGACGAACTTGGCCAGCCCCACCCCCCAAGGCTATAGCCTACCCGTTTTTGTGGCCTTTTTCTGCTCGATCAACTTGGAGCCCCGGCCTTCGGGCGGTTATTTTTGGGTAAAGCTGAGCCCACGGCCTATTGTTGACACACGGAGGCCATTTACCAAGTCTCGCCCCATTCCGTATCCGGCGGACGAAGTTGGACAGCCCCACCCCCCAAGGCTATAGCCCACCCGAGTTTGTGGCCATTTTCCGCTGGGCGAACTTGGCGCCCCGGCCTTCGGCTGGTTATTTTTCGGCGTGGCTGTGCCCGCAGCCTATTTTTGGTACACGGAGGCCGTTCGCAAAGTATCGCCCCATTCTGAGTCCGGCGGACGAACTTGGCCAGCCCCACCCCCCAAGGCTATAGCCCACCCGTTTTTGTGGCCTTTTTCCGCTGGACGAACTTGGCGCCCCGGCCTTCGGGTGGTTATTTTTGGGCGCGGCTGTGTCCGCGGCCTATTTTTGGCACACGGAGGCCGCTCGCAAAGTCTCGCCCCATTCCGAGTCCGGCGGACGAACATGGCCAGCCCCACCCCCCAAGGCTATAGCCCACCCGTTTTTGTGGCCTTTTTCCGCTGGACGAACTTGGCGCCCCGGCCTTTGGGCGGTTATTTTTGGCCGCGGCTGTGCCCGTGCCCTAATTTTGGCACATGGAGGCGGCTCGCAAAGTCTCGTCCCATTCCGTGTCCGGCGGACGAACTTGGCAAGCCCGACCCTCCAAGGCTATAGCCCACCGTTTTTGTGCCCTTTTTCCGATGGACGAACTTGGCCCCCCGGCCTTCGGCTGGTTATTTTTCGGTGCGGCTGTGCCCGCAGCCTATTTTTGGTACACGGAGGCCACTCGCAAAGTATCGCCCCATTCTGAGTCCGGCGGACGAACTTGGCCAGCCCCACCCCCCAAGGCTATAGCCCACCCGTTTTTGTGGCCTTTTTCCGCTGGACGAACTTGGCGCCCCGGCCTTCGGGCGGTTATTTTTGGGCGCGGCTGTGTCCGCGGCCTATTTTTGGCACACGGAGGCCGCTCGCAAAGTCTCGCCCCATTCCGAGTCCGGCGGACGAACATGGCCAGCCCCACCCCCCAAGGCTATAGCCCACCCGTTTTTGTGGCCTTTTTCCGCTGGACGAACTTGGGGCCCCAGCCTTCGGGCTGTTATTTTTGGGCGCGGCTGTGCCTGCAGCCTATTTTTGGTACACGGATGCCGCTCGCAAAGTCTCGTCCCATTCCGAGTCCGGCGGAGAACTTGGCCAGCCCCACCCCCCAAGGCTATAGCCCACCCGTTTTTGTGGCCTTTTTCCGCTGGACGAACTTGGCGCCCCGTCCTTTGGGCAGTTATTTTTGGGCGCGGCTGTGTCCGCGGCCTATTTTTGGCACACGGGGGCCGCTCGCAAAGTCTAACCCCATTCCGATTCCGGCGGACGAACTTGGCCAGCCCCACCCCCCTAGGCTATAGCCCACCCGTTTTTCTGGCCTTTTTCCGCTCGACGAACTTGGTGCCCCGGCTTTCGGGCGGTTATTTTTGGGCGCGGCTCTTCCCGCGGCCTATTTTTGGCACACGGAGGCCGCTCGCAAAGTCTAGCCCCATTCCGATTCCGGCAGACGAACTTGGCCAGCCCCACCGCCCAAGGCTATAGCCCACCCGTTTTTGTGGCCTTTATCCGCTGGACGAACTTGGCGCCCCGGCCTTCGGGCGGTTATTTTTGGGCGCGGCTGTTCCCGCGGCCTATTTTTGGCACACGGAGGCCGCTCGCAAAGTCTCGCCCCATTCCGAGTCCGGCGGACGAACTTGGCCAGCCCCACCCCCCAAGGCTATAGCCCTCCCGTTTTTGTGGCCTTTTTCCGCTGGATGAACTTGGCGCCCCGGCCTTCGGGCTGGTATTTTTGGGCGCGGCTGTGCCCGCGGCCTATTTTTGGGACACGGAGTTGCCTCGCAAAATCTCGTGCCATTTCGAGTCGGGCGGACAAAGTAGGCCAGCCCCACCCCCCAAGGCTATGGCCCACCCGTTTTTGTGGCCTTTTTCCGCTGGACGAAGTTGGCGCCCCGGCCTTCGGGCGGGTATTTTTGGGCGCGGCCGTGCCCGCGGCCTATTTTTGGCACACGGAGGCGCCTCGCAAAGTCTCGCGCCATTCCGAGTATGGTGGACGAAGTCGGCCAGCCCCACCCCCCAAGGCTATGGCCCACCCGTTTTTGTGGCCTTTTTCCGCGGGACGAACTTGGCGCCCCGGCCTTCGGGCGGGTATTTTTGGGCGCGGCTGTGCCTGCGGCCTATTTTTGGGACACGGAGTTGCCTCGCAAAATCTCGTGCCATTTCGAGTCGGGCGGACGAAGTGGGCCAGCCCCACCCCCCAAGGCTATGGCCCACCCGTTTTTGTGGCCTTTTTCCGCTGGACGAACTTGGCGCCCAGGCCTTCGGGCGGGTATTTTTGGGCGCGGCTGTGCCCGCTGCCTATTTTTGGCACACGGAAGCACCTCGCAATTCCGAGTCCGGAGGACGAAGTTGGCCAGCCCCACCCCCCAAGGCTATAGCCCACCCGTTTCTGTCGCCTTTTTCCGCTGGACGAACTTGGCGACCCTGCCTTCGGGCAGTTATTTTTGGGCGCGGCTGTGCCCGCGGCATATTTTTGGAACAAGGAGGCCCCTCCCAAAGTCTCGCGCCATTCCGAGTCCGGCGGCCGAAGTCGGCCATCCCCACCCCTCAAGGCTATAGCCCACCCGTTTTTTTGGCCTTTTTCCGCTGGACGAACTTGGCGCCCCGGCCTTCGAGCAGTTATTTTTGGGCGCGGCTGTGCCCGCGGCCTATTTTTGGCACACGGAGGCCCGTTGCAAAGTCTCGCGCCAATCCGAGTCCGGCGGACGAAGTGGGCCAGCCACACCCCTCAAGGCTATAGTCCACCCGTTTTTTTGGCCTTTTTCCGCTGGACGAACTTGGCGCCCCGGCCGTCGGGCAATTATTTTTTGGGCGCGGCTGTGTCTGCGGGCTATTTTTGGCACACGGAGGCCCCTCGCAAAGTCTCGCGCCATTCCGAGTCCGGCGGACGAAGTTGGCCAGCCCCACCTCCCAAGGCTATAGCCCACCCGTTTTTGGGGCCTTTTTCCGCTGGACGAACTTGGCGCCCCGGCCTTCGGACGGTTATTTTTGGGCGCGGGTGTGCCCGCGGCCTATTTTTGGCACACGGAGGCCCCTCCCCAGGTCTCGCGCCATTCCGAGTCCGTCGGACGAAGTGGGCCAGCCCCACCCACCAAGGCTATAGCCCACCCGTTTTTGTGGTCTTTTTCCGCTGGACGAACTTGGCGCCCCGGCCTTCGGGCGGTTATTTTTGGGCGCGGCTGTGCCCGCGGCCTATTTTTGGCACACGGAGGCCCCTTGCAAAGTCTCGCGCCATTCCTAGTCCGGCGGACGAAGTGGGCCAGCCTCAACTCCCAAGGCTATAGCCCACCCGTTTTTGTGGCCTTTTTCCGTTCGACGAACTTGGCGCCCCGGCCTTCGGGCGGTTATTTTTGGGCGCGGCTGTGCCCGTGGCCTATTTTTGGCACATAGAGGCCCCTTACGAAGTCTCGCGCCATTCCGAGTCCGGCGGACGAAGTCGACCAGCCCCACCCCCCAAGGCTATAGCCCACCCGTTTTTGTTGCCTTTTTCCGCTGGACGAACTTGGCGCCCCGGCCTTCGGGTGGTTATTTTTGGGTGTGGCTGTGCTCCCTGCCTATTTTTGGCACACGGAGGGCCCTCGCAAAGTCTCGCGCCATTCCGAGTCCGGCGGACGTAGTCGGCTAGCCCCACCCCCCAAGGCTATAGCCCACCCGTTTCTGTCGCCTTTTTCCGCTGGACGAACTTGGCGACCCTGCCTTCGGGCAGTTATTTTTGGGCGCGGCTGTGCCCGCGGCATATTTTTGGAACAAGGAGGCCCCTCCCAAAGTCTCGTGCCATTCCGAGTCCGGCGGCCGAAGTCGGCCATCCCCACCCCTCAAGGCTATAGCCCACCCGTTTTTTTGGCCTTTTTCCGCTGGACGAACTTGGCGCCCCGGCCTTCGAGCAGTTATTTTTGGGCGCGACTGTGCCCGCGGCCTATTTTTGGCACACGGAGGCCCGTTGCAAAGTCTCGCGCCAATCCGAGTCCGGCGGACGAAGTGGGCCAGCCACACCCCTCAAGGCTATAGTCCACCCGTTTTTTTGGCCTTTTTCCGCTGGACGAACTTGGCGCCCCGGCCGTCGGGCAATTATTTTTTGGGCGCGGCTGTGTCCGCGGGCTATTTTTGGCACACGGAGGCCCCTTGGAAAGTCTCGCGCCATTCCGAGTCCGGTGGACGAAGTTGGCCAGCCCCACCCCCCAAGGCTATCGCCCACCCGTTTTTGTGGCCTTTTTCCGCTGGATGAAATTGGCTCCCCGGCCTTTTGGCGGGTATTTTTGGACGCGGCTGTGCCCGCGGCCTATTTTTGGGACACAGAGGCGCCACACAAAGTCTCGCGTCATTCCGAGTCCGGCGGAGGATGTTTGTCAGCCCCACCCCCCAAGGCTATAGCCCACCCGTTTTTGTGGCCTTTTTCCGCTGGACGAACTTGGCGCACCGGCCTTCGGCCGGGTATTTTTAAGCGCGCCTGTGTCCGCGGCCTATTTTTGGCACACGGAGGTGCCCCACAAAGTCTCGCGCCATTCCGAGTCGGACGGACGAAGTCGGCCAGCCCCACCCCCCACCCGTTTTTGTGGCCTTTTCCGCTGGACGAACTTGGCGCCCCGGCCTTCGGGCGGGTATTTTTGGGTGCGGCTGTGGCCGTGGCTTATTTTTTGCACACGGAGGCGCCTCACAAAGTCTCACGCCATTCCGAGTCCGGCGGACGAAGTTGGCCAGCGCCACCCCCAAGGCTATATAGCCCACCCATTTTTGTGCCCTTTTTCCGCTGGACGAACTTGGCGCCCCGGCCTTCGGGCGGGTATTTTTGTGCGCAGCCGTGGCCGCGGCCTATTTTTGGCACACGGAGGTGCCTCGGAAAGTCTCCTGCCCTTCCGAGTCCGGCGGACGAAGTGGGCCAGCCCCACCCCCCAAGGCTATATAGCCCACCCGTTTTTGTGGCCTTTTTCCGCTGGACGAACTTGGCGCCCCGGCCTTCGGGCGGGTATTTTTGTGCGCAGCCGTGGCCGCGGCCTATTTTTGGCACACGGAGGTGCCTCGGAAAGTCTCCTGCCCTTCCGAGTCCGGCGGACGAAGTGGGCCAGCCCCACCCCCCAAGGCTATAGCCCACCCGTTTTTGTGGCCTTTTTCCGCTGGACGAACTTGGCCCCCCGGCCTTCGGGCGGGTATTTTTGGGCGCGGCTGTGCCCGCGGCCAATTTTTGTCACACGGAGGCGCCTCGCAAAGTCTCGCGCCATTCTGAGTCCGGCGGACGAAGTTGGCCAGCCCCACCCCCAAGGCTATATAGCCCACCCGTTTTTGTGGCCTTTTTCCGCTGGACGAACTTGGCGCCCCGGCCCTCGGGTGGGTATTTTTGGGCGCGGCTGTGCCCGCGGCCTTTTTTTGGCACACGGAGGCGCCCCGCGAAGTCTCGCGCCATTCCGAGTGTGGCGGACGAAGTCTGCCAGCCCCACCCCCCACCCGTTTTTGTGGCCATTTCCGCTGGACGAACTTGGTGCCCCGCCCTTCGGGCGGGTATTTTTGGGTGCGGCTGTGGCCGCGGCCTATTTTTGGCAAACGGAGGCGCCTCCCAAAGTCTCGCGCCATTCCAAGTCTGGCGGACGAAGTGGGCCAGCCCCACCCCCAAGGCTATAGCCCACCCGTTTTTGCGGCCTTTTTCTGCTGGACGAACTTGGCGCCCCGGCCTCTGGGCGGGTATTTTCGGGCGCGGCTGTACCCGCGGCTTATTTTTGGCACACGGAAGTGCATCGCAATGTCTCGCGCCATTCCGAGTCCGGCGGACGAAGTCGGCCCGCCCCACCCCCCGAGGTTATAGCCCACCCATTTTTGTAGCCTTTTTCCGCTGGACGAACTTGGCGCCCCGGCCTCTGGGCGGGTATTTTCGGGCACGGCTGTGCCCGCGGCCTATATTTGACACACGGAGCCACCTCGCAAAGTCTCACAGCATTCCGAGTCCGGCGGACGAAGTTGGCCAGCCCCACCCCCCAAGGCTATAGCCCACACGTTTTTGTGGCCTTTTTCCGCTGGACGAACTTGGCGCCCCGGCCTTGGGGCGGGTATTTTTGGCCGCGGCTGTGCCCGCGGCCTATTTTTGGCACACGGAGGCGCCTCGCAAAGTGTCGCGCCATTCCGAGTCCGGCAGACGAAGTTGGCCAGCCCCACCCCCAAGGCTATAGCCCACCCGTTTTTGTGGCCTTTTTCCGCTGGACGAACTTGGCGCCCCGGCCTTCGGGCGGGTATTTTTGGGCGCGGCTGTGCCCGCAGCCTATTTTTGGGACACGGAGGCGCCTCGCAAAGTCTCGCGCCATTACGAGTCCGGCGGTCGAAGTTGGCCAGCCCCACCCCCCAAGGCTATAGCCCACCCGTTTTTGTGGCCTTTTTCCGCTGGACGAACTTGGCGCCCCGGCCTTCGGGCGGGTATTTTTGGGCGCGACTGTGCCCGCGGCCTATTTTTGGCACACGGAGGCGCCTCGTAAAGTCTCGCGCCATTCCGAGTCCGGCGGACGAAGTTGGCCAGCCCCACCCCCCAAGGCTATAGCCCACCCGTTTTTGTTGCCTTTTTTCACTGGACGAACTTGGCGCCCCGGCCTTCGGGCGTGTATTTTTCCGTACGGCTGTTGCCGCGGCCTATTTTCGGCACACGGAGGTGCCACGCAAAGTCTCGTGCCATTCCGAGTCCGGCGGACGAAGTTGGCCAGCCCCACCCCCCAAGGCTATATCCCACCCGTTTTTGTGGCCTTTTTCCGCCGGACGAACTTGGCGCCCCGGCCGTCGGGTGGGTATTTTTGGGAGCAGCTGTGCCCGCGGCCTATGTTTGGGACATGGAGGTGCCTCGCAAAGTCTCGCGCCATTCCGAGTCCGGCGGACGAAGTTGGCCAGCCCCATCCCCCAAGGCTATAGCCCACCCGTTTTTGTGGTCTTTTTCCGCTGGACGAACTCGGCGCCCCGGCCTTCGGGCGGGTATATTTGGGTGCGGCTGTGCCCGCGGCCTATTTTTGGAACACAGAGGCGCCTCGCAAAGTCTCGCGCCATTCCGAGTCCGGCGGACGAAGTTGGCCAGCCCCACCTCCCAAGGCTATATCCCACCCGTTTTTGTGGCCTTTTTCCGCCGGACGAACTTGGCGCCCCGGCCGTCGGGTGGGTATTTTTGGGCGCGGCTGTGCCCGCGGCCTATGTTTGGGACACGCAGGCACCTCGTAAAGTCTCACGCCATTCCGAGTCCGGCGGACGAAGTTGGCCAGCCCTACCCCCCAAGGCTATAGCCCACCCGTTTTTGTGGCCTTTTTCCGCTAGACGAACTTGGCGCCCCGGCCTTTGGGCGGGTGTTTTTGGGCGCGGCTGTTCCCGAGACCTATTTTTGGGACACGGAGGCGCCTCGCAAAGTCTCGCGCCATTCCGAGTCCGACGGACGAAGTTTGCCAGCCCCACCCCCCAAGGCTATAGCCCACCCGTTTTTGTGGCCTTTTTCCGCTGGACGAACTTGGCGCCCCGGCCTTCGGGCGGGTATTTTTGGGCGCGGCTGTGCCCGAGGCCTATTTTTGGGACACGGAGGCGCCTCGCAAAGTCTCGTGCCATTCCGATTTCGACGGACGAAGTTTGCCAGCCCCACCCCCCTAGGCTATAGCCCACCCGTTTTTATGGCCTTTTTCCGCTGGACGAACCTTGCGCCCTGGCCTTCGGGCGGGTAGTTTTGGGCTCGGCTGTGCCCGCGGACTGTTTTTGGCACACGGAGTTGCCTCGCAAAGTTTCACGCCATTCCGAGTCCGGCGGACGAAGTTCGCCTGCCCCACCCCCCAAGGCTATAGCCCACCCGTTTTTGTGGCCTTTTTCCGCCGGACGAACTTGGCGCCCCGGGCTTCGGGGGCGTATTTTTGGGCGCGGCTGTGCCCGCGGCCTATTTTTGGGACACGGAGTCACCTCGCAAAGTCTCGCGCCATTCCGAGTCCAGCGGACGAAGTCGGCCAGCCCCACCCCCCAAAGCTATAGCCCACCCGGTTTTGTGGCCTTTTTCCGCTGGACGAACTTAGCGCCCCGTCCTTCGGGCCGGTATTTTTGGGCGCGGCTTTGCTCGCGGACTATTTTTGGCACACGAAGGCACCTCGCAAAGTCTCGCCCCATTCCGAGTCCGGCGAACGAAGTTGTCCACCCCACTCCCCAAAGCTATAGCCCACCCGTTTTTGTGGCCTTTTTCCGCCGGACGAACTTGGCGCCCCGGCCTTCGGGCGGGTATTTTTGGGCGCGGCTGTGCCCGCGGCCTATTTTTGGCACACGGAGGCGCCTCGCAAAGTCTCGCGCCATTACGAGTCCGGCGGTCGAAGTTGGCCAGCCCCACCCCCCAAGGCTATAGCCCACCCGTTTTTGTGGCCTTTTTCTGCTGGACGAACTTGGCGCCCCGGCCTTCCGGAGGGTATTTTTGGGCGCGACTGTGCCCCCGGCCTATTTTTGGCACACGGAGGCGCCTCACAAAGTGTCGCGCCATTCCGAGTCCAGCGGACGAAGTTGGCCAACCCCACCCCCCAAGGCTATAGCCCACCCGATTTTGTGGCCTTTTTCCGCTGGACGAACTTGGCGCCCCGGCCTTCGGGCGGGTATTTTTGGGCGCGGCTGTGCCCGCGGCCTATTTTTGGAACACAGAGGCGCCTCGCAAAGTCTCGCGCCATTCCGAGTCCGGCGGACGAAGTTGGCCAGCCCCACCTCCCAAGGCTATATCCCACCCGTTTTTGTGGCCTTTTTCCGCCGGACGAACTTGGCGCCCCGGCCGTCGGGTGGGTATTTTTGGGCGCGGCTGTGCCCGCGGCCTATGTTTGGGACACGCAGGCACCTCGTAAAGTCTCACGCCATTCCGAGTCCGGCGGACGAAGTTGGCCAGCCCTACCCCCCAAGGCTATAGCCCACCCGTTTTTGTGGCCTTTTTCCGCTAGACGAACTTGGCGCCCCGGCCTTCGGGCGGGATTTTTTGGGCGCGGCTGTTCCCGAGACCTATTTTTGGGACACGGAGGTGCCTCGCAAAGTCTCGCACCATTCCGAGTCCGACGGACGAAGTTTGCCAGCCCCACCCCCCAAGGCTATAGCCCACCCGTTTTTGTGGCCTTTTTCCGCTGGACGAACTTGGCGCCCCGGCCTTCGGGCGGGTATTTTTGGGCGCGGCTGTGCCCGAGGCCTATTTTTGGGACACGGAGGCGCCTCGCAAAGTCTCGCGCCATTCCGATTTCGACGGACGAAGTTTGCCAGCCCCACCCCCCTAGGCTATAGCCCACCAGTTTTTATGGCCTTTTTCCGCTGGACGAACCTTGCGCCCTGGCCTTCGGGCGGGTAGTTTTGGGCTCGGCTGTGCCCGCGGACTGTTTTTGGCACACGGAGTTGCCTCGCAAAGTTTCACGCCATTCCGAGTCCGGCGGACGAAGTTCGCCTGCCCCACCCCCCAAGGCTATAGCCCACCCGTTGGACGAAGTTGGCCAACGGGTGGGCGACTCGCAAAGTCTAGCGCCATTCCGAGTCCGGCGGATGAAGTTGGCCAGCCGCACCCCCAAGGCTATAGCCCACCAGTTTTTGTGGCCTTTTTCCGCTGGACGAACGTAGCGCCCCGGCCTTCGGGCGGGTATTTTTGGGCGCGGCTCTGTCCGCGGCCTATTATTGGGACACGGAGGTGCCTCGAATAGTCTCGCACCATGCCGAGTCCGGCGGACGAAGTTGGCCAGCCCCACCCCCCAAGGCTATAGCCCACCCGTTTTTGTGGCCTTTTTCCACTGGACGAACTGGGTGCCCTGGCCTTCGGGCGGGTATTTTTGGGGGTGGCTGTGCCCGCGGCCTATTTTTGGGACACGGAGCCCGCGGCCTATTTTTGGCCCATGGAGGCGCCTCGTAAAGTCTCGCACAATTCCGAGTCCGGTGGACGAAGTTGGCCAGCCCCACCCCCCAAGGCTATAGCCGACCCGTTTTTGTGGCCTTTTTCCGCTGGGAACTTGGCGCCCCGGCCGTCGGGCAGGTATTTTTGTGCACGGCTGTGCCCGTGGCCTATTTTTGGTACACGGAGGCGCCTCGCAAAGTCTCGCGCCATTGCAAGTCCAGCGGACGAATTTGGCCAGCCCCAACCCCAAGGCTATAGCCCACCCGTTTTTGTGGCCTTTTTCCGCTGGACAAACTTGGCGCCCCGGCCTTCGGGCGGGTATTTTTCGGCGCGGCTGTGCCCGCGGCCTGTTTTTGGGACACGGAGGCGACTCGCAAAATCTCACGCCATTCTGAGTCCGGCGGACGAAGTTGGCCAGCCCCACCCCCCAAGGCTATAGCCCACCCGTTTTTGTGGCCTTTTTCCGCCGGACGAACATGGCGGCCCGGCCTTCGGGCGGGTATTTTTGGGCGCGGCTGTCCCTGCGGCCTATTTTTGGGACACGGAGGTGCCTCGCAAAGTCTCGCGCCATTCTGAGTCCGGCGGACGAAGTTGGCCAACCCCACCCCCCAAGGCTATATCCCACCCGTTTTTGTGGCCTTTTTCCGCTGGACGAACTTGGCGCCCCGGCCTTTGGGCGGGTTTGTTTGGGCGCGGCTGTGCCCGCGGCCTATTTTTGGCACACGGAGGCGCCTCGCAAAGTCTCGTGCCATTCCGAGTCCGGCGGACGAAGTTGGCCAGCCCCACCCCCCAAGGCTATAGCCCACCCGTTTTTGTGGCCTTCATCCGCTGGACGAACTTGGCGCCCCGGCCTTCGGGCGGGTATGTTTGGGTGCGGCTGTACCTGCGGCCTATTTCTGGAACACGGAGGCGCCTCGTAAAGTCTCGCGTGATTCCGAGTCCGGCGGACGAAGTTGGCCAGCCCCACCCCCCAAGGCTATAGCCCACCCGTTTTTGTGGCCTTTTTCCGCTGGACGAACTTGGCGCCCCGGCCTTCGGTCGGGTATTTTTGGGCACGGCCGTGTCCGCGGCCTATTTTTGGCACACGGAGCCGCCTCGCAAAGTCTCGCGCCATTCCGATTCCGGCGGACGAAGTCGGCCAGCCCCACCCCCCAAGGCTATAGACCACCCGTTTTTGTGGCCTTTTTCCGCTGGACGAACTTGGCGCCCCGGCATTCCGGCGGGTATTTTTGGGCGCGGCTGTGCCCGCGGCATATTTTTTGCACACGGAGGCGCCTCGCAAAGTCTCGCGCCATTCCGAGTCCGGCGGACGAAGTTGGCCAACCCCACCCCCCAAGGCTATATCCCACCCGTTTTTGTGGCCTTTTTCCGCTGGACGAACTTGGCGCCCCGGCCTTCGGTCGGGTATTTTTGGGCACGGCCGTGTCCGCGGCCTATTTTTGGCACACGGAGCCGCCTTGCAAAGTCTCGCGCCATTCCGATTCCGGGGGACGAAGTCGGCCAGCCCCACCCCCCAAGGCTATAGACCACCCGTTTTTGTGGCCTTTTTCCGCTGTACGAACTTGGCGCCCCGGCCTTCGGGCGGGTATTTTTGGGCGCGGCTGTGCCCGCGGCCTATTTTTGGAACACAGAGGCACGTCGCAAAGTCTCGCGCCATTCCGAGTCCGGCGGACGAAGTTGGCCAGCCCCACCCCCCAAGGCTATAGCCCACCCGTTTTTGTGGCCTTTTTCCGCTGGACGAACTTGGCGCCCCGGCCTTCGGGCGGGTATTTTTGGGCGCGGCTGTGCCCGCGGCCTATTTTTGGGACACAGAGGCGCCTCGTAAAGTCTCGCGCCATTCCGAGTCCGACGGACGAAGTTGGCCAGCCCCACCCCCCAAGGCTATATCCCACCCGTTTTTGTGGCCTTTTTCCGCTGGACGAACTTGGCGCCCCGGCCTTCGGTCGGGTATTTTTGGGCACGGCCGTAACCGCGGCCTATTTTTGGCACACGGAGCTGATTCGCAAAGTCTCGCGCCATTCCGAGTCCGGCGGACGAAGTCGGCCAGCCCCACCCCCCAAGGCTATAGACCACCCGTTTTTGTGGCCTTTTTCCGCTGGACGAACTTGGCGCCCCGGCCTTCGGGCGGGTATTTTTGGGCGCGGCTGTGCCCGCGGCCTATTTTTGCGACACAGAGGAGCCTCGTAAAGTCTCGCGCCATTCCGAGTCCGGCGGATGAAGTGGGCCAGCCCCACCCCCCAAGGCTATAGACCACCCGTTTTTGTGGCCTTTTTCCGCTGGACGAACTTGGCGCCCCGGCCTTCGGGCGGGTATTTTTGGGCGCGGCTGTGCCCGCGGCCTATTTTTGGGACACGGAGGCGCCTCGCAAAGTCTCGCGCCTTTCCGAGTCCGGCGGACGAAGTCGGCCAGCCCCACCCCCCAAGGCTATAGCCCACCCGTTTTTGTGGCCTTTTTCCGCTGGACGAACTTGGCGCCCCTGCCTTCGGGCGGGTATTTTAAAGCGCGGCTGTGTCCGCGGCCTATTTTTGGAACACAGAGGCGCCTCGCAAAGTCTCGCGCCATTCCGAGTCCGGCGGACGAAGTTGGCCAGCCCCACCCCCCAAGGCTATAGCCCACCCGTTTTTGTGGCCTTTTTCCGCTGGACGAACTTGGCGCCCCGGCCTTCGGGCGGGTATTTTTGGGCGCGGCTGTGCCCGCGGCCTATTTTGGGGACACAGAGGCGCCTCGTAAAGTCTCGCGCCATTCCGAGTCCGACGGACGAAGTGGGCCAGCCCCACCCCCCAAGGCTATAGCCCACCCGTTTTTGTGGCCTTTTTCCGCTGGACGAACTTGGCGACCCGGCCTTCGGGCGGGTATTTTTCGGTGCGGCAATCCCCGCGGCCTATTTTTGGGACACGGAGGTGCCTCGCAAAGTCTCACGCCTTTCTGAGTCTGGCGGACGAAGTCGGCCAGCCCCACCCCCCAACGCTATAGACCACCCGTTTTTGTGGCCTTTTTCCGCTGGACGAACTTGGCGCCCCGGCCTTCCGGCGGGTATTTTTGGGCGCGGCTGTGCCCGCGGCATATTTTTTGCACACGGAGGCGCCTCGCAAAGTCTCGCGCCATTCCGAGTCCGGCGGACGAAGTTGGCCAACCCCACCCCCCAAGGCTATATCCCACCCATTTTTGTGGCCTTTTTCCGCTGGACGAACTTGGCGCCCCGGCCTTCGGTCGGGTATTTTTGGGCACGGCCGTGTCCGCGGCCTATTTCTGGCACACGGAGCCACCTCGCAAAGTCTCGCGCCATTCCGATTCCGGCGGACGAAGTTGGCCAGCCCCACCCCCCAAGGCTATAGCCCACCCGTTTTTGTGGCCTTTTTCCGCTGGACGAACTTGGCGCCCCGGCCTTCGGTCGGGTATTTTTGGGCACGGCCGTGTCCGCGGCCTATTTTTGGCACACGGAGGCGCCTCGCAAAGTCTCGCGCCATTCCGATTCCGGCGGACGAAGTCGGCCAGCCCCACCCCCCAAGGCTATAGACCACCCGTTTTTGTGGCCTTTTTCCGCTGGACGAACTTGGCGCCCCGGCATTCCGGCGGGTATTTTTGGGCGCGGCTGTGCCCGCGGCATATTTTTTGCACACGGAGGCGCCTCACAAAGTCTCGCGCCATTCCGAGTCCGGCGGACGAAGTTGGCCAACCCCACCCCCCAAGGCTATATCCCACCCGTTTTTGTGGCCTTTTTCCGCTGGACGAACTTGGCGCCCCGGCCTTCGGTTGGGTATTTTTGGGCGTGGCTGTGTCCGCGGCCTATTTTTGGTACATGGAGGCGCCTCGCAAAGTCTCGCGCCATTGCAAGTCCAGCGGACGAATTTGGCCAGCCCCAACCCCAAGGCTATAGCCCACCCGTTTTTGTGGCCTTTTTCCGCTGGACGAACTTGGCGCCCCGGCCTTCGGTTGGGTATTTTGGGCACGGCTGTGTCCGCGGCCTATTTTTGGGACACGGAGGCGCCTCACAAAGTCTCGCGCCATTCCGAGTCCGGCGGACGAAGTTGGCAAGCCCCACCCCCCTAGCCTATAGCCCACCCGTTTTTGTGGCCTTTTTCCGCTGAACGAAGTTGGCGCCCCGGCCTTCGGGTGGGTATTTTTGGGCGCGGCTGTGCCCGCGGCCTATTTTTTGGACACGGAGGTGCCTCACAAAGTCTCGCGCCATTTCGAGTGCGGCGGACGATTTTGGCCAGCCCCACCCCCCAATGCTATAGCCCACCCGTTTTTGTGGCCTTTTTCCGCTGGACGAACTTGGCGCCCCGGCCTTCGGGCGGGTATTTTTGGGCGCGGCTGTGCCCGTTGCCTATTTTTGGGACACGGAGGTTCCTCCGAAAGTCTCGCGCCATTCCGAGTCCGGCGGACAAAGTTGGCCAGCCCCACCCCCCAAGGCTATAGCCGACCCGTTTTTGTGGCCTTTTTCCGCTGGACGAACTTGGCGCCCCGGCCTTCGGTTGGGTATTTTTGGGCGTGGTTGTGCCCGCGGCCTATTTTTGGCACATGGAGGCACCTCGCAAAGTCTCGCGACATTCCGAGTACGGCGGACGAAGTGGGCCAGCCCCACCCCCCAAGGCTATAGCCCACCCGTTTTTGTGGCCTTTTTCCGCTGGACGAACTTGGCGCCCCGGCCTTCGGGCGGGTATTTTTTGGCGCGGCTGTGCCTGCGGCCTATTTTTGGGACACGGGGGTGCCACACAAAGTCTCGCGCCATTTCGAGTGCGGCTGACGAAGTTGGCCAGCCCCACCCCCCAAGGCTATAGCCCACCCGTTTTTGTGGACTTTTTCCGCTGGACGAACTTGGCGCCCCGGCCTTCCGGCGGGTATTTTTGGGTGCGGTTGTGCCCGCGGCCTATTTTTGGCACAGGGAGGTGCCTCGCAAAGTCTCGCACCATTCCGAGTCCGGCGGACGAAGTTGGCCAGCCCAACCCCCCAAGGCCATAGCCCACCCGTTTTTGTGGCCTTTTTCCGCTGGACGAACTTGGCGCCCCGGCCTTCGGGCAGGTATTTTTTGGCACGGCTGTGACTGCGACCTAGTTTTAGCACACGGAGGCGCCTCACAAAGTCTCGCGCCATTCCGAGTCCGGCGGACGAAGTTGGCCAGCCCCACCCCCCAGGGCTATAGCCCACCCGTTTTTGTGGCCTTTTTCTGCTGGACGAACTTGGCGCCCCGGCCTTCGGGTGGGTATTTTTGGGCACGGCTGTGTCCGCGGCCTATTTTTGGGACATGGAGTCACCTCGCAAAGTCTCGCGCCATTCCGAGTCACCTCGCAAAGTCTCGCGCCATTCCGAGTCCGGCGGACGAAGTTGGCAAGCCCCACCCCCCAAGCCTATAGCCCACCCGTTTTTGTGGCCTTTTTCCGCTGAACGAACTTGGCGCCCCGGCCTTCGGGTGGGTATTTTTGGGCGCGGCTGTGCCCGCGGCCTATTTTTTGGACACGGAGGTGCCTCACAAAGTCTCGCGCCATTTCGAGTGCGGCGGACGATTTTGGCCAGCCCCACCCCCCAATGCTATAGCCCACCCGTTTTTGTGGCCTTTTTCCGCTGGACGAACTTGGCGCCCCGGCCTTCGGGCGGGTATTTTTGGGCGCGGCTGTGCCCGTTGCCTATTTTTGGGACACGGAGGTTCCTCCGAAAGGCTCGCGCCATTCCGAGTCCGGCGGACAAAGTTGGCCAGCCCCACCCCCCAAGGCTATAGCCGACCCGTTTTTGTGGCCTTTTTCCGCTGGACGAACTTGGCGCCCCGGCCTTCGGTTGGGTATTTTTGGGCGTGGCTGTGCCCGCGGCCTATTTTTGGCACATGGAGGCACCTCGCAAAGTCTCGCGACATTCCGAGTACGGCGGACGAAGTGGGCCAGCCCCACCACCCAAGGCTATAGCCCACCCGTTTTTGTGGCCTTTTTCCGCTGGACGAACTTGGCGCCCCGGCCTTCGGGCAGGTATTTTTTGGCACGGCTGTGACTGCGACCTAGTTTTAGCACACGGAGGCGCCTCACAAAGTCTCGCGCCATTCCGAGTCCGGCGGACGAAGTTGGCCAGCCCCACCCGCCAGGGCTATAGCCCACCCGTTTTTGTGGCCTTTTTCTGCTGGACGAACTTGGCGCCCCGGCCTTCGGGTGGGTATTTTTGGGCACGGCTGTGTCCGCGGCCTATTTTTGGGACATGGAGTCACCTCGCAAAGTCTCGCGCCATTCCGAGTCACCTCGCAAAGTCTCGCGCCATTCCGAGTCCGGCGGACGAAGTTGGCAAGCCCCACCCCCCAAGCCTATAGCCCACCCGTTTTTGTGGCCTTTTTCCGCTGAACGAACTTGGCGCCCCGGCCTTCGGGTGGGTATTTTTGGGCGCGGCTGTGCCCGCGGCCTATTTTTTGGACACGGAGGTGCCTCACAAAGTCTCGCGCCATTTCGAGTGCGGCGGACGATTTTGGCCAGCCCCACCCCCCAATGCTATAGCCCACCCGTTTTTGTGGCCTTTTTCCGCTGGACGAACTTGGCGCCCCGGCCTTCGGGCGGGTATTTTTGGGCGCGGCTGTGCCCGTTGCCTATTTTTGGGACACGGAGGTTCCTCCGAAAGGCTCGCGCCATTCCGAGTCCGGCGGACAAAGTTGGCCAGCCCCACCCCCCAAGGCTATAGCCGACCCGTTTTTGTGGCCTTTTTCCGCTGGACGAACTTGGCGCCCCGGCCTTCGGTTGGGTATTTTTGGGCGTGGCTGTGCCCGCGGCCTATTTTTGGCACATGGAGGCACCTCGCAAAGTCTCGCGACATTCCGAGTACGGCGGACGAAGTGGGCCAGCCCCACCACCCAAGGCTATAGCCCACCCGTTTTTGTGGCCTTTTTCCGCTGGACGAACTTGGCGCCCCGGCCTTCGGGCGGGTATTTTTTGGCGCGGCTGTGCCTGCGGCCTATTTTTGGGACACGGGGGTGCCACACAAAGTCTCGCGCCATTTCGAGTGCGGCTGACGAAGTTGGCCAGCCCCACCCCCCAAGGCTATAGCCCACCCGTTTTTGTGGACTTTTTCCGCTGGACGAACTTGGCGCCCCGGCCTTCCGGCGGGTATTTTTGAGCGCGGTTGTGCCCGCGGCCTATTTTTGGCACAGGGAGGTGCCTCGCAAAGTCTCGCACCATTCCGAGTCCGGCGGACGAAGTTGGCCAGCCCAACCCCCCAAGGCCATAGCCCACCCGTTTTTGTGGCCTTTTTCCGCTGGACGAACTTGGCGCCCCGGCCTTCGGGCAGGTATTTTTTGGCACGGCTGTGACTGCGACCTAGTTTTAGCACACGGAGGCGCCTCACAAAGTCTCGCGCCATTCCGAGTCCGGCGGACGAAGGTTGCCAGCCCCACCCCCCAGGGCTATAGCCCACTCGTTTTTGTGGCCTTTTTCTGCTGGACGAACTTGGCGCCCCGGCCTTCGGGTGGGTATTTTTGGGCACGGCTGTGTCCGCGGCCTATTTTTGGGACATGGAGGCACCTCGCAAAGTCTCGCGCCATTCCGAGTCCGGCGGACGAAGTTGGCAAGCCCCACCCCCCAAGCCTATAGCCCACCCGTTTTTGTGGCCTTTTTCCGCTGAACGAACTTGGCGCCCCGGCCTTCGGGTGGGTATTTTTGGGCGCGGCTGTGCCCGCGGCCTATTTTTTGGACACGGAGGTGCCTCACAAAGTCTCGCGCCATTTCGAGTGCGGCGGACGATTTTGGCCAGCCCCACCCCCCAATGCTATAGCCCACCCGTTTTTGTGGCCTTTTTCCGCTGGACGAACTTGGCGCCCCGGCCTTCGGGCGGGTATTTTTGGGCGCGGCTGTGTCCGTTGCCTATTTTTGGGACACGGAGGTTCCTCCGAAAGTCTCGCGCCATTCCGAGTCCGGCGGACAAAGTTGGCCAGCCCCACCCCCCAAGGCTATAGCCGACCCGTTTTTGTGGCCTTTTTCCGCTGGACGAACTTGGCGCCCCGGCCTTCGGTTGGGTATTTTTGGGCGTGGCTGTGCCCGCGGCCTATTTTTGGCACATGGAGGCACCTCGCAAAGTCTCGCGACATTCCGAGTACGGCGGACGAAGTGGGCCAGCCCCACCACCCAAGGCTATAGCCCACCCGTTTTTGTGGCCTTTTTCCGCTGGACGACCTACGCGCCCCGGCCTCCGGTCGGGATTCCTTTGGCGCGGCTGTGCCCGCGGCCTATTTTTGGGACACGGGGGTGCCACAGAAAGTCTCGCGCCATTTTGAGTGCGGCTGACGGTTGGCCAGCCCCACCCCTAAGGCTATAGCCCACCCGTTTTGTGGCCTTTTTCCGCTGGGACGACTTGGCGCCCGGCCTTCGGGCGGGTATTTTTGGCCGCGGCTCTGCCCGCGGCCTATTTTTGGCACACGGAGGCGCCTCGCAAAGTCTCGCGCCATTCCGAGTCCGGCGGACGATGTGGGCCAGCCCCACCCCCCAAGGCTATAGCCCACCCGTTTTTGTGGCCTTTTTCCGCTGAACGAACTTGGCGCCCCGGCCTTCGGGTGGGTATTTTTGGGCGCGGCTGTGCCCGCGGCCTATTTTTGGGACACGGAGGTGCCTCACAAAGTCTCGCGCCATTTCGAGTGCGGCGGACGATTTTGGCCAGGCCCACCCCCCAATGCTATAGCCCACTCGTTTTTCTGGCCTTTTTCTGCTGGACGAACTTGGCGCCCCGGCCTTCGGGTGGGTATTTTTGGGCACGGCTGTGTCCGCGGCCTATTTTTGGGACATGGAGGCACCTCGCAAAGTCTCGCGCCATTCCGAGTCCGGCGGACGAAGTTGGCAAGCCCCACCCCCCAAGCCTATAGCCCACCCGTTTTTGTGGCCTTTTTCCGCTGAACGAACTTGGCGCCCCGGCCTTCGGGTGGGTATTTTTGGGCGCGGCTGTGCCCGCGGCCTATTTTTTGGACACGGAGGTGCCTCACAAAGTCTCGCGCCATTTCGAGTGCGGCGGACGATTTTGGCCAGCCCCACCCCCCAATGCTATAGCCCACCCGTTTTTGTGGCCTTTTTCCGCTGGACGAACTTGGCGCCCCGGCCTTCGGGCGGGTATTTTTGGGCGCGGCTGTGCCCGTTGCCTATTTTTGGGACACGGAGTTTCCTCCGAAAGTCTCGCGCCATTCCGAGTCCGGCGGACAAAGTTGGCCAGCCCCACCCCCCAAGGCTATAGCCGACCCGTTTTTGTGGCCTTTTTCCGCTGGACGAACTTGGCGCCCCGGCCTTCGGTTGGGTATTTTTGGGCGTGGCTGTGCCCGCGGCCTATTTTTGGCACATGGAGGCACCTCGCAAAGTCTCGCGACATTCCGAGTACGGCGGACGAAGTGGGCCAGCCCCACCACCCAAGGCTATAGCCCACCCGTTTTTGTGGCCTTTTTCCGCTGGACGAACTTGGCGCCCCGGCCTTCGGGCGGGTATTTTTTGGCGCGGCTGTGCCTGCGGCCTATTTTTGGGACACGGGGGTGCCACACAAAGTCTCGCGCCATTTTGAGTGCGGCTGACGAAGTTGGCCAGCCCCACCCCCTAAGGCTATAGCCCACCCGTTTTTGTGGCCTTTTTCCGCTGGACGAACTTGGCGCCCCGGCCTTCGGGCGGGTATTTTTGGACGCGGCTGTGCCCGCGGCCTATTTTTGGCACACGGAGGCGCCTCGCAAAGTCTCGCGCCATTCCGAGTCCGGCGGACGATGTGGGCCAGCCCCACCCCCCAAGGCTATAGCCCACCCGTTTTTGTGGCCTTTTTCCGCTGGACGAACTTGGCGCCCCGGCCTTCGGGTGGGTATTTTTGGGCGCGGCTGTGCCCGCGGCCTATTTTTGGGACACGGAGGTGCCTCACAAAGTCTCGCGCCATTTCGAGTGCGGCGGACGATTTTGGCCAGGCCCACCCCCCAATGCTATAGCCCACCCGTTTTTGTGTCCTTTTTCCGCTGGACGAACATGGCGCCCCGGCCTTCGGGAGGGTATTTTTAGACGCGGCTGTGCCCGCGGCCTATTTTTGGGACAAGGAGGTGCCTCGCAAATTCTCACGCCATTCCGAGTCTGGCGGACGAAGTCGGCCAGCCCCACCCCCCAAGGCCATAGCCCACCCGTTTTTGTCGCCTTTTTCCGCTGGACGAACTTGGCGCCCCGGCCTTCGGGAGGGTATTTTTGGCGCGGCTGCGCCCGCAGCCTATTTTTGGCACACAAAGGCACCTCGCAAAGTCTCGCGCAATTCCGAGTCCGGCGGACGAAGTTGGCCAGCCCCACCCCCCAAGGCTATAGCCTACCCGTTTTTGTCGCCTTTTTCCGCTGGACGAACTTAGCGCCCCGGCCTTCGGGCGGGAATTTTTGGGCGCGGCTGTGCCCGCGGCCTATTTTTAGCACACGGAGGCGACTCGCAAAGTCTCGCGCCGTTCCGTGTCCGTCGGACGAAATTGGCCAGCCCCACCCCCCAAGGCTATAGCCCACCCGTTTTTGTCGCCTTTTTCCGCTGGACAAACTTGGCGCCCCGGCCTTGGGGTGGGCATTTTTGGGCGCGGCTGTGCCCGCGGCCTATTTTTGGCACATGGAGGCACCTCGCAAAGTCTCGCGCCGTTCCGTGTCCGGCGGACGAAGTTGGCCAGCCCCACCCCCCAAGGCTATAGCCCATCCGTTTTTGTGGCCTTTTTCCGCTGGACGAACTTGCCGGCCCGGCCTTCGGGCGGGTATTTTTGGGCGCGGCGGCGTCCGCGGCCTATTTTTGGCACACAGAGGCGCCTCGCAAAATCTCGCGCTATTCCGAGTCCGGCGGACGAAGTTGGCCAGCCCCACCCCCCAAGGCTATAGCCCACCCGTTTTTGTGGCCTTTTTCCGCTGGACGAACTAGGCGCCCCGGCCTTCGGGCGGGTATTTTGGGGCGCGGATGTGTCCACGGCCTATTTTTGGCACACGGAGGCACGTCGCAAAGTCTCGCGCGTTTCCGAGTCCGGCGGACGAAGTTGGCCAGCCCCACCCCCCAAGGCTATAGCCCATCCGGTTTTGTGGCCTTTTTCCGCTGGACGAACTTGGCGCCCCGGCCTTCGGGCGGGTATTTTTGGACGCGGCTGTGCCCACGGCCTATTTTTGGGACACGGAGACGCCTCGCAAAGTTTCACGCCATTCCGAGTCCGGCGGACGAAGTGGGCCAGCCCCACCCCCCAAGGCTATAGCCCACCCGTTTTTGTCGCCTTTTTCCGCTGGACAAACTTGGGGCCCCGGCCTTGGGGCTGGCATTTTTGGGCGCGGCTGTGCCCGCGGCCTATTTTTGGCACACGGAGGCGCCTCGCAAAGTCTCGCGCCGTTCCGTGTCCGGCGGACGAAGTTGGCCAGCCCCACCCCCCAAGGCTATAGCCCATCCGTTTTTGTGGCCTTTTTCCGCTGGACGAACTTTCCGGCCCGGCCTTCGGGCGGGTATTTTTGGGCGCGGCTGTGCCCACGGCCTATTTTTTGCACGCGGAGGCCACTCGCAAAGTTTCGCCCCATTCCAAGTCCGGCGGATGAAGTTGGTCAGCCCCTCCCCACAAGGCTATAGCCCGCCCGTTTTTTGGCCATTTTTCCGCTGGGCGAACTTGGCGCCCCGGCCTTTGGGCAGTTATTTTTGGGCGCGGCTGTGCCCGCGGCCTATTTTTGGCACGCGGAGGCCGCTCACGAAGTCTCGGCCCATTCCGAGTCAGGCGGACGAAGTTGGCCAGCCCCTCCCGCCAAGGCTATACCCCACCCGTTTTTTGGCCATTTTTCCGCGGGGTGATTTGGGCGGGCCGACCTTCGGGCGGTTATTTTTGGGTACGGCTGTGCCCGTGTCCTATTTTTGGCACGCGGAGACCGCTCGCAAAGTCTCGCCCCATTCCGAGTCCGGCGGATGAAGTTGGCCAGCCCCTCCCGCCAAGGCTATAGCCCACCCATTTTTTGGCAATATTTCCGCTGGACGACTTGGCGCCCCGGCCTTCGGGCTGTTATTTTTGGGCGCGGCTGTGCCCGTGGCCTATTTTTGGTACGCGGAGGCCACTTGCAAAGTCTCGCCCCATTCCGAGTCCGGCGGATGAAGTTGGCCAGCCCCTCCCCCGATGGCTATAGCCCACCCGTTTTTTGGCCATTTTTCCGCTGGGAGAACTTGGCGCCCCGCCTTCTGGCAGTTATTTTTGGCACGCGGAGGCCGCTCGCGAAGTCTCGCCCCATTCCGAGTCAGGCGGATGAAGTTGGCCAGCCCCTCCCCCCAAGGCTATACCCCACCCGTTTTTTGACAATTTTTCCGCGGGGCGGTTTGGGCGCGCCAACCTTCGGGCGGTTATTTTTGGGCGCGGCTGTCCCCGTGTCCTATTTTTGGTACGCGGAGGCTGCTCGCAAAGTCTCGCCCCATTCCGAGTCCGGCGGATGAAGTTGGCTAGCCCCTCCCCCCAAGGCTATAGCCCACCCGTTTTTTGGCCATATTTCCGCTGGACGATTTGGCGCCCCGGCCTTCGGGAGGTTATTTTTGGGCGCGGCTGTGTCCACGTCCTATTTTTGGCATCCGGAGGCCACTTGCAAAGTCTTGCCCCATTCCGAGTCCGGCGGATGAAGTTGGCCAGCCCCTCCCCCGAAGGCTATAGCCCACCATTTTTTGGCCATTTTTCCGCTGGGCGAACTTGGCGCCCCGCCTTCGCGCAGTTATTTTTGGGCGCGGCTGTGCCCACGGCCAATTTTTGGCACGCGGAGGCCGCTCGCAAAGTCTTGCCCCATTCCGAGTCCGGCGGATGAAGTTGGCCAGCCCCTCCCCCCACGGCTATAGCCCACCCGTTTTTTGGCCATTTTTCCGCTGGACGACTTGGCAACCCGGCCTTCGGGCGGTTATTTTTGGCCGCGGCTGTGTCTGCGGCCTATTTTTCGCACGCGGAGGCCACTTGCAAAGTCTCGCCTCACTCCGAGTCCGGCGGACGAAGTCGGCCAGCCCCTCCCCCCAAGGCTATACCCCACCCGTTTTTTGGCCATTTTTCCGCGGGGCGGTTTGGGGGCGCCGACCTTCGGGCGGTTATTTTTTGGCGCGGCTGTGTCCATGGCCTATTTTTGGCACGCGGAGGCCGCTCGCAAAGTCTCGCCCCATTCCGAGTCCGGCGGACGAAGTTGGCCAGCCCCTCCCCCCATGGCTATAGCCCACCCGTTTTTTGGCCATTTTGCCGCTGGACGAACTTGGCGCCCCGGCCTTCGGGCGGTTATTTTTAGACGTGGCTGTGCCCGCGGCCTATTTTTGGCATACGGAGGCCGCTCGCAAAGTCTCGCCCCATTCCGAGTCTGGCGGATGAAGTTGGCCAGCCCCTCCCCACAAGGCTACAGCCCACCCGTTTTTTGGCCATTTTTGCGCTGGGGGGTTTGGACGCGCCGAACTTCGGGCGGTAATTTTTGGGCGCGGCTGTGCCCGCGTCCTATTTTTGGCACGCGGAGGGCGCTCGCAAAGTCTCGCCCCGTTCCGAGTCCGGCGGACGAAGTTGGCCAGCCCCTCCCCCCAAGGCTATAGCCCACCCGATTTTTGGCCATTTTTCCGCTGGGCGAACTTGGCGCTCCGGCGTTCGGGCAGTTATTTTTGGGCGCGGCTGTGCCCGCGGCCTATTTTTGGCACGCGGAGGCCGCTCGCGAAGTCTCGCCCCATTCCAAGTCCGGCGGACGAAGTTGACCAGCTCCTCCCCCCAAGGCTATACCCCACCCGTTTTTTGGCCATTTTTCCGCGGGGCGGTTTGGGGCCCCGACCTTCGGGCGGTTATTTTTGGGCGCGGCTGTGCCCATGTCCTATTTTTGGCACGCGGAGGCTGCTCGCAAAGTCTCACCCCATTCCGAGTCCGGCGGATGATGTTGGCCAGCCCCTCCCCCTAAGGCTATAGCCCACCCGTTTTTTGGCCATATTTCCGCTGGACGACTTGGCGCCCCGGCCTTCGGGTGGTTATTTTTGGGCGCGGCTGTGTCCACAGCCTATTTTTGGCACGCGGAGGCCGCTCGCAAAGTCTCGCCCCATTCCGAGTCCGGCGGACGAAGTGGGCCAGCCCCTCCCGCCAAGGCTATAGCCCACCCGTTTTTTGGCCATTTTTCCGCTGGACGACTTGGCGCCCCGGCCTTTGGGCGGTTATTTTTGGGCACGGCTGTGCCCGCGGCCTATTTTGGGAACACGGAGGCCACTTGCAAAGTCTCGCCCCATTCCGAGTCCGGCGGATGAAGTTGGCCAGCCCCTCCCCCCAAGGCTATAGCCCACCCGTTTTTTGGCCATTTTTCCGCGGGGAGGTTTGGGCGCGCCGACCTTCGGGCGGTTATTTTTGGGCGCGGTTGTGCCCGTGTCCTATTTTTGGCACGCGGAGGCCGCTCGCAAAGTCTCGCCTCATTCCGAGTCCGGCGGACGAAGTTGGCCAGCCACCCCCGCCAAGGCTATAGCCCACCTATTTTTTGGCCATTTTTTCGCTGGACGACCTTGGCGCCCCAGCCTTCGGGTGGTTATTTTTGGGCGCGGCTGTGCCCGTGGCCTATTTTTGGCATGCGGAGGCCACTCGCAAAGTCTCACCCCATTCCGAGTCCGGCGGATGAAGTTGGCCAGCCCCTCCCCCCAAGGCTATAGCCCACCCGTTTTTTCGCCATTTTTCCGCTGGACGACTTGGCGCCCCAGCCTTCGGGCGGTTATTTTTGGACGCGGCTGTGTCCGCGGCCTATTTTTGGCACGCGGAGGCTGCTCGCAAGGTCTCGCCTCACTCCGAGTCCGGCGGACGAAGTCGGCCAGCCCCTCCCCCCAAGGCTATACCCCACCCGTGTTTTGGCCATATTTCCGCGGGGCGGTTTGGGCGCGCCGACCTTCGGGCGGTTATTTTTGGGCACGGCTGTGCCCGCGGCCTATTTTTGGTACGAAGAGGGCGCTCGCAAAGTCTCGCCCCATTCCGAGTCCGGCGGACGAAGTTGGCCAGCCCCTCCCCCCAAGGCTATAGCCCACCCGTTTTTTGGCCATTTTTCCGCTGGGCGAACTTGGCGCCCCGGCGTTCGGGCAGTTATTTTTGGGCGCGGCTGTACCCGCGGCCTATTTTTGGTACGCGGAGGCCGCTCGCGAAGTCTCGCCCCATTCCGAGTCCGGCGGACGAAGTTGGCCAGCCCCTCCCCCAAGGCTATACCCCACCCGTTTTTTGGCCATTTTTCCGCGGGGCGGTTTGGGGGCGCCGACCTTCGGGTGGTTATTTTTGGACGCGGCCTTGCCCGTGGCCTATTTTTGGCACGCGGAGCCCGCTCGCGAAGTCTCGCCCCATTCCGAGTCCGGCGGATGAAGTTGGCCAGCCCCACCCCCCTAGGCTATAGCCCTCCCGTTTTTGTGGCCTTTTTCCGCTGGACGAACTTGGCGCCCCGGCCTTCGGGCGGTTATTTATGGGCGCGGCTGTGCCCGCGGCATGTTTTTGGCACACGGAGGCCCCTCGCAGAGTCTCGTACCATTCCGAGTCCGGCGGATAAAGTTGGCCAGCCCCACCCCCCTAGGCTATAGCCCACCCGTTTTTGTGGCCTTTTTCCGCTGGACGAACTTGGCGCCCCGGCCTTCGGGCGGTTATTTTTGGGCGCGGCTGTGTCCACGGCCTAGTTTTTGCACACGGAGGCCCCTCGCAAAGTCTCGCGCCATTCCGAGTCCTGCGGACGAAGTTGGCCAGCCCCACACCCCAAGGCTATAGCCCACCCGTTTTTGTGGCCTTGTCCCGCTGGACGAACTTGGCGCCCCGGCCTTCGGGCGATAATTTTTGGGTGCGCCTGTGCCCGCAGCCTACTTTTGGTACACGGAGGACCCTCGTAAAGTCTCGCGACATTCCCAGTCCGGCGGACGAAGTAGGCCAGCCCCACCCCCCAGGGTATAGCCCACCCGTTTTTGTGGCCTTTTTCCGCTGGACGAACTTGGCGCCCCGGCCTTCGGGTGGTTATTTTTGGGCGAGGATCTGCCCGCGGCATATTTTTGGCACACGGAGGCCCTCGCAAAGGCACGCGCCATTCCGAGTCCGGCGGATGAAGTTGGCCAGCCCCACCCCCCTAGGCTATAGCCCTCCCGTTTTTGTGGCCTTTTTCCGCTGGACGAACTTGGCGCCCCGGCCTTCGGGCGGTTATTTTTGGATGCAGCTGTGTCCGCGGCCTATTTTTGGTACACGGAGGCTGCTCGCAAAGTCTCGTCCCATTCCGAGTCCGGCGGACGAAGTGGGCCAGCCCCTCCCCCCAAGGCTATAGCCCACCCGTTTTTTGGCCATTTTTCCGCTGGGGGTTTGGGCGCGCCGACCTTTGGGGGGTTATTTTCGGGCGCGGCTGTGTCCGCGGCCTATTTTTGGCACATGGAGGCCACTCGTAATGTCTCGCCGTATTCCGAGTCCGGCGGACGAAGTTGGCCAGCCCCTCCCCCCAAGGCTATAGCCCACCCGTTTTTTGGCCATTTTTCCACAGAGGGGTTTGGGCGCGCCAACCTTCGGTGGGTTATTTTTGGGCGCGGCTGTGCACGCGGCCTATTTTTGGCACGCGGAGGCCGTTCGCAAAGTCTCGCCCCATTCCGAGTCCGGCGGACGAAGTTGGCCAGCCCCTCCCCCCAAGGCTATAGCGCACCCGTTTTTTGGCCATTTTTCCGCTGGGGGGTTTGGGCGCGCCGACCTTCGGGGGGTTATTTTTGGGTGCGGCTGTGCCCGCGGCCTATTTTTGGCACGCGGAGGCCGCTCACAAAGTCTCATCCCATTCCGAGTCCGACGGACGAAGTTGGTCAGCCCCTGCACCCAAGGCAATAGCGCACCCGTTTTTTGGCCATTTTTCCGCTGGGGGGTTTGGGCGCGCGACCTTCGGGGGGTTATTTTTGGGCGCGGCTGTGCCCATGGCCTATTTTTGGCACGCGGAGGCCGCTCGCAAAGTCTCGCCCCATTCCGAGTCCGGCGGACGAAGTGGGCCAGCCACTCCTCACAAGGCTATAGCGCACCCGTTTTTTGGCCATTTTTCCGCTGGGGGCTTTGGTCGCGCCAACCTTCGGGGGGTTATTTTTCGGCGCGGCTGTGCCCGCGGCCTATTTTTGGCACGCAGAGGCCGCTCGCAAAGTCTCTCCCCATTCCGAGTCCGGCGGACGAAGTTGGCCAGCCCCTCCCCCCAAGGCTATAGCGCAACCGTTTTTTGGCCATTTTTCCACTGGGGGGTTTGTGAGCTCCGACCATCGGGGGATTATTTTTGGGCGCGGCTGTGCCCACGGCCTATTTTTGGCACGCGGAGGCCGCTCGTAAAGTCTCATCCCATTCCGAGTCCGACGGACGAAGTTGGTCAGCCCCTGCACCCAAGGCAATAGCGCACCCGTTTTTTGGCCATTTTTCTGCTGGGGGGTTTGGGCGCGCGACCTTCGGGGGGTTATTTTTGGGCGCGGCTGTGCCCGTGGCCTATTTTTGGCACGCGGAGGCCGCTCGCAAAGTCTCGCCCCATTCCGAGTCCGGCGGACGAAGTGGGCCAGCCACTCCTCACAAGGCTATAGCGCACCCGTTTTTTGGCCATTTTTCCGCTGGGGGCTTTGGGCGCGCCAACCTTCGGGGGGTTATTTTTCGGCGCGGCTGTACCCGCGGCCTATTTTTGGCACTTAGATGCCGCTCGCAAAGTCTCGCCCCATTCCGAGTCCGGCGGACGAAGTTGGCGAGCCCCTCCCCCCAAGGCTATAGCGCAACCGTTTTTTGGCCATTTTTCCACTGGGGGGTTTGTGCGCGCCGACCTTCGGGGGGTTATTTTTGGGCACGGCTGTGCGCACGGCCTATATTTGGCACGCGGAGGACGCTCGCAAAGTGTCGCCCCATTCCGAGTCCGGCGGACGAAGTTGGACAGCCCCTCCCCCCAAGGCTATAGCGCACCGTTTTTTGGCCATTTTTCCGCTGGGGGGTTTGGGCGCGCCGACCTTCGGGGGAAAATTTTTCGGCGCGGCTGTGCCCGCGCCCTATTTTTGGCACGCTGAGGCCGTTCGCAAAGTCTCGCCCCATTCCGAGTCCGGCGGACGAAGTTGGCCAGCCCCTCCCCCAATGGCGATAGCGCAACCGTTTTTTGGCCTTTTTTCCACTGGGGGGTTTGGGTGCTCCGACCTTCGGGGGGTTATTTTTGGGCGTGGCGGTGCCCACGGCCTATTTTTGGCACGCGGAGGCCGCTCGCAAAGTCTCACCCCTTTCCGAGTCCGCGGACGGGTTGTTGGCCAGCCCCCTCCCCAAGGCTATAGCGCACCCGTTTTTGGCCATTTTTCCGCTGGGGGTTTGGGCGCGCCGACCTTCGGGGGTTATTTTTCGCGCGGCTGTGCCGCGCGCCTCTATTTTTGGCACGCTGAGGCCGTTCGCAAAGTCTCGCCCCATTCCGAGTCCGGCGGACGAAGTTGGCCAGCCCCTCCCCCAATGGCGATAGCGCAACCGTTTTTTGGCCTTTTTTCCACTGGGGGGTTTGGGTGCTCCGACCTTCGGTGGGTTAATTTTGGGCGCGGCGGTGCCCACGGCCTATTTTTGGCACGCGGAGGCCGCTCGCAAAGTCTCGCCCCATTCCGAGTCCGGCGGACGAAGTTGGCCAGCCCCTCCTCACAAGGCTATAGCGCACCCATTGTTTGGCCATTTTTCCACCGGGGGGTTTGGGCGCGCCAACCTTCGGGGGGTTATTTTTGGGTACCGTTGTGCCCGCGGCCTATTTTTGGCACGCGGAGGCCGCTTGCAATGTCTCGCCCAATTCCGAGTCCCGCGGCCGAAGTGGGCCAGCCCCTCCCCCCACGGCTATAGCGCAACCGTTTTTTGGCCATTTTTCCACTGAGGGGTTTGGGCGCGCCGACCTTCGGGGGGTTATTTTTGGGCGCGGCTGTGCCCACGGCCTATTTTTGGCACACGGAGGCCGCTCGCAAAGTCTCGCCCCATTCCGAGTCCGGCGGACGAAGTTGGCCAGCCCCTCCCCCCAAGGATATAGCCCACCCGTTTTTTGGCCATTGTTCCGCTGGGGGGTTTGGGCGCGCCGACCTTCGGTGGGTTATTTTTGGGCGCGACTGTGCCCGCGTCCTATTTTTGGCACGCGGAAGCCGCTCGCAAAGTCTCGCCCCCTTCCGAGTCCGGCGGACGAAGTAGGCCAGCCCCTCCCCCCAAGGCTATAGCCCACCCGTTTTTTGGCCATTTTTTGCGCTGGGGGTTTTGGGAACGCCGACCTTCGGGGGGTTATTTTTGGGCGCGGCTGTAGCTGCGGCCTATTTTTGGCACGCGGAGGCCGCTTGCAAAGCTCGACCCATTCCGAGTCCGGCGGACGAAGTTGGCCACCTTTCCCCCAAGGCTATAGCCCACCCGTTTTTTGGCCATTTTTCCGCTGGGGGGTTTGGGCGCGCCGACCGTCGGGGGGTGATTTTTGGGCGCGGCTGTGTGCGCGGGCTATTTTTGGCATGCGGAGGCCGCTCGCAAAGTCTTGCCCCAGTCCGAGTCCGGCGGACGAAGTTGGCCAGCCCCTCCCCCCAAGGCTATAGCCCTCCCGTTTTTTGGCCATTTTTCCGCTGGGGGGTTTGGGCGCGCCGACATTCGGGTGGTTATTTTTGGGCGCGGCTATGTCCGCGGCCTATTTTTGGCACGCGTAGGCCACTCGCAAAGTCTCACCCAATTCCAAGTCCGGCGGACGAAGTCGGCCAGCCACTCCCCCCAAGGCTATAGCCCACCCGTTTTTTGGCCATTTTTCCGCTGGGGGCTTTGGGCGCGCCGACCTTCGGTGGGTTATTTTTGGGCGCGGCTGTGGCTACGGCCTATGTTTGGCACGCGGAGGCCACTCGCAAAGTCTCGCGCCATTCCGAGTCCGGCGGACCAAGTTGGCCAGCCCCTCCCCCCAAGGCTATAGCGCACCCGTTTTTTGGCCATTTTTCCGCTGGGGAGTTTGGGCGCGCCGACCTTCGGTGGGTTATTTTTGGGCGTGGCTGTGCCCGCGGCCTATTTTTGGCACGCGGAGGCCGCTCGCAAATTCTCCCCCCATTCCGAGTCCGGCGGACGAAGTTGGCCAGCCCCTTCCCCCAAGGCTATAGCCCACCCGTTTTTTGGCCATTTTTCCGCTGGGGGGTTTGGACGCGCCGACCTTTGGTTGGTTATTTTTGGGCGTGACTGTGCCCGCGGCCTATTTTTGGACAGCGGAGGCCGCTCACAAAGTGTCGACCCATTCCGAGTTCGGCGGACGAAGTTCGCCAGCCCATCCCCCCAAGGCTATAGCGCACCCGTTTTTTGGCCATTTTTCCGCTGGGGGGTTTGGGCGCGCCGACCTTCGGGGGGTTATTTTTGGGCACGACTGTGCCCGCGGCCTATTTTTGGCACGCGGAGGCCGCTCGCAAAGTGTCGACCCATTCCGAGTTCGGCGGACGAAGTTCGCCAGCCCATCCACCCAAGGCTATAGCGCACCCGTTTTTTGGCCATTTTTCCGCTGGGGGGTTTGGGCGCGCCGACCTTCGGGGGGTTATTTTTGGGCGCGGCTGTGCCCGCGGCCTATTTTTGGCACGCGGAGGCCGCTCGTAAAGGCTCGCCCCATTCCGAGTCCGGCGGACGAAGTTGGTCAGCCCCTCCACCCCAAGGCTATAGCGCACCCGTTTTTTGGCCATTTTTCCGCTGGGGAGTTTGGGCGCGCCGACCTTCGGTGGAGTATTTTTGGGCGTGGCTTTGCCCGCGGCCTATTTTTGGCACGCGGAGGCCACTCGGAAAGTCTCGTCCCTTTCCGAGTCCGGCGGACGAAGTTGGCCAGCCCCTCCCCCCAGGGCTATAGCCCACCCGTTTTTTGGCAATATTTCCGCTGGGGGGTTTGGGCGCGCCGACCTTCGGGGGGTTATTTTTGGGCGCGGCTGTGCCCGCGGCCTATTTTTGGCACGCGGAGGCCACTCGCAAAGTCTCGCCCCATTCCGAGTCCGGCGGACGAAGTTGGCCAGCCCCTCCCCCCAAGGCTATAGCCCACCCGTTTTTTGGCCATTTTTCCGCTGGGGAGTTTGGGCCCGCCGACCTTCGGGGGGATATTTTTGGGCACGGCTGTGCCCGCGGCCTATTTTTGGCACGCGGAGGCCGTTCGCAAAGTCTTGCCCCATTCCGAGTCCGGCGGACGAAGTTGGCCAGCCCCTCCCCCCAAAGCTATAGCCCACCCGTTTTTTGGCCATTTTTCCGCAGGGGAGTTTGGGCGCGCCGACCTTCGGGGGGTTATTTTTCGGAGCGGCTGTGCCCGCGGCCTATTTTTTGCACGCGGAGGCCGCTCGCAAAGTCTCGCCCCATTCCGAGTCCGGCGGACGAAGTCGGCCAGCCCCTCGACCCAAGGCTATAGCCCACCCGTTTTTTGGACATTTTTCCGCTGGGGAGTTTGGGCGCGCCGAGCTTCGGGGGGTTATTTTTGGGTGCGGCTGTGCCCGCTGCCTATTTTTGGCACGCGGAGGCCGCTCGCAAAGTCTCGCCCCATTCCGAGTCCGGCGGACGAAGTTGACCAGCCCCTCCAGCCAAGGCTATAGCCCACCCTTTTTTTGGCCATTTTTCCACTGGGAGGTTTGGGCGCGCCGACCTTTGGGTGGTTATTTTTGGGCGCGGCTGTGCCCGCTGCCTATTTTTGGCACGCGGAGGCCGCTCGCAAAGTCTCGCCCCATTCCGAGTCCGGCGGACGAAGTTGGCCAGCCCCTCCCCCCAAGGCTATAGCCCACCCGTTTTTTGGCCATTTTTCCGCTGGGGGGTTTGGGGGCGCCGCCCTTTGGGAGGTTATTTTTGGGCGCGGCTGTGCCCGCGGCCGAATTTTTACTCGCGGAGGTCGCTCGCAAAGTCTCACCCCATTCCGAGTCCGGCGGACGAAGTTGGCCAGCGCCTCCCCCCAGGGCTATAGCCCACCCGTTTTTTGGCAATTTTTCCGCTGGGGGGTTTGGGCGCGCCGACCTCGGGGGGTTATTTTTGGGCACGGCTGAGCCCGCGGCCTATTTTTGGCACGCGGTGGCCGCTCACAAAGTTTCGCCCCATTCCGAGTCCGGCGGACGAAGTTGGCCAGCCCCTCCCCCCTAGGGCTATAGCCCACCCGTTTTTTGGCAATTTTTCCGCTGGGGGGTTTAGGCGCGCCGACCTTCGGGGGGTTTTTTTTGGATGCGGCTGTGCCCGTGGCCTATTTTTGGCACGCGGAGGCCGCTCGCAAAGTCTCGCCCCACTCCGAGTCCGGCGTACGAAGTTGGCCAGCCCCTCGCCGCAAGGCTATAGCCCACCCGTTTTTAGGCCATTTTTCCGCTGTGGAGTTTGGGCGCGCCGACCTTCGGGGGGTTATTTTTGGGCGCGGCTGTGCCCACTGTCTATTTTTGGCATGCGGAGGCCGCTCACAAAGTCTCGCCCCATTCCGAGTCCGGCGGACGAAGTTGGCCAGCCCCTCCCCCCAAGGCTATAGCCCACCCGTTTTTTGGCCATTTTTCCGCTGGGGGGTTTGGGCGCACCGACCTTCGGGGGGTTATTTTTGGGCGCGGCTGTGCCCCTGGTCTATGTTTTGCACGCGGAGGCCGCTCGCAAAGTCTCGTCCCATTCCGAGTCTGGCGGACGAAGTGGGCCAGCCCCTCCCCCCAGGGCTATAGCCCACCCGTTTTTTGGCAATTTTTCCGCTGGGGGGTTTGGGCGCGCCGACCTTCGGGGTTTTATTTTTGGGCGCGGCTGTGCCCGCAGCCTATTTTTTACTCGCGGAGGTCGCTCGCAAAGTCTCACCCCATTCCGAGTCCGGCGGACGAAGTTGGCCAGCCCCTCCCCCCAGGGCTATAGCCCACCCGTTTTTTGGCAATTTTTCCGCTGGGGGGTTTGGGCGCGCCGACCTTCGGGGGTTTATTTTTGGGCACGGCTGTGCCCGCTACCTATTTTTGGTACGCGGAGTCCGCTCGCAAAGTCTCGCCCCATTCCGAGTCCGGCGGACGAAGTTGGCCAGCCCCTCGCCCCAAGGCTATAGCCCACCCGTTTTTTGGACATTTTTCCGCTGGGGAGTTTGGGCGCGCCGACCTTCGGGGGGTTATTTTTGGATGCGGCTGTGCCCGATGTCTATTTTTGGCATGCGGAGGCCGCTCACAAAGTCTCGCCCCATTCCGAGTCCGGCGGACGAAGTTGGCCAGCCCCTCCCCCCAAGGCTATAGCGCACCCGTTTTTTGGCCATTTTTCCACTGGGGGGTTTGGGCGCGCCGACCTTCGGGGGTTATTTTTGGGCGCTGCTGTGCCCGCGGCCTATTTTTGTCACACGGAGGTGCCTCGCAAAGTCTCACGCCATTCCGAGTCCGTCGGACGAAGATGGGCAGCCCCACCCCCCAAGGCTATAGCCCACCCGTTTTTGTGGCCTTTTACCGCTGGATGAACTTGGCACCCCGGCCTTCGGGCGGGTATTTTTGGGCACGGCCTTGTCCACGGCCTATTTTTGGCACACGGAGGCACCTTGCAAAGTCTCGCACCATTCCGAGTCCGGCGGACGAAGTTGGGCAGCCCCACCCCCCAAGGCTATAGCCCACCCGTTTTTGTGGCCTTTTTCCGCTGGACGATCTTGGCGCCCCGGCCTTCGGGTGGTTATTTTTGGGCGCGGCGGTGCCCTCGGCTTATTTTGTGCACACGGAGACCCCTCGCAAAGTCTCGCGCCATTCCGATTCCGGCGAACGAAGTTGGGCAGCCCCACCCCCCAAGGCTATAGCCCACCCGTTTTTGTGGCCTTTTTCCGCTGGACGAACTTGGCGCCCTGGCCTTCGGGTAGTTATTTTTGGGCGCGGCTGTGCCCGTGGCCTATTTTTGGCACACGGAGGCCCCTCGCAGAGTCTCGCGCCATTCTGAGTCCGGCGGACGAAGTTGGCCAGCCCCAACCCCCAAGGCAGTGCCCCACCCGTTTTTGTGGCCTTTTTCCGCTGGACGAACTTGACGCCCCGGCCTTCGGGCGGTTATTTTTGGGCGCGGCTGTGCCCGCGGCGTAATTTTGGCACATGGAGGCCCCTCGCAGAGTATTACGCCATTCCGAGTCCGTCGGACGAAGTTGGGCAGCCCCACCCCCCAAGGCTATAGCCCACCCGTTTTTGTGGCCTTTTACCGCTGGATGAACTTGGCACCCCGGCCTTCGGGCGGGTATTTTTGGGCACGGCCTTGTCCGCGGCCTATTTTTGGCACACAGAGGCACCTTGCAAAGTCTCGCGCCATTCCGAGTCCGGCGGACGAAGTTGGGCAGCCCCACCCCCCAAGGCTATAGCCCACCCGTTTTTGTGGCCTTTTTCCGCTGGACGATCTTGGCGCCCCGGCCTTCGGGTGGTTATTTTTGGGCGCGGCTGTGCCCTCAGCTTATTTTGTACACACGGAGACCCCTCGCAAAGTCTCGCGCCATTCCGATTCCGGCGAACGAAGTTGGGCAGCCCCACCCCCCAAGGCTATAGCCCACCCGTTTTTGTGGCCTTTTTCCGCTGGACGAACTTGGCGCCCTGGCCTTCGGGGCGTTATTTTTAAGGCTGGCTGTGCCCGGTGCGTATTTTGGCCACACGGAGGCCCCTCGCAGAGTCTCGCGCCATTCTGAGTCCGGCGGACGAAGTTGGCCAGCCCCAACCCCCAAGGCAGTGCCCCACCCGTTTTTGTGGCCTTTTTCCGCTGGACGAACTTGACGCCCCGGCCTTCGGGCGGTTATTTTTGGGCGCGGCTGTGCCCGCGGCGTAATTTTGGCACATGGAGGCCCCTCGCAGAGTATTACGCCATTCCGAGTCCGTCGGACGAAGTTGGGCAGCCCCACCCCCCAAGGCTATAGCCCACCCGTTTTTGTGGCCTTTTATCGCTGGATGAACTTGGCACCCCGGCCTTCGGGCGGGTATTTTTGGGCACGGCCTTGTCCGCGGCCTATTTTTGGCACACAGAGGCACCTTGCAAAGTCTCGCGCCATTCCGAGTCCGGCGGACGAAGTTGGGCAGCCCCACCCCCCAAGGCTATAGCCCACCCGTTTTTGTGGCCTTTTTCCGCTGGACGATCTTGGCGCCCCGGCCTTCGGGTGGTTATTTTTGGGCGCGGCTGTGCCCTCGGCTTATTTTGTACACACGGAGACCCCTCGCAAAGTCTCGCGCCATTCCGAGTCCGGCGAACGAAGTTGGGCAGCCCCACCCCCCAAGGCTATAGCCCACCCGTTTTTGTGGCCTTTTTCCGCTGGACGAACTTGGCGCCCTGGACTTCGGGTGGTTATTTTTGGGCGCGGCTGTGCCCGCAGCCTAATTTTGGCACATGGAGGCCCCTCGCAGAGTCTTGCGCCATTCCGAGCCCGGCGGACGAAGTTGGCCAGCCCCACCCCCCAAGGCTATAGTCCACCCGTTTTTGTGGCCTTTTTCCGCTGGACGAACTTGGCGCCCCGGCCTTCGGGCGGTTATTTTTGGGCGCGGCTGTGCCCGTGGTCTATTTTTGGCACACGGAGGCCCCTCGCAGAGTCTCGCGCCATTCTGAGTCCGGCGGACGAAGTTGGCCAGCCCCAACCCCCAAGGCAGTGGCCCACCCGTTTTTGTGGCCTTTTTCCGCTGGACGAACTTGGCGCCCCGGCCTTCGGGCGGTTATTTTTGGGCGCGGCTGTGTCCACGGCCTATTTTTGGCACACGGAGGCCCCTTACAAAGCCTCGCGCCATTCCGAGTCCGGCGGACGAAGTTGTCGAGCCCCACCCCCAAAGGCTATAGCCCACCCGTTTTTGTGGCCTTTTTCCGCTGGACGAACTTGGCGCCCCGGCCTTCGGGCGGTTATTTTTGGGCGCGGCTGTGCCCGCGGCCTATTTTTGGTATGCGGAGGCCGCTCGCAAAGTCTCCCCCCATTCCGAGTCCGGCGGACGAAGTTGGCCAGCCCCTCCCCCCAAGGTTATAGCGCACCCGTTTTTTGGCCATTTTTCCACTGGGGGGTTTGGGCGCGCCGACCTTCGGGGGTTATTTTTGGGCGCTGCTGTGCCCGCGGCCTATTTTTGTCACATGGAGGTGCCTCGCAAAGTCTCACGCCATTCCGAGTCCGTCGGACGAAGTTGGGCAGCCCCACCCCCCAAGGCTATAGCCCACCCGTTTTTGTGGCCTTTTTCCGCTGGACGAACTTGGCGCCCCGGCCTTCGGGCGGTTATTTTTGGGCGCGGCTGTGCCCGCGGCATATTTTTGGCACGCGGAGGCCCCTTGCAAAGTCTCGCGCCATTCCAAGTCCGGCGGACGAAGTTGGCCAGCCCCACCCCCCAAGGCTATAGCCCACCCGTTTTTGTGGCCTTTTTCCGCTGGACGAACTTGGCGACCCGGCCTTCGGGCGGCTATTTTTGGGCGCGGCAGAGTCCGCGGTCTTTGTTTCGCACACGGAGGCCCCTTGCCAAGTCTCGCGCCATTCCGAGTCCGGCGGACGAAGTTGGCCAGCCCCACCCCCCAAGGCTATAGCCCACCCGTTTTTGTTGCCTTTTTCCGCTGGACGAACTTGGCGCCCCGGCCTTCGGGCGGTTATTTTTGGGCGCAGCTGTGCCCGCAGCCTATTTTTTGCACATGAAGGGCCCTCGCAAAGTCTCGCGCCATTCCGAGTCCAGCGGACGAAGTTGGTCAGCCCCACCCCCTAGGGTATAGCCCACCCGTTTTTGTCGCCTTTTTTCGCGGGACGAACTTGGCGCCCCGGCCTTCGGGCGGTTATTTTTGGGCGCGGCTGTGCCCGTGGCCTATTTTTGGCACACAGAGGCCCCTCGTAAAGTCTCGTTCCATTCCGAGTCCGGCGGACGAAGTGGGCCAGCCCCACCCCCCAAGGCTATAGCCCACCTGTTTTTGTGGCCTTTTTCCGCTGGACGAACTTTGCGCCCCGGCCTTCGGGCGGTTATTTTTGGGTGTGGCTGTGCCCGTAGCCTATTTTTGGCACACGGAGGCCCCTCGCAAAGTCTCGCGCGATTCTGAGTCCGGCGGACGAAGTTGGCCAGCCCCACCCCCCAAGGCTATAGCCCACCCGTTTTTGTGGCCTTTTTCCGCTGGACGAACTTGGCGCCCCGGCCTTCGGGCGGTTATTTTTGGGTGTGGCTATGCCCGCGGCCTATTTTTGGCTCACGGAGGGCCTTCGCAAAGTCTCGCGCCATTCCGAGTCCGGCGTACGAAGTTGGCCAGCCCCACCCCCCAAGGCTATAGCCCACCCGTTTTTGTGGCCTTTTTCCGCTGGACGAACTTGGCGCCCCGGCCTTCGGGCGGTTATTTTTGGGCGCGGCTGTGCCTGCGGCCTATTTTTGGCACACGGAGACCCCTCGCAAAGTCTCGCGCCATTCCGAGTCCGGCGGACGAAGTTGGCGAGCCCCACCTCCCAAGGCTATAGCCCACCCGTTTTTGTGGCCTTTTTCCGCTGGACGAACTTGGCGCCCCGGCCTTTGGGTGGTTATTTTTGGGCGCGGCTATCCCCGCGGACTAGTTTTGGCTCACGGAGGCCCCTCGCAAAGTCACGCGCCATTCCGAGTCCGGCGCACGAAGTTGGCCAGCCCCACCCCCCAAGGCTATAGCCCACCCGTTTTTGTGGCCTTTTTCGGCTGGACGAACTTGGCGCCCTGGCATTCGGGATTTTATTTTTGGGTGCGGCTATGCCCATGACCTATTTCTGGCACACGGAGGGCCCTCGCAAAGTCTCGCGCCGTTCCGAGTCCGGCGTACGAAGTTGGCCAGCCCCACCCCCCAAGGCTATAGCCCACCCGTTTTTTGGCCATTTTTCCGCTGGGGGGTTTGGGCGCGCCGACCTTCGGGGGTTTATTTTTGGGTGCGGCTGTGCCCGCGGCCTGTTTTTGGCACGCGGAGGCCACTCGCAAAGTCTTGCCCCATTCCGAGTCCGGCGGACGAAGTCGGCCAGCCCCTCCTCCCAAGGCTATAACCCACCCGTTTTTTGGTCATTTTTCCGGTGGGGGGTTTGGGCGCGCCGACCTTCGGGGAGTTATTTTTGGGCGCGGCTGTGCCCGCGGCCTATTTTTGGCACGCGGATGCCGCTCGCAAAGTCTCCCCCCATTCCAAGTCCGGCGGACGAAGTCGGCCAGCCCCTCCCCCCAAGGCTATAGCCCACCCGTTTTTTGGCCATTTTTCCACTGGACGAACTTGGCGCCCCGGCCTTTGGTCAGTTATTTTTGGGCGCGGCTGTGCCCACGGCCTATTTTTGGCACGCGTAAGCCGCTCGCAAAGTCTCGCCCCATTCCGAGTCCGGCGGACGAAGTTGGCCAGCCCCTCCCCCCAAGGCTATAGACCACCCGTTTTTTGGCCATTTTTCCGCTGGGGGGTTTGGGCGGGCCGACCTTCGGGAAGTTATTTTTGGGCGCGGCTGTGCCTGCAGCCTATTTTTAGTACGCGGAGGCCGTTCGCAAAGTCTCGCCCCATTCCGAGTCCGGCGGACGAAGTGGGCCAGCCCCTCCCCCCAAGGCTATAGACCACGCATTTTTTGGCCATTTTTCCGCTGGGGGATTTGGGCGCGCCGACCTTCGGGAAGTTATTTTTGGGCGCGGCTGTGCCCGTGGCCTATTTTTAGCACGCGGAGGCGGCTCGCAAAGTCTCGCCCCATTCTGAGTCCGGCGGACAAAGTTGGCCAGCCCCTCCCCCCAAGCCTATAGCCCGCCCGTTTTTTGGCCATTTTTCTGCTGGACGAATTTGGCGCCCCGGCCTTCGGGCGGTTATTTTTGGGCGTGGCTGTGCCCTCGGCTTGCTTTTGGCACGCGGAGACCACTCGCAAAGTCTCGCCCCATTCCGAGGCCGGCGGACGAAGTGGGCCAGCCTCTCCCCCCAAGGCTATAGCCCACCCGTTTTTTGGCCATTTTTCCGCTGGGGGGTTTGGGCGCGCCAACCTTCGGGGGGTTATTTTTGGGCGCGGCTGTGCCCGCGTCCTATTTTTGGGACGCGGAGGCCGCTCGCAAAGTCTCTCGCCATTCCAAGTCCGGCGGACGAAGTTGGCCAGCCCCTCCCCCCAAGGCTATAGCCCACCCGTTTTTTGGCCATTTTTCCACTGGACGAACTTGGCGCCCCGGCCTTCGGGCGGTTATTTTTGGGTGCGGCTGTGCCCGCGGCCTATTTTAGTCACGCGGAGGCCGCTCGCAAAGTCTCGCCCCATTCCGAGTCCGGCGGATGAAGTTGGCCAGCCCCTCCCCCCAAGGCTATGGCCCACCTGTTTTTTGGCCATTTTTCCGCTGGGGGGTTTGGGCGCGCCGACCTTCGGGAAGTTATTTTTGGACGCGGCTGTGCCCGTGGCCTATTTTTAGCACGCGGAGGTGGCTCGCAAAGTCTCACCCCATTCCGAGTCCGGCGGACGAAGTTGGCCAGCCCCTCCCACCAAGGCTATAGCCCGCCCGTTTTTTGGCCATTTTTCTGCTGGACGAACTTGGCGCCCCGGCCTTCGGGTGGTTATTTTTGGGCGCGGTTGTGCCCTCGGCTTACTTTTGGCATGCGGAGGCTACTCGCAAAGTCTCGCCCCATTCCGAGGCCGGCGGACGAAGTGGGCAAGCCCCTCCCCCCAAGGCTATAGCCCACCCGTTTTTTGGCCATTTTTCCGCTGGGTGGTTTGGGCGCGCCGACCTTCGGGGGGTTATTTTTGGGCCCGGCTGAACCTGCATCCTATTTTTGGGACGCGGAGGCCGCTCGCAAAGTCTCTCGCCATTCCGAGTCCGGCGGACGAAGTTGGCCAGCCCCTCTCCCCAAGGCTATAGCCCACCCGTTTTTTGGCCATTTTTCCGCTGGACGAACATGGCGCCCCGGCCTTTGGGCGGTTATTTTTGGGTACGGCTGTGCCCACGGCCTATTTTTGGCACGCGGAGGCCGCTCGCAAAGTCTAACCCCATTCCGAGTCCGGCGGACGAAGTTGGCCAGCCCCTCCCCCCAAGGCTATAGCCCACCCGTTTTTTGGCCATTTTTCCGCTGGGGTTTTGGGCGCGCCGACCTTCGGGGGGCTATTTTTGGGCGCGCCTCTGCCCGCGGCCTATTTATGTCACGCGGAGGCCGCTTGCAAATTCTCGCCCCATTCCGAGTCCGGCGGACGAAGTGGGCCAGCCCCTCCCCCCAAGGCAATAGCCTACCAGTATTTTGGCCATTTTTCCGCGGGGGGGTTTGGGCGCGCCGACCTTCGGAGGGTTATTTTCTCGCGCGGCTGTGCCCGCGGCCTTTTTTTGGCACGCGGAGGCCACTCGCAAAGTCTTGCCCCATTCCAAGTCCGGCGGACGAAGTCGGCCAGCCCCTCCTCCCAAGGCTATAACCCACCCGTTTTTTGGTCATTTTTCCGGTGGGGGGTTTGGGCGCGCCGACCTTCGGGGAGTTATTTTTGGGCGCGGCTGTGCCCGCGGCCTATTTTTGGCACGCGGAGGCCGCTCGCAAAGTCTCCCCCCATTCCAAGTCCGGCGGACGAAGTCGGCCAGCCCCTCCCCCCAAGGCTATGGCCCACCCGTTTTTTGGCCATTTTTCCACTGGACGAACTTGGCGCCCCGGCCTTTGGTCAGTTATTTTTGGGCGCGGCTGTGCCCACGGCCTATTTTTGGCACGCGTAAGCCGCTCGCAAAGTCTCGCCCCATTCCGAGTCCGGCGGACGAAGTTGGCCAGCCCCTCCCCCCAAGGCTATAGACCACCCGTTTTTTGGCCATTTTTCCGCTGGGGTTTCATGGCCGACCTTCGGGAAGTTATTTTTGGGCGCGGCTGTGCCCGCAGCCTATTTTTAGTACGCGGAGGCCGTTCGCAAAGTCTCGCCCCATTCCGAGTCCGGCGGACGAAGTGGGCCAGCCCCTCCCCCCAAGGCTATAGACCACCCGTTTTTTGGCCATTTTTCCGCTGGGGGATTTGGGCGTGCCGACCTTCGGGAAGTTATTTTTGGGCGCGGCTGTGCCCGTGGCCTATTTTTAGCACGCGGAGGCGGCTCGCAAAGTCTCGCCCCATTCCGAGTCCGGCGGACGAAGTTGGCCAGCCCCTCCCCCCAAGGCTATAGCCCGCCCGTTTTTTGGCCATTTTTCTGCTGGACGAACTTGGCGCCCCGGCCTTCGGGCGGTTATTTTTGGGCGCGGCTGTGCCCTCGGCTTACTTTTGGCATGCGGAGACCACTCGCAAAGTCTCGCCCCATTCCGAGGCCGGCGGACGAAGTGGGCCAGCCTCTCCCCCCAAGGCTACAGCCCACCCGTTTTTTGGCCATTTTTCCGCTGGGGGGTTTGGGCGCGCCAACCTTCGGGGGGTTATTTTTGGGCGCGGCTGTGCCCACGTCCTATTTTTGGGACGCGGAGGCCGATCGCAAAGTCTCTCGCCATTCCAAGTCCGGCGGACGAAGTTGGCCAGCCCCTCCCCCCAAGGCTATAGCCCACCCGTTTTTTGGCCATTTTTCCACTGGACGAACTTGGCGCCCCGGCCTTCGGGCGGTTATTTTTGGGCGCGGCTGTGCCCGCGGCCTATTTTAGTCACGCGGAGGCCGCTCGCAAAGTCTCGCCCCATTCCGAGTCCGGCGGATGAAGTTGGCCAGCCCCTCCCCCCAAGGCTATGGCCCACCTGTTTTTTGGCCATTTTTCCGCTGGGGGGTTTGGGCGCGCCGACCTTCGGGAAGTTATTTTTGGACGCGGCTGTGCCCGTGGCCTATTTTTAGCACGCGGAGGTGGCTCGCAAAGTCTCACCCCATTCCGAGTCCGGCGGACGAAGTTGGCCAGCCCCTCCCACCAAGGCTATAGCCCGCCCGTTTTTTGGCCATTTTTCTTCTGGACGAACTTGGCGCCCCGGCCTTCGGGTGGTTATTTTTGGGCGCGGTTGTGCCCTCGGCTTACTTTTGGCATGCGGAGGCTACTCGCAAAGTCTCGCCCCATTCCGAGGCCGGCGGATGAAGTGGGCAAGCCCCTCCCCCCAAGGCTATAGCCCACCCGTTTTTTGGCCATTTTTCCGCTGGGGGGTTTGGGCGCGCCGACCTTCGGGGGGTTATTTTTGGGCCCGACTGTGCCTGCATCCTATTTTTGGGACGCGGAGGCCGCTCGCAAAGTCTCTCGCCATTCCGAGTCCGGCGGACGAAGTTGGCCACCCCCTCTCCCCAAGGCTATAGCCCACCCGTTTTTTGGCCATTTTTCCGCTGGACGAACATGGCGCCCCGGCCTTTGGGCGGTTATTTTTGGGTGCGGCTGTGCCCGCGGCCTATTTTTGGCATGCGGAGGCCGCTCGCAAAGTCTAACCCCATTCCGAGTCCGGCGGACGAAGTCGGCCAGCCCCTCCCCCCAAGGCTATAGCCCACCCGTTTTTTGGCCATTTTTCCGCTGGGGGGTTTGGGCGTGCCGACCTTCGGGGGGCTATTTTTGGGCGCGCCTGTGCCCGCGGCCTATTTATGTCACGCGGAGGCCGCTTGCAAATTCTCGCCCCATTCCGAGTCCGGCGGACGAAGTGGGCCAGCCCCTCCCCCCAAGGCAATAGCCCACCAGTATTTTGCCCATTTTTCCGCGGGGGGGTTTGGGCGCGCCGACCTTCGGAGGGTTATTTTCTCGCGCGGCTGTGTCCGCGGCCTATTTTTGGCACGCGGAGGCCGCTCGCAAAGTCTCACCCCATTCCGAGTCCGGCGGACGAAGTCGGCCAGCCCCTCCCCCCAAGGCTATAGCCCGCCCGTTTTTTGGCCATTTTTCCGCTGGTCGAACTTGGCGCCCCGGCCTTCGGGAGGTTATTTTTGAGCACGCCTGTGCCCGCGGCCTATTTTTGTCTCGTGGAGGCCGCGTGCAAAGTCTCGCCCCATTCCGAGTCCGGCGGATGAAGTTGGCCAGCCCCTCCCCCCAAGGCTATAGCCCACCCGTTTTTTGGCCATTTTTCCGCTGGGGGGTTTGGGCGGGCCGACCTTCGGGAAGTTATTTTTGGGCGCGGCTGTGCCCGCAGCCTATTTTTAGTACGCGGAGCCCGTTCGCAAAGTCTCGCCCCATTCCGAGTCCGGCGGACGAAGTGGGCCAGCCCCTCCCCCCAAGGCTATAGACCACCCGTTTTTTGGCCATTTTTCCGCTGGGGGATTTGGGCGTGCCGACCTTCGGGAAGTTATTTTTGGACGCGGCTGTGCCCGTGGCCTATTTTTAGCACGCGGAGGTGGCTCGCAAAGTCTCACCCCATTCCGAGTCCGGCTGACGAAGTTGGCCAGCCCCTCCCACCAAGGCTATAGCCCGCCCGTTTTTTGGCCATTTTTCTGCTGGACGAACTTGGCGCCCCGGCCTTCGGGTGGTTATTTTTGGGCGCGGTTGTGCCCTCGGCTTACTTTTGGCATGCGGAGGCTACTCGCAAAGTCTCACCCCATTCCGAGGCCGGCGGATGAAGTGGGCAAGCCCCTCCCCCCAAGGCTATAGCCCACCCGTTTTTTGGCCATTTTTCCGCTGGGGGGTTTGGGCGCGCCGACCTTCGGGGGGTTATTTTTGGGCCCGACTGTGCCTGCATCCTATTTTTGGGACGCGGAGGCCGCTCGCAAAGTCTCTCGCCATTCCGAGTCCGGCGGACGAAGTTGGCCACCCCCTCTCCCCAAGGCTATAGCCCACCCGTTTTTTGGCCATTTTTCCGCTGGACGAACATGGCGCCCCGGCCTTTGGGCGGTTATTTTTGGGTGCGGCTGTGCCCGCGGCCTATTTTTGGCATGCGGAGGCCGCTCGCAAAGTCTAACCCCATTCCGAGTCCGGCGGACGAAGTCGGCCAGCCCCTCCCCCCAAGGCTATAGCCCACCCGTTTTTTGGCCATTTTTCCGCTGGGGGGTTTGGGCGTGCCGACCTTCGGGGGGCTATTTTTGGGCGCGCCTGTGCCCGCGGCCTATTTATGTCACGCGGAGGCCGCTTGCAAATTCTCGCCCCATTCCGAGTCCGGCGGACGAAGTGGGCCAGCCCCTCCCCCCAAGGCAATAGCCCACCAGTATTTTGCCCATTTTTCCGCGGGGGGGTTTGGGCGCGCCGACCTTCGGAGGGTTATTTTCTCGCGCGGCTGTGTCCGCGGCCTATTTTTGGCACGCGGAGGCCGCTCGCAAAGTCTCACCCCATTCCGAGTCCGGCGGACGAAGTCGGCCAGCCCCTCCCCCCAAGGCTATAGCCCGCCCGTTTTTTGGCCATTTTTCCGCTGGTCGAACTTGGCGCCCCGGCCTTCGGGAGGTTATTTTTGAGCACGCCTGTGCCCGCGGCCTATTTTTGTCTCGTGGAGGCCGCGTGCAAAGTCTCGCCCCATTCCGAGTCCGGCGGATGAAGTTGGCCAGCCCCTCCCCCCAAGGCTATAGCCCACCCGTTATATGGCCATTTTGCCGCGGGGGGGTTTGGGCGCGCCGACCTTCGGGGAGCTATTTTTGGACGAGGCTGTGCCCGCGGCCTATTTTTGGTACGCGGAGGCCGCTCGCAAAGTCTCGCCCCATTCCGAGTCCAGCGGACGAAGTTGGCCAGCCCCTCCCCCCAAGGCTATAGCCCACCCGTTTTTTGGCCATTTTTCCGCTGGACGAACATGGCGCCCCGGCCTTTGGGCGGTTATTTTTGCGCGCGGCTGTGCCCGCGGCCTATTTTTGGCACGTGGAGGCTGCTCGCAAAGTCTAACACCATTCCGAGTCCGGCGGACGAAGTTGGCCAGCCCCTCCCCCCAAGGCTATAGCCCACCCGTTTTTTGGCCATTTTTCCGCTGGGGGGTTTGGGCGCGCCAACCTTCGGGGGGTTATTTTTGGCCGCGGCTGTGTCCCCGGCCTATTTTTTTTACGCGGAGGCCGCTCGCAAAGTTTCGCCCCATTCCGAGTCCGGCGGACGCAGTTGGCCAGCCCCTCCCCCCAAGGCTATAGCCCACCCGTTTTTTGGCCATTTTTCCGCTGGGGGGTTTGGGCGCGCCGACCTTCAGGGGGCTATTTTTGGGTGCGGCTGTGCCCGCGGCCTATTTTTGGCGCCCGGAGGCCGCTCGCAAAGTCTCGCCCCATTCGGAGTCCGGCGGACGACGTTGGCCAGCCCCTCCCCCCAAGGCTATAGCCCACCCGTTTTTTGCCCATTTTTCCGCGGGGGGGTTTGGGCGCGCCGACCTTCGGGGGGCTATTTTTGGGCGCGGCTGTGCCCACGGACTATTTTTGGCACGCGGAGGCCGCTCGTTAAATCTCACCCCTTTCCGAGCCCGGTGGACGAAGTTGGCCAGCCCCTCCCCCCAGGGCTATAGCCCACCCGTTTTTTGGCCATTTTTCTGCTGGACGAACTTGGCGCCCCGGCCTTCAAGGGGTTATTTTTGGGCGCGCCTGTGCCCGCGGCTGATTTTTTGCACGCGGAGGCCGCTCGCAAAGTCTCGCCCCATTCCGAGTCCGGCGGACGAAGTTGGCCAGCCCCTCCCCCCAAGGCTATAGCCCACCCGTTTTTTGGCCATTTTTCCGCTGGGGGGTTTGAGCGCGCCGACCTTCGGGGGGTTATTTTTGGGCGCGGCTGTGCCTGTATCCTATTTTTGGGACGCGGAGGCCGCTCGCAAAGTCTCTCGCCATTCCGAGTCCGGCGGACAAACTTCGACCGCGCCCCCTACCAACGCTATAGCCCACCGGTTTTTTGGCCATTTTTCCGCTGGGGGTTTTGGCACCACGACCTTCGAGGCCTTATTTTTGGGCGCGGCTTTGCCCGCGGCTTATTTTTGGTACCCCGAGGCCCCTCGTAAGGTCTCCCCCCATTCCGAGTCCAGCGGACGAACTTCGCTCGGGCCCCCCACCAAGGCTATAGCCCACCCGTTTTTTGGCCATTTTTCCGCTGGGAGTTTTGGCACCACGACCTTCGGGCGCTTATTTTTGTGTGCAAGTTTTCCCGCGGCCTATTTTTGGCACCCGGAGGACCCTCGCAAAGTCTCACCCCATTCCGAGTCTGCCGGACGAACTTCGCCCGCGCCCCCCACCAAGGCTATAGCCCACCCGTTTTTTGGCCATTTTTCCGCTGGGGGTTTTGGCACCACGACCTTCGGGGGCTTATTTTTGGGCGCGGCTTTGTCAGCGGCTTATTTTTTGCACCCCGAGGCCCCTTGCAAAGTCTCGCCCCATTCCGAGTCCGGCGGACGAACTTCGCCCTCGCCCCCCACCAAGGCTATAGCCCACCCGTTTTTTGGCTATTTTTCCGCTGGGGGGTTTTGGCACCACGACATTCAGGCGCTTATTTTTGGGCGGGCTTTGCCCGCGGCTTTTTTTTGGCACCCCGAGGCCCCTCGCAAACTCTCGTCCAATTCCGAGTCCGGCGGACGAACTTCGCCCGCGCCCCCCACCAAGGCTATAGCCCACCCGTTTTTTGGCCCTTTTTCCGCTGGGGGGTTTGGGCACCACGACCTTCGGGCACTTATTTTTGGTCGCGGCTTTGCCCGCGGCTTATTTTCGGCACCCCGAGGCCCCTCACAACGTCTCGCCCCATTCCGAGTCCGGTGGACGAACTTCGCCCGCGCCCCCCACCAAGGCTATAGCCCACCCGTTTTTTGGCCATTTTTCCGCTGGGGGGTTTTAGCACCACGACCTTCGGGGGCTTATTTTTGGGCGCGGCTTTGTCCGCGGCTTATTTTTGGCACCCCGAACCCCCTCGCAAAGTCTCGCCCCATTCCGAGTCCGGCGGACGAACTCGCGACGCGCCCCCACCATGGCTATTGCCCACCCTTTTTTGGCTATTTTTCCGCTGGGGGGTTTTGGCACCACAACCTTTGGGCGCTTATTTTTGGGCGCGGCTTTGCCCGCGGCTTATTTTTGGCACCCCGAGGCCCCTCGCAAACTCTCGTCCAATTCCGAGTCCGGCGGACGAACTTCGCCCGCGCCCCCCACCAAGGCTATAGGCCACCCGTTTTTTGGCCCTTTTTCCGCTGGGGGTTTTGGCACCACGACCTTCGGGGGCTTATTTTTGAGCGCGGCTTTGTCAGCGGCTTATTTTTGGCACCCCGAGGCCCCTCGCAAAGTCTCGCCCCATTCCGAGTCCGGCGGACGAACTTCGCCCTCGCCCCCCACCAAGGCTATAGCCCACCCGTTTTTTCGCTATTTTTCCGCTGGGGGGTTTTGGCACCACGACCTTCGGGCGCGGCTTTGTCCGCGGCTTATTTTTGGCACCCCGAGGCCCCTCACAACGTCTCGCCCAATTCCGAGTCCGGTAGACGAACTTCGCCCGCGCCCCCCACCAAGGCTATAGCCCTCCCGTTTTTTGGCCATTTTTCCGCTGGGGGATTTGGCACCACGACCTTCGGGTGCTTATTTTTGGGCGCGGCTTTGCCCGCGTTTATTTTTGGCACCCCGAGGCCCCTCAAAAAGTCTCGCCCCATTCCGAGTCCGGCGGACGAACTTCGGCCGCGCCCCCCACCAACGCTATAGCCCACCCGTTTTTTGGCCATTTTTCCGCTGGGGGTTTTGGCACCACGACCTTTGAGGGCTTATTTTTGGGCGCGACTTTGCCCGCGGCTTAGTTTTGGCACCCTGAGACCCCTCGGAAAGTCTCGCCCGATTCCGAGTCCGGCGGACGAACTTCGCTCGCGCCCCCCACGAAGGCTATAGCCCACCCGTTTTTTGGCCATTTTTCCGCTGGGGGGTTTGGGCGCGCCGACCTTCGAGGGGTTCTTTTTGGGCGCGACTGTGCCCGCGCCCTATTTTTGGTACACGGAGGCCGCTCCTAAAGTCTCTCCCCATTCCGAGTCCGGCGGACGAAGTTGGCCAGCCCTCCCTCCAAGGTTATAGCCCACCCGTTTTTTGGCCATTTTTCCGCTGGTGGGTTTTGGCATCCCGACCTTCGGGCACTTATTTTTGGGTGCGCCTTTGCCCGCGGCTTACTTTTGGCACCCCGAGGCCCCTCGCAAAGTCTCGCCCCATTCCCGGTCCGGCGGACGAACTTCACCCGCGCCCCCCAACAAGGCTATAGCCCACCCGTTTTTTGGCCATTTTTCCGCTGGGGGGTTTTGGCACCACGACCTTCAGGCACTTATTTTTGGGCGCGGCTTTGCCCGTGGCTTATTTTTGGCACCCCGCGGCCCCTCGCAAAGTCTCGTCCCATTCCGAGTCCGGCGGACGAACTTCGCCCGCGCCCCCCACCAAGGCTATAGCCCACCCATTTTTTGGCCATTTTTCGGCTGGGGGGTTTTGGCACCACGACCTTCAGGTGCTTATTTTCGGGCGCGGCTTTTCCCGCGGCTTATTTTTGGTACCCCGAGGACCCTCGGAAAGTCTCGCCCCATTCCGAGTCCAGCGGACAAACTTCGACCGCGCCCCCTACCAACGCTATAGCCCACCGGTTTTTTGGCCATTTTTCCGCTGGGGGTTTTGGCACCACGACCTTCGAGGCCTTATTTTTGGGCGCGGCTTTGCCCGCGGCTTATTTTTGGTACCCCGAGGCCCCTCGTAAGGTCTCCCCCCATTCCGAGTCCGGCGGACGAACTTCGCTCGGGCCCCCCACCAAGGCTATAGCCCACCCGTTTTTTGGCCATTTTTCCACTGGGGGTTTTGGCACCACGACCTTCGGGCGCTTATTTTTGTGTGCAAGTTTTCCCGCGGCCTATTTTTGGCACCCGGAGGACCCTCGCAAAGTCTCGCCCCATTCCGAGTCTGCCGGACGAACTTCGCCCGCGCCCCCCACCAAGGCTATAGCCCACCCGTTTTTTGGCCATTTTTCCGCTGGGGGTTTTGGCACCACGACCTTCGGGGGCTTATTTTTGGGCGCGGCTTTGTCAGCGGCTTATTTTTTGCACCCCGAGGCCCCTTGCAAAGTCTCGCCCCATTCCGAGTCCGGCGGACGAACTTCGCCCTCGCCCCCCACCAAGGCTATAGCCCACCCGTTTTTTGGCTATTTTTCCGCTGGGGGGTTTTGGCACCACGACATTCGGGCGCTTATTTTTGGGCGGGCTTTGCCCGCGGCTTTTTTTTGGCACCCCGAGGCCCCTCGCAAACTCTCGTCCAATTCCGAGTCCGGCGGACGAACTTCGCCCGCGCCCCCCACCAAGGCTATAGCCCACCCGTTTTTTGGCCATTTTTCCGCTGGGGGGTTTTGGCACCACGACCTTCGGGGGCTTATTTTTGGGCGCGGCTTTGTCCGCGGCTTATTTTTGGCACCCCGAACCCCCTCGCAAAGTCTCGCCCCATTCCGAGTCCGGCGGACGAACTACGGCCGCGCCCCCCACCAAGGCTATAGCCAACCCGTTTGTGGCCTTTTTCCGCTGGACGAACTTGGCGCCCCGGCGTTCGGGCGGTTATTTTTGGGCGCGGGTGTGCCCGCGGCTTATTTTTGGCACCCCGAGGCCCCTCGCAAACTCTCGTCCAATTCCAAGTCCGGCGGACGAACTTCGCCCGCGCCCCCCACCAAGGCTATAGGCCACCCGTTTTTTGGCCCTTTTTCCGCTGGGGGTTTTGGCACCACGACCTTCGGGGGCTTATTTTTGAGCACGGTTTTGTCAGCGGCTTATTTTTGGCACCCCGAGGCCTCTCGCAAAGTCTCGCCCCATTCCGAGTCCGGCGGACGAACTTCGCCCTCGCCCCCCACCAAGGCTATAGCCCACCCGTTTTTTCGCTATTTTTCCGCTGGGGGGTTTTGGCACCACGACCTTCGGGCGCGGCTTTGCCCGCGGCTTATTTTTGGCACCCCGAGGCCCCTCACAACGTCTCGCCCAATTCCGAGTCCGGTAGACGAACTTCGCCCGCGCCCCCCACCAAGGCTATAGCCCACCCGTTTTTTGGCCATTTTTCCGCTGGGGGATTTGGCACCACGACCTTCGGGTGCTTATTTTTGGGCGCGTCTTTGCCCGTGGCTTATTTTTGGCACCCCGCGGCCCCTCGCAAAGTCTCGTCCCATTCCGAGTCCGGCGGACGAACTTCGCCCGCGCCCCCCACCAAGGCTATAGCCCACCCATTTTTTGGCCATTTTTCGGCTGGGGGGTTTTGGCACCACGACCTTCAGGTGCTTATTTTCGGGCGCGGCTTTTCCCGCGGCTTATTTTTGGTACCCCGAGGACCCTCGGAAAGTCTCGCCCCATTCCGAGTCCAGCGGACAAACTTCGACCGCGCCCCCTACCAACGCTATAGCCCACCGGTTTTTTGGCCATTTTTCCGCTGGGGGTTTTGGCACCACGACCTTCGAGGCCTTATTTTTGGGCGCGGCTTTGCCCGCGGCTTATTTTTGGTACCCCGAGGCATCTCGTAAGGTCTCCCCCCATTCCGAGTCCGGCGGACGAACTTCGCTCGGGCCCCCCACCAAGGCTATAGCCCACCCGTTTTTTGGCCATTTTTCCGGTGGGGGTTTTGGCACCACGACCTTCGGGCGCTTATTTTTGTGTGCAAGTTTTCCCGCGGCCTATTTTTGGCACCCGGAGGACCCTCGCAAAGTCTCGCCCCATTCCGAGTCTGCCGGACGAACTTCGCCCGCGCCCCCCACCAAGGCTATAGCCCACCCGTTTTTTGGCCATTTTTCCGCTGGGGGTTTTGGCACCACGACATTCGGGGGCTTATTTTTGGGCGCGGCTTTGTCAGCGGCTTATTTTTTGCACCCCGAGGCCCCTTGCAAAGTCTCGCCCCATTCCGAGTCCGGCGGACGAACTTCGCCCTCGCCCCCCACCAAGGCTATAGCCCACCCGTTTTTTAGCTATTTTTCCGCTGGGGGGTTTTGGCACCACGACATTCGGGCGCTTATTTTTGGGCGGGCTTTGCCCGCGGCTTTTTTTTGGCACCCCGAGGCCCCTCGCAAACTCTCGTCCAATTCCGAGTCCGGCGGACGAACTTCGCCCGCGCCCCCCACCAAGGCTATAGCCCACCCGTTTTTTGGCCCTTTTTCCGCTGGGGGGTTTTGGCACCACGACCTTCGGGCACTTATTTTTGGTCGCGGCTTTGGCCGCGGCTTATTTTCGGCACCCCGAGGCCCCTCACAACGTCTCGCCCCATTCCGAGTCCGGCGGACGAACTTCGCCCGCGCCCCCCACCAAGGCTATAGCCCACCCGTTTTTTGGCCATTTTTCCGCTGGGGGGTTTTGGCACCACGACCTTCGGGGGCTTATTTTTGGGCGCGGCTTTGTCCGCGGCTTATTTTTGGCACCCCGAACCCCCTCGCAAAGTCTCGCCCCATTCCGAGTCCGGCGGACGAACTTCGGCCGCGCCCCCCACCAAGGCTATAGCCCACCCGTTTTTGGCTATTTTTCCGCTGGGGGGTTTTGGCACCACAACCTTCGGGCGCTTATTTTTGGGCGCGGCTTTGCCCGCGGCTTATTTTTGGCACCCCGAGGCCCCTCGCAAACTCTCGTCCAATTCCGAGTCCGGCGGACGAACTTCGCCCGCGCCCCCCACCAAGGCTATAGCCCACCCGTTTTTTGGCCCTTTTTCCGCTGGGGGTTTTGGCACCACGACCTTCGGGGGCTTATTTTTGAGCGCGGCTTTGTCAGCGGCTTATTTTTGGCACCCCGAGGCCTCTCGCAAAGTCTCGCCCCATTCCGAGTCCGGCGGACGAACTTCGCCCTCGCCCCCCACCAAGGCTATAGCCCACCCGTTTTTTCGCTATTTTTCCGCTGGGGGGTTTTGGCACCACGACCTTCGGGCGCGGCTTTGCCCGCGGCTTATTTTTGGCACCCCGAGGCCCCTCACAACGTCTCGCCCAATTCCGAGTCCGGTAGACGAACTTCGCCCGCGCCCCCCACCAAGGCTATAGCCCACCCGTTTTTTGGCCATTTTTCCGCTGGGGTTTTGGCACCACGACCTTCGGGGGCTTATTTTTGGGCGTGGATTTGTCAGCGGCTTATTTTTGGCACCCCGAGGCCCCTCGCAAAGTCTCACCCCATTCTGAGTCCAGCGGACGAACTTCGCCCGCGCCCCCCACCAAGGTTATAGCCCACCCGTTTTTTGGCCATTTTTCCGCTGGGGGTTTTGGCACCACGACCTTCGGGCTTTTATTTTTGGGCGCGGCTTTGTCAGTGGCTTATTTTTGGCACCCCGAGGCCCCTCGCAAAGTCTCACCCCATTCCGAGTCCGGCGGACGAACTTCGCCCTCGCCCCCCACCAAGGCTATAGCCCACCCGTTTTTTGGCTATTTTTCCGCTGGGGGGTTTTGGCACCACGACATTCGGGCGCTTATTTTTGGGCGCGTCTTTGCCCGCGGCTTTTTTTCTGCACCCCGAGGCCCCTCGCAAATTCTCGTCCAATTCCGAGTCCGGCGGACGAACTTCGCCCGCGCCCCCCACCAAGGCTATAGCCTACCCGTTTTTTGGCCCTTTTTCCGCTGGGGGGTTTTGGCACCACGACCTTCGGGCACTTATTTTTGGTCGCGGCTTTGGCCGCGGCTTATTTTCGGCACCCCGAGGCCCCTCACAATGTCTCGCCCCATTCCGAGACCGGCGGACGAACTTCGCCCGCGCCCCCCACCAAGGAGATAGCCCACCCGTTTTTTGGCCATTTTTCCGCTGGGGGGTTTTGGCACCACGACCTTCGGGGGCTTATTTTTGGGCGCGGCATTGTCCGCGGCTTATTTTTGGCACCCCGAACCCCCTCGCAAAGTCTCGCTCCATTCCGAGTCCGGCGGACGAACTTCGGCCGCGCCCCCCACCAAGTCTATAGCCCACCCGTTTTTGGCTATTTTTCCGCTGGGGGGTTTTGGCACCACAACCTTCGGGCGCTTATTTTTGGGTGTGGCTTTGCCCGCGGCTTATTTTTGGCACCCCGAGGCCCCTCGCAAACTCTCGTCCCATTCCGAGTCCGGCGGACGAACTTCGCCCGCGCCCCCCACAAAGGCTATAGCCCACCCGTTTTTTGGCCCTTTTTCCGCTGGGGGGTTTTGGCACCACGACCTTCGGGCACTTATTTTTGGTCGCGGCTTTGCCCGCGGCTTATTTTTGGCACCCCGAGGCCCCTCACAACGTCTCGCCCCATTCCGAGACCGGCGGACGAACTTCGCCCGCGCCCCCCACCAAGGCTATAGCCCACCCGTTTTTTGGCCATTTTTCCGCTGGGGGGTTTTGGCACCACGACCTTCGGGGGCTTATTTTTGGGCGCGGCTTTGTCCGCGGCTTATTTTTGGCACCCCGAACCCCCTCGCAAAGTCTCGCTCCATTCCGAGTCCGGCGGACGAACTTCGGCCGCGCCCCCCACCAAGGCTATAGCCCACCCGTTTTTGGCTATTTTTCCGCTGGGGGGTTTTGGCACCACAACCTTCGGGAGCTTATTTTTGGGTGTGGCTTTGCCCGCGGCTTATTTTTGGCACCCCGAGGCCCCTCGCAAACTCTCGTCCCATTCCGAGTCCGGCGGACGAACTTCGCCCGCGCCCCCCACCAAGGCTATAGCCCACCCGTTTTTTGGCCCTTTTTCCGCTGGGGGGTTTTGGCACCACGACCTTCGGGCACTTATTTTTGGTCGCGGCTTTGCCCGCGGCTTATTTTCGGCACCCCAAGGCTCCTCACAACGTCTCGCCCCATTCCGAGTCCGGCGGACGAACTTCGCCCGCGCCCCCCAACAAGGCTATAGCCCACCCGTTTTTTGGCCATTTTTCCGCTGGGGGGTTTTGGCACCACGACCTTCGGGGGCTTATTTTTGGGCGCGGCTTTGTCCGCGGCTTATTTTTGGCACCCCGAACCCCCTCGCAAAGTCTCGCTCCATTCCGAGTCCGGCGGACGAACTTCGGCCGCGCCCCCCACCAAGGCTATAGCCCACCCGTTTTTGGCTATTTTTCCGCTGGGGGGTTTTGGCACCACAACCTTCGGGCGTTTATTTTTGGGTGTGGCTTTGCCCGCGGCTTATTTTTGGCACCCCGAGGCCCCTCGCAAACTCTCGTCCCATTCTGAGTCCGGCGGACGAAGTTCGCCCGCGCCCCCCACCAAGGCTATAGCCCACCCGTTTTTTGGCCCTTTTTCCGCTGTGGGGTTTTGGCACCACGACCTTCGGGCACTTATTTTTGGTCGCGGCTTTGCCCGCGGCTTATTTTTGGCACCCCGAGGCCCCTCACAACGTCTCGCCCCATTCCGAGACCGGCGGACGAACTTCGCCCGCGCCCCCCACCAAGGCTATAGCCCACCCGTTTTTTGGCCATTTTTCCGCTGGGGGGTTTTGGCACCACAACCTTCGGGCGTTTATTTTTGGGTGTGGCTTTGCCCGCGGCTTATTTTTGGCACCCCGAGGCCCCTCGCAAACTCTCGTCCCATTCTGAGTCCGGCGGACGAAACCGCCGCCGCGCCCCCACCAAGGCTATAGGCCACCCGTTTTTTGGCCCTTTTTCCGCTGGGGGTTTTGGCACCACGACCTTCGGGGGCTTATTTTTGAGCGCGGCTTTGTCAGCGGCTTATTTTTGGCACCCCGAGGCCCCTCGCAAACTGTCGTCCCATTCCGAGTCCGGCGGACGAACTTCGCCCGCGCCCCCCACCAAGGCTATAGCCCACCCGTTTTTTGGCCCTTTTTCCGCTGTGGGGTTTTGGCACCACGACCTTCGGGCACTTATTTTTGGTCGCGGCTTTGCCCGCGGCTTATTTTTGGCACCCCGAGGCCCCTCACAACGTCTCGCCCCATTCCGAGACCGGCGGACGAACTTCGCCCGCGCCCCCCACCAAGGCTATAGCCCACCCGTTTTTTGGCCATTTTTCCGCTGGGGAGTTTTGGCACCACGACCTTCGGGGGCTTATTTTTGGGCGCGGCTTTGTCCGCGGCTTATTTTTGGCACCCCGAACCCCCTCGCAAAGTCTCGCTCCATTCCGAGTCCGGCGGACGAACTTCGGCCGCGCCCCCCACCAAGGCTATAGCCCACCCGTTTTTGGCTATTTTTCCGCTGGGGGGTTTTGGCACCACAACCTTCGGGAGCTTATTTTTGGGTGTGGCTTTGCCCGCGGCTTATTTTTGGCACCCCGAGGCCCCTCGCAAACTGTCGTCCCATTCCGAGTCCGGCGGACGAACTTCGCCCGCGCCCCCCACCAAGGCTATAGCCCACCCGTTTTTTGGCCCTTTTTCCGCTGGGGGGTTTTGGCACCACGACCTTCGGGCACTTATTTTTGGTCGCGGCTTTGCCCGCGGCTTATTTTCGGCACCCCAAGGCTCCTCACAACGTCTCGCCCCATTCCGAGTCCGGCGGACGAACTTCACCCTTGCCCCCCACCAAGGATATAGCCCACCCGTTTTTTGGCTATTTTTCTGCTGGGGGGTTTTGGCACCACGACCTTCGGGCGCGGCTTTGCCCGCGGCTTATTTTTGGCACCCCGAGGCCCCTCACAACGTCTCGCCCAATTCCGAGTCCGGTGGACGAACTTCGCCCGCGCCCCCCACCAAGGCTATAGCCCACCCGTTTTTTGGCCATTTTTCCGCTGGGGGTTTTGGCACCACGACCTTCGGGGGCTTATTTAAGGGCGCGGATTTGTCAGCGGCTTATTTTTTGCACCCTGAGGCCCCTCGCAAAGTCTTGCTCCATTCCGAGTCCGGCGGACGAACTTCACCCTCGCCCCCCACCAAGGCTATAGCCCACCCGTTTTTTGGCCATTTTTCCGCTGGGGGGTTTTGGCACCACGACCTTCGGGGCTTATTTTTGGGCGCGGCTTTGTCCGCGGCTTATTTTTGGCACCCCGAACCCCCTCGCAAAGTCTCGATCCATTCCGAGTCCGGCGGACGAACTTCGGCCGCGCCCCCCACCAAGGCTATAGCCCACCCGTTTTTGGCTATTTTTCCGCTGGGGGGTTTTGGCACCACAACCTTCGGGCGCTTATTTTTGGGCGCGGCTTTGCCCGCGGCTTCTTTTTGGCACCCCGAGGCCCCTCGCAAACTCTCGTCCCATTCTGAGTCCGGCGGACGAACTTCGCCCGCGCCCCCCACCAAGGCTATAGCCCACCCGTTTTTTGGCCCTTTTTCCGCTGGGGGGTTTTGGCACCACGACCTTCGGGCACTTATTTTTGGTCGCGGCTTTGCCCGCGGCTTATTTTTGGCACCCCGAGGCCCCTCACAACGTCTCGCCCCATTCCGAGTCCGGTGGACGAACTTCGCCCGCGCCCCCCACCAAGGCTATAGGCCACCCGTTTTTTGGCCCTTCTTCCGCTGGGGGTTTTGGCACCACGACCTTCGGGGGCTTATTTTTGAGCGCGGCTTTGTCAGCGGCTTATTTTTGGCACCCCGAGGCCCCTCGCAAAGTCTCGCCCCATTCCGAGTCCGGCGGACGAACTTCGCCCTCGCCCCCACCAAGGCTATAGCCCACCCGTTTTTTCGCTATTTTTCCGCTGGGGGGTTTTGGCACCACGACCTTCGGGCGCGGCTTTGCCCGCGGCTTATTTTTGGCACCCCGAGGCCCCTCACAATGTCTCGCCCAATTCCGAGTCCGGCGGACGAACTTCGCCCGCGCCCCCCACCAAGGCTATAGCCCACCCGTTTTTTGGCTCTTTTTCCGCTGTGCGGTTTTGGCACCACGACCTTCGGGCACTTATTTTTGGGCGCGGCTTTTCCCGCGGCTTATTTTCGGCACCCCGAGGCCCCTCACAACGTCTCGCCCCATTCCGAGTCCGGCGGACGAACTTCGCCCGCGCCCCCCACCAGGGCTATAGCCAACCCGTTTTTTGGCCATTTTTCCGCTGGGGGTTTTGGCACCACGACCTTCGGGGGCTTATTTTTGAGCGCGGCTTTGTCAGCGGCTTATTTTTGGCACCCCGAGGCCCCTCGCAAAGTCTCGCCCCATTCCGAGTCCGGCGGACGAACTTCGGCCGCGCTCCCCACCAAGGCTATAGCCCACCCGTTTTTTGGCTATTTTTCCGCTGGGGGGTTTTGGCACCACGACCTTCGGGTGCGGCTTTGCCCGCGGCTTATTTTTGGCACCCCGAGGCCCCTCACAACATCTCGCCCAATTTCAAGTCCGGCGGACGAACTTCGCCCGCGCCCCCCACCAAGGCTATAGCCCACCCGTTTTTTGGCCATTTTTCCGCTGGGGGGTTTTAGCTCCACGACCTTCGGGCGCTTATTTTTGCGCGCGGCTTTGGCCGCAGCTTATTTTTGGCACCCTGAGGCCCCTCACAAAGTCTTGCCCCATTCCGAGTCCGGCGGACGAACTTCGGCCGTGCCCCCCACCAAGGCTATAGCCCACCCGTTTTTGGCTATTTTTCCGCTGGGGGGTTTTCGCACCACAACCTTCGGGCGCTTCTTTTTGGGCGCGGCTTTGCCCGCGGCTTATTTTTGGCACCCCGAGGCCCCTCGCAGACCCTCGTCCCATTCCGAGTCCGGCGGACGAACTTCGCCCGCACCCCCCACCAAGGCTATAGCCCACCCGTTTTTTGGACATTTTTCCACTGGGGGTTTTGGCACCACGACCTTCGGGCGCTTATTTTTGGGCGCTGCATTGTCCGCGGCTTATTTTTGGCACCCCGAACCCCCTCGCAAAGTCTCGCTCCATTCCAAGTCCGGCAGACGAACTTCGGCCGCGCCCCCCACCAAGGCTATAGCCCACCCGTTTTTGGCTATTTTTCCGCTGGGGGGTTTTGGCACCACAACCTTCGGGCGCTTATTTTTGGACGTGGCTTTGCCCGCGGCTTATTTTTGGCACCCCAAGGCCCCTCACAAACTCTCGTCCCATTCCGAGTCCGGCGGACGAACTTCGCCCGCGCCCCCCACCAAGGCTATAGGCCACCCGTTTTTTGGCCCTTCTTCCGCTGGGGGTTTTGGCACCACGACCTTCGGGGGCTTATTTTTGAGCGCGGCTTTGTCAGCGGCTTATTTTTGGCACCCCGAGGCCCCTCGCAAAGTGTCGCCCCATTCCGAGTCCGGCGGACGAACTTCGCCCTCGCCCCCACCAAGGCTATAGCCCACCCGTTTTTTCGCTATTTTTCCGCTGGGGGGTTTTGGCACCACGACCTTCGGGCGCGGCTTTGCCCGCGGCTTATTTTTGGCACCCCGAGGCCCCTCACAATGTCTCGCCCAATTCCGAGTCCGGCGGACGAACTTCGCCCGCGCCCCCCACCAAGGCTATAGCCCACCCGTTTTTTGGCTCTTTTTCCGCTGTGCGGTTTTGGCACCACGACCTTCGGGCACTTATTTTTGGGCGCGGCTTTTCCCGCGGCTTATTTTCGGCACCCCGAGGCCCCTCACAACGTCTCGCCCCATTCCGAGTCCGGCGGACGAACTTCGCCCGCGCCCCCCACCAGGGCTATAGCCCACCCGCTTCTTGGCTATTTTCCCCCCTTGGGGTTTTGGCACCACGACCTTCGGGGCTTATTTTTAGTAGCGGCTTTGTCAGCGGCTTATTTTTGGCACCCCGAGGCCCCTCGCAAAGTCTCGCCCCATTCCGAGTCCGGCGGACGAACTTCGGCCGCGCTCCCCACCAAGGCTATAGCCCACCCGTTTTTTGGCAATTTTTCCGCTGGGGGGTTTTGGCACCACGACCTTCGGGGGCGGCTTTGCCTTGGCTTATTTTGGCACCCGAGGCCCCTCACAACATCTCGCCCAATTTCAAGTCCGGCGGACGAACTTCGCCCGCGCCCCCCACCAAGGCTATAGCCCACCCGTTTTTTGGCCATTTTTCCGCTGGGGGGTTTTAGCTCCACGACCTTCGGGCGCTTATTTTTGCGCGCGGCTTTGGCCGCAGCTTATTTTTGGCACCCTGAGGCCCCTCACAAAGTCTTGCCCCATTCCGAGTCCGGCGGACGAACTTCGGCCGTGCCCCCCACCAAGGCTATAGCCCACCCGTTTTTGGCTATTTTTCCGCTGGGGGGTTTTCGCACCACAACCTTCGGGCGCTTCTTTTTGGGCGCGGCTTTGCCCGCGGCTTATTTTTGGCACCCCGAGGCCCCTCGCAGACCCTCGTCCCATTCCGAGTCCGGCGGACGAACTTCGCCCGCACCCCCCACCAAGGCTATAGCCCACCCGTTTTTTGGACATTTTTCCACTGGGGGTTTTGGCACCACGACCTTCGGGCGCTTATTTTTGGGCGCTGCATTGTCCGCGGCTTATTTTTGGCACCCCGAACCCCTCGCAAAGTCTCGCTCCATTCCAAGTCCCAGAGACGATCTCGCCGCGCCCCACCAAGGCTATAGCCCACCCGTTTTGGCTATTTTTCCGCTGGGGTTTGCTGGCACCACAACCTTCGGGCGCTTATTTTTGGACGTGGCTTTGCCCTTTGGCTTATTTTTGGCACCCCAAGGCCCCTCACAAACTCTCGTCCCATTCCGAGTCCGGCGGACGAACTTCGCCCGCGCCCCCCACCAAGGCTATAGGCCACCCGTTTTTTGGCCCTTCTTCCGCTGGGGGTTTTGGCACCACGACCTTCGGGGGCTTATTTTTGAGCGCGGCTTTGTCAGCGGCTTATTTTTGGCACCCCGAGGCCCCTCGCAAAGTGTCGCCCCATTCCGAGTCCGGCGGACGAACTTCGCCCTCGCCCCCACCAAGGCTATAGCCCACCCGTTTTTTCGCTATTTTTCCGCTGGGGGGTTTTGGCACCACGACCTTCGGGCGCGGCTTTGCCCGCGGCTTATTTTTGGCACCCCGAGGCCCCTCACAACGTCTCGCCCAATTCCGAGTCCGGCGGACGAACTTCGCCCGCGCCCCCCACCAAGGCGATAGCCCACCCGTTTTTTGGCTCTTTTTCCGCTGTGCGGTTTTGGCACCACGACCTTCGGGCACTTATTTTTGGGCGCGGCTTTGCCCGCGGCTTATTTTCGGCACCCCGAGGCCCCTCACAACGTCTCGCCCCATTCCGAGTCCGGCGGACGAAGTTCGCCCGCGCCCCCCACCAAGGCTATAGCCAACCCGTTTTTTGGCCATTTTTCCGCTGGGGGTTTTGGCACCACGACCTTCGGGGGCTTATTTTTGGGCGTGGCTTTGTCAGCGGCTTATTTTTGGCACCCCGAGGCCCCTCGCAAAGTCTCGCCCCATTCCGAGTCCGGCGGACGAACTTCGGCCGCGCTCCCCACCAAGGCTATAGCCCACCTGTTTTTTGGCTATTTTTCCGCTGGGGGGTTTTGGCACCACGACCTTCGGGTGTGGCTTTGCCCGCGGCTTATTTTTGGCACCCCGAGGCCCCTCACAACATCTCGCCCAATTCCGAGTCCGGCGGACGAACTTCGCCCGCGCCCCCCACCAAGGCTATAGCCCACCCGTTTTTTGGCCATTTTTCCGCTGGGGGGTTTTAGCTCCACGACCTTCGGGCGCTTATTTTTGCGCGCGGCTTTGGCCGCAGCTTATTTTTGGCACCCCGAGGCCCCTCGCAAAGTCTTGCCCCATTCCGAGTCCGGCGGACGAACTTCGGCCGCGCCCCCCACCAAGGCTATAGCCCACCCGTTTTTGGCTATTTTTCCGCTGGGGGGTTTTCGCACCACAACCTTCGGGCGCTTCTTTTTGGGTGCGGCTTTGCCCGCGGCTTAGTTTTGGCACCCCGAGGCCCCTCGCAAACCCTCGTCCCATTCCGAGTCCGGCGGACGAACTTCGCCCGCGCCCCCCACCAAGGCTATAGCCCACCCGTTTTTTGGACATTTTTCCGCTGGGGGTTTTGGCACCACGACCTTCGGGCGCTTATTTTTGTGCGCGGCTTTGCCTGCGGCCTATTTTTGGCACCTTGAGGCCCCTCGCAAAGTCTCGCCCCATTCCGAGTCCGGCGGACGAACTTTGCCCGCGCCCCGCACCAAGGCTATAGCCCACCCGTTTTTTGGCCATTTTTCCGCTGGGGGGTTTTGGCACCACGACCTTCGGGTGCTTATTTTTGCGCGCGGCTTTGCCCGCGGCTTATTTTTGGCACCCCGAGGCCCCTCGCAAAGTCTCGCCCCATTCCGAGTTCGGCGGACGAACTTCGGCCGCGCTCCCCACCAAGGCTATAGCCCACCCGTTTTTTGGCTATTTTTCCGCTGGGGGGTTTTGGCACCACGACATTCGGGCGCTTATTTTTGGGCGCGGCTTTGCCCGCGGCTTATTTTTGGCACCTCGAGGCCCCTCGCAAACTCTCATCCAATTCCGAGTCCGGCGGACGAACTTAGCCCGCGCCCCCCACCAAGCCTATAGCCCACCCGTTTTTTGGCCCTTTTTCCGCTGGGGGGTTTTGGCACCACGACCTTCGGGCACTTATTTTTGGTCGCGGCTTTGCCCGCGGCTTATTTTCGGCACCCCGAGGCCCCTCACAACGTCTCGTCCCATTCCGAGTCCGGCGGACGAACTTCACCCTTGCCCCCCACCAAGGATATAGCCCACCCGTTTTTTGGCCATTTTTCCGCTGGGGGGTTCTGGCACCACGACCTTCGGGGGCTTATTTTTGGGCGCGGCTTTGTCCGCGGCTTATTTTTCGCACCCCGAGGCCCCTCGCAAAGTCTCGCCACATTCCGAGTCCGACGGACGAACTTCGCCCGCGCCCCCCTACAAGGCTATAGCCCACCCATTTTCTGGCCATTTTTCCGCTGGGGGGTTTTGGCACCACGACATTCGGGGGCTTATTTTTGGGCGCGGCTTTGCCCGCGGCTTATTTTTGGCACCCCGAGGGCCCTCGCAAAGAATCGCCCCATTCCGAGTCCGGCGGACGAACTTCGCCCGCGCCCCCCACCAAGGCTATAGCCCACCCGTTTTTTGGCCATTTTTCCGCTGGGGGGTTTTGGCACCACGACCTTCGGGCTCTTATTTTTGGGCGCGGCTTTGTCCGCGGCTAATTTTTGGCACCCCGAGGCCCCTCGCAAAGTCTCGCCCCATTCCGAGTCCGGCGGACGAACTTCGCCCCCGCCCCCCACCAAGGCTATAGCCCACCCGTTTTTTGGCTATTTTTCCGCTGGGGGGTTTTGGTACCACGATCTTCGGGCGCTTATTTTTGGGCGCGGCTTTGCCCGCGGCTTATTTTTGGCACCCCGAGGCCCCTCGTAATGTCTAGCCCCATTCCGAGTCCGGCGGACGAACTTCGCCCGCGCCCCCCACCAACGCTATAGCCCACCCATTTTTTGGCCATTTTTCCGCTGGTGGGTTTTGGCACCACGATCTTCGGGCCCTTATTTTCGGGCGCGGCTTTGCCCGCGGCTTATTTTTGGTACCCCGAGGCCCCTCGCAATGTCTCGCCCCATTCCGAGTCCGGCGGACAAACTTCGCCCGCGCCCCCCACCAAGGCTATAGCCCACCCGTTTTTTGGCCATTTTTCCGCTGGAGTGTTTTGGCACCACGAACTTCGGGCGCTTATTTTTGGGCGCGGCTTTGGGCGCAGCCCTTTTTTGGCACCCCGAGGCCCCTCGCAAAGTCTCTCCCCATTCCGAGTCCGGCGGACGAACTTCGCCCGCGCCCCCCACCAAGGCTATAGCCCACCCTTTTTTTGGCCATTTTTCCGCTGGGGGGTTTTGTTACCACAACCTTCGGGCGCTTTTTTTTCGGCGCGGCTTTGTCCACGGCTTATTTTTGGCACCCTGAGGCCCCTGGCAAAGTCTCGCCCCATTCCGAGTCCGGCGGAAGAACTTTGCCCGCGCCCCCCACCAGGGCTATAGCCCACCCGTTTTTTGGCCATTTTTCTGCTGGGGGGTTTTGGCACCACGATATTCGGGTGCTTATTTTTGGGCGCGGCTTTTCCCGCGGCTTATTTGTGGCACCCCGAGGCCCCTCGCAAAGTCTCGCCCCATTCCGAGTCCGGCGGACGAACTTCGCCCGCGCCCCCCACCAAGGCTATAGCCCACCCTTTTTTTTGCCATTTTTCCGCTGGTGGGTTTTAGCACCACGACCTTCGGGAGCTTTTTTTTGGGCGCGGCTTTGTCCACGTCTTATTTTTGGTACCCCGAGGCCCCTCGCAAAGTCTCGGCCCATTCCGAGTCCGGCGGAAGAACTTTGCCCGCGCCCCCCACCAAGGCTATAGCCCACCCGTTTTTTGGCCATTTTTCCGCTGGGTGGTTTTGGCACCACGATCTTCGGGCGCTTATTTTTTGGCGCGGTTTTTGCCGCGGCTTATTTTTGGCACCCCGAGGCCCCTCGCAAAGTCTCGACCCATTCCGAGTCCGGCGGACGAACTTCGCCTGCGCTCCCCACCAAGGCTATAGCCCACCCGTTTTTTGGCTATCTTTCCGCTGGAGGGTTTTGGCACCACGACCTTCGGGCGCTTATTTTTGGGCGCGGCTTTGGCCGCAGCTTGTTTTTGACACCCGAGGCCCCTCGCAAAGTCTCGCCCCATTCCGAGTCCGGCGGACGAACTTCGCCCGCGCCCCCCACCAAGGCTATAGCCCACCCTTTTTTTGGCCATTTTTCCGCTGGGGGGTTTTGGCACCACGACCTTCGGGTGCTTTTTTTTGGGCGCGGCTTTGTCCACGGTTTATTTTTGGTACCCCGAGGCCCCTCGCAAAGTCTCGCCCCATTCCGAGTCCGGCGGAAGAACTTTGCCCGCGCCCCCCACCAAGGCGATAGCCCACCCGTTTTTTGGCCATTTTTCCGCTGGTGGGTTTTGCCACCACGATCTTCGGGCGCTTATTTTTGGGCGCGGTTTTTCCCGCGGCTTATTTTTGGCACCCCGAGGCCCCTCGCAAAGTCTCGCCCCATTCCGAGTCCGGCGGACGAACTTCGCCTGCGCCCCCCACCATGGCTATAGCCCACCCTTTTTTTGGCTATTTTTCCGCTGTGGGGTTTTGGCACCACGATCTTCGGGTACTTATTTTTGGGTGCGGCTTTGCCCGCGGCTTATTTTTAGCACCCCGAGGCCCCTCGCAAAATCTCGCCCCATTCTGAGTCCGGCGGACGATCTTCGCCCGCGCCCCCCACCAAAGCTATAGCCCACCCATTTTTTGGCCATTTTTCCGCTGGGGGGTTTTGGCACCACGACCTTCGGGCGCTTATTTTTGGGCACGGCTTTGCCCACGGCTTATTTTTGGCACCCCGAAGCCCCTCGCAAAGTGTCGGCCCATTCCGAGTCCGGCGGACGATCTTGGCCCGCGCCCTCCACCAAGGCTATAGCCCACCCGTTTTTTGGCCATTTTTCCGCAGGGGGGTTTTGGCACCATGACCTTCGGGCTCTTATTTTTGGGTGTGGCTTTGCCCTCGGCTTATTTTTGGCACCCCGAGGCCCCTCGCAAAGAATCGCCCCATTCCGAGTCCGGCTGATGAACTTCGCCCGCACCCCCCACCAAGGTTATAGCCCACCCGTTTTTTTGCCATTTTTCCGCTGGGGGGTTTTGGCACCACGATCTTTGGGCCCTTATTTTTGGGCGCGGCTTTGTCCGCGGCTTATTTTTGGCACCCCGAGGCCCCTCGCAAAGTCTCGCCCCATTCCGAGTCCGGCGGACGAACTTCGCCCGTGCCCCCCACCAAGGCTATAGCCCACCCTTTTTTTAGCCATTTTTCCGCTGGGGGGTTTTGCCACCACGATCTTCGGGCGCTTATTTTTGGGCGCGGTTTTTCCCGCGGCTTATTTTTGGCACCCCGAGGCCCCTCGCAAATTCTCGCCCCATTCCGAGTCCGGCGGACGAACTTCGCCTGCGCCCCCCACCATGGCTATAGCCCACCCTTTTTTTGGCTATTTTTCCGCTGTGGGGTTTTGGCACCACGATCTTCGGGTACTTATTTTTGGGTGCGGCTTTGCCCGCGGCTTATTTTTAGCACCCCGAGGCCCCTCGCAAAGTCTCGCCCCATTCCGAGTCCGGCGGACGAAGTTGGCCAGCCCCTCCCCCCAAGGCTATAGCCCACCCGTTTTTTGGCCATTTTTCCGCCGGGGACTTTGGGCGCGCCGACCTTCGGGGGGTTATTTTTGGGTGCGACTATGCCCGCGGCCTATTTTTGGCACGCGGAGGCCGCTCGCAAAGTCTCGACCCAGTCCGAGTCCGGCGGACGAAGTTGGCCAGCCCCTCCCCCCAAGGCTATAGCCCACCCGTTTTTTGGCCATTTTTCCGCCGGGGGCTTTGCGTGCGCCGACCTTCGGCGGGTTATTTTTGGGTGCGGCTGTGCCCGTGGCCTATTTTTGGCACGCGGAGGCCGCTCGCAAAGTCTCATCCCATTCCGAGTCCGGCGGACGAAGTTGGCCAGCCCCTCCCCCCAAGGCTATAGCCCACCCGTTTTTTGGCCATTTTTCCGCTGGGGGGTTTGGGCGCGCCGACCTTCGGGTGGTTATTTTTGGGCGCGGCTGTGCCCGCGGCCTATTTTTGGCACGTCGAGGCCGCTCGTAAAGGCTCGCCCCATTCCGCGTCCGGCGGACGAAGTTGGCAAGCCCCTCCCCCCAAGGCTATAACCCACCCATTTTTTGGCCATTTTTCCGCTGGGGGGTTTGGGCGCGCCGACCTTGGGGGGGTTATTTTTGGGCGCGGCTGTGCCCGCGGCCTATTTTTGGCACGCGGAGGCCGCTCGTAACGTCTCATCCCATTCCAAGTCCGGCGGGCGAAGTTGGCCAGCCCTCCCCCCAAGTCTATAGCCCACCCGTTTTTTGGCCATTTTTCTACTGGACGAACTTGGCGCCCCGGCCTTCAGGCAGTTATTTTTGCGCATGGCTGTGCCCGCGGCCTATTTTTCGCACGCGGAGGCCGCTCGAAAAGTCTCGCCCTATTCCGAGTCCGGCAGACGAAGTTGGCCACCCCCTCCCCCCAAGGCTATAGACCACCCGTTCTTTGGCCATTTTTCCGCTGGGGGGTTTGGACGCGCCGACCTTCGGAAAGTTATTTTTGGGCATGGCTGTGACCGCGGCCTATTTTTAGCACGCGGAGACCGTTCGCAATGTCTCGCCCCATTCCGAGTCCGGCGGACGTAGTGGGCCAGCTCCTCCCCCCAAGGCTATAGCCCACCCGTTTTTTGGCCATTTTTCCGCTGGGGGGTTTGGGCGCGCCGACCTTCGGGGGGTTATTTTTGGGCGCGGCTGTGTCCGGGGCCTATTTTTGGCATGCGGAGACCACTCGCAAAGTCTCGCCCCATTCCGAGTCCGGCGGACGAAGTTGGCCAGCCCCTCCCCCCAAGGCTATAGCCCACCCGTTTTTTGGGCATTTTTCCGCTGGACGAACTTAGCGCCCCGGCCTTCCGGCGGTTATTTTTGGGCACAGCTGTCCCCGCGGCCTATTTTTGGCACGCGGAGGCCGCTCGCAAAGTCTCGCCCCATTCCGAGTCCGGCGGACGAAGTTGGCCAGCCCCTCCCCCCAAGGCTATAGCCCACCCGTTTTTTGGCCATTTTTCCGCCGGGGGCTTTGGGCGCGCCGACCTTCGGGGGGTTATTTTTGGGTGCGGCTGTGCCCGCGGCCTATTTTTGGCACGTCGAGGCCGCTCGCAAAGTCTCGCCCCATTCCGCGTCCGGCGGACGAAGTTGGCAAGCCCCTCGCCCCAAGGCTATAACCCACCCGTTTTTTGGCCATTTTTCCGCTGGGGGGTTTGGGCGCGCCGACCTTCGGGGGGTTATTTTTGGGCGCGGCTGTGCCCACGGCCTATTTTCGGCACGGGGAGGCCGCTCGCAACGTCTTATCCCATTCCAAGTCCGGCGGACGAAGTGGGCCAGCCCCTCCCCCCAAGGCTATAGCCCACCCGTTTTTTGGCCATTTTTCTACTGGACGAACTTGGCGCCCTGGCCTTCGGGCAGTTATTTTTGGGCACGGCTGCGCCCGTGGCCTATTTTTCGCACGCGGAGGCCGTTCGCAAAGTCTCGCCCCATTCCGAGTCCGGCGGACGAAGTTGGCCAGCCCCTCCCCCCAAGGCTATAGCACACCCATTTTTTGGCCATTTTTCCGCCGGGGGCTTTGGGTGCGCCGACCTTCCGGGGGTTATTTTTGGGTGCGGCTGTGCCCGCGGCCTATTTTTGGCACATCCAGGCCGCTCGCAAAGTCTCGCCCCATTCCGCGTCCGGCGGACAAAGTTGGCAAGCCCCTCCCCCCAAGGCTATAACCCACGCATTTTTTGGCCATTTTTCCGCTGGGGGGTTTGGGCGCGCCGACCTTCGGGGGGTTATTTTTGGGCGCGGCTGTGCCCGTGGCCTATTTTCAGCATGCGGAAGCCGTTCGCAACGTCTCATCCCATTCCAAGTCCGGCGGACGAAGTTGGCCAGCCCCTCCCCCCAAGGCTATAGCCAACCCGTTTTTTGGCCATTTTTCTACTGGACGAACTTGGCGCCCCGGCCTTCGGGCAGTTATTTTTGGGCACGGCTGTGCCCGCGGCCTATTTATCGCACGCGGAGGCCGCTCGCAAAGTCTCGCCCCATTCCGAGTCTGGCGGACGAAGTTGGCCAGCCCCTCCCCCCAAGGCTATAGCCCACCCGTTTTTTGTCCATTTTTCCGCTGGACGAACTTGGCGTCCCGGCCTTTGGCCAGTTATTTTTGGGTACGGCTTTGGCCATGGCTTATTTTTGGTACCCTGAGGCCCCTCGCAAAGTCTCGCCCCATTCTGAGTCCGGCGGACGAACTTCGTCCGCGCCCCCCACCAACGCTATAGCCCACCCGTTTTTTGGCCATTTTTCCGCTGGGGGGTTTTGGCACCACGACCTTCGGGCTTTTATTTTTGGGCGCGGCTTTGCCCGTGGCTTAGTTTTGGTAACCCGAGGCCCCTCGCAAAGTCTCACCCCATTCCGAGTCCGGCGGACGAACTTCGCCCGCTCCCCCCACCAAGGCTATAGCCCGCCCGATTTTTGGCCATTTTTCCGCTGGGGGGTTTCGGCACCACGACCTTTGGGTGCTTATTTTTGGGTACGGCTTTGCTCGCGGCCTATTTTTGGCACCCTGAGGCCCCTCGGAAAGTCTCGCCCCATTCCGAGTCCGGCGGACGAACTTCGCCCGCTCCCCCCACCAAGGTTATAGCCCACCCGTTTTTTGGCCATTTTTCCGCTGGGGGGTTTTGGCACCACGACCTTCGGGCGCTTATTTTTGGGCGCGGCTTTGCCCACGGCTTATTTTTGGCACCCCGAGGCCCCTCGCAACGTATCGCCCCATTCCGAGTCCGGCGGACGAACTTCGCCCGCGCCCTCCACCAAGGCCATAGCCTACCCGTTTTTTGGCCATTTTTCCGCTGGGGGATTTGGGGACCACGACCGTCGGGCGCTTATTTTTGGGCACGGCTTTCCCCGCGGCTTATTTTTGGCACCCCGAGGCCCCTGGCAAAGTCTCCCCCCATTCCGAGTCCGGCGGACGAAGTTGGCCAGCCCCTCCCCCCAAGGCTATAGCCCACCCGTTTTTTGGCCATTTTTCCGCCGGTGGCTTTGGGTGCGCCGACCTTCGGGGGGTTATTTTTGGGTGCGGCTGTGCCCACGGCCTATTTTTGGCACGCGGAGGTCGCTCGCAAAGTCTCGTCCCATTCCGAGTCCGGCGGACGAAGTTGGCCAGCCCCTCCCCCCAAGGCTATAGCCCACCCGTTTTTTGGCCATTTTTCCGCTGGGGGGTTTGGGCGCGCCGACCTTCGGGTGGTTATTTTTGGGCGCGGCTGTGTCCACGGCATATTTTTGGCATGTCGAGGCCGCTCACAAAGTCTCGCCCCATTCCGCGTCCGGTGGACGAAGTTGGCAAGCCCCTCCCACCAAGGCTATAACCCACCCGTTTTTTGGCCATTTTTCCGCTGGGGTGTTTGGGCGCGCCGACCTTCGGGGGGTTATTTTTGGGCGCGGCTGTGCCCGCAGCCTATTTTCGGCACGCGGAGGCCGCTCGCAGCGTCTCATCCCATTCCAAGTCCGGCGGACGAAGTTGGCCAGCCCCTCCCCCCAAGGCTATAGCCCACCCGTTTTTTGGCCATTTTTCTACTGGACGAACTTGGTGCCCCGGCCTTCGGGCAGTTATTTTTGGGCATGGCTGTGCCCACGGCCAATTTTTCGCACGCGGAGGCCGCTCACAAAGTCTTGCCCCATTCCGAGTCCGGCGGACGAAGTTGGCCAGCCCCTCCCCCCAAGGCTATAGCCCACCCGTTTTTTGGCCATTTTTCCGCTGGACGAACTTGGTGCCACGGCCTTCGGGCAGTTATTTTTGGGCACGGCTTTGGCCGCGGCTTATTTTTGGTACCCCGAGGCCCCTCGCAAAGTCTCACCCCATTCTGAGTCCGGCGGATGAATTTCGCCCGCACCCCCCACCAAGGCTATAGCCCACCCGTTTTTTGGCCATTTTTCCGTTGGGGGGTTTTGGCACCACGACCTTCGGTCTTTTATTTTTGGGCGCGGCTTTGCCCGCGGCTTAGTTTTGGTAACCCGAGGCCCCTCGCAAAGTCTCGCCCCATTCCGAGTCCGGCGGACGAACTTCGCCCGCTTCCCCCACCAAGGCTGTAGCCCACCCGTTTTTTGGCCATTTTTCCGCTGGGGGGTTTTGGCACCACGACCTTTGGGCGCTTATTTTTGGGTAAGGCTTTGCTCGCGGCCTATTTTTGGCACCCCGAGGCCCCTCGGAAAGTCTCGCCCCATTCCGAGTCCGGCGGACGAACTTCGCCCGCTCCCCCCACCAAGGTTATAGCCCACCCGTTTTCTGGCCATTTTTCCGCTGGGGGGTTTTGGCACCACGACCTTCGGGGGCTTACTTTTGGTCGCGGCTTTGTCCGTGGCTTATTTTTGGCACCTCGAGGACCCTCGCAAAGTCTCGCCCCATTCCGAGTCCGGCGGACGCACTTCGCCCGCGCCCACCACCAAGGCTATAGCCCACCCGTTTTTTGGCCATTTTTCCGCTGGGGGGGTTTTGGCACCACGACCTTCGGGGGCTTACTTTTGGTCGCGGCTTTGTCCGCGGCCTATTTTTGGCACCCCGAGGCCCCTCGGAAAGTCTCGCCCCATTCCGAGTCCGGCGGACGAACTTCGCCCGCTCCCCCCACCAAGGTTATAGCCCACCCGTTTTTTGGCCATTTTTCCGCTGGGGGGTTTTGGCACCACGACCTTCAGGCGCTTATTTTTGGGCGCGGCTTTGCCCGCGGCTTATTTTTGGCACCCCGAGGCCCCTCGCAAAGTCTCGCCCCATTCCGAGTCCGGCGGACGAACTTTGCCCGCGCCCCCCACCAAAGCTATAGCCCACCCGTTTTTTGGCCATATTCCGCTGGGGGGTTTTGGCACCACGACCTTCGGGGGCTTATTTTTGGGCGCGACTTTGCCCGCGGTTTATTTTTGGCACCCCGAGGCCCCTCGCAAAGTTTCGCCCCATTCCGAGTCCGGCGGACGAGCTTCGCCCGCGCCCCCCACCAAGACTATACCCCACCCGTTTTTTGGACATTTTTCCGCTGGGGGGTTTTGGTACCACGACCTTCGGGCGCTTATTTTTTGGCGAGGCTTTACCCACGGCTTATTTATCGCATCCCGAGGCCCCTCGCAAAGTCTCGCCGCATTCCGACTCCGTCGGACGAACTTCGCCTACGCGCCCCACCAAGGCTATAGCCCACCCGTTTTTTGGCCATTTTTCCGCTGGGGGGTTTTGGCACCACGACCTTCGGGCGCTTATTTTTTGGCGCGGCTTTACCCGCGGCTTATTTATCGCATCCCGAGGCCCCTCGCAAAGTCTCGCCCCATTCCGAGTCCGGCGGACGAACTTCGCCCGCTCCCCCCACCAAGGCTGTAGCCCACCCGTTTTTTGGCCATTTTTCCGCTGGGGGGTTTTGGCACCACGACCTTTGGGCGCTTATTTTTGGGTAAGGCTTTGCTCGCGGCCTATTTTTGGCACCCCGAGGCCCCTCGGAAAGTCTCGCCCCATTCCGAGTCCGGCGGACGAACTTCGCCCGCGCCCCCCACCAAAGCTATAGCCCACCCGTTTTTTGGCCATTTTTCCGCTGGGGGGTTTTGGCACCACGACCTTCGGAGGCTTATTTTTGGGCTCGGCTTTGCCCGTGGCTTATTTTTGACACCCCGAGGCCCCTCGCAAAGTCTCGCCCCATTCCGAGTCCGGCGGACGCACTTCGCCCGCGCCCACCACCAAGGCTATAGCCCACCCGTTTTTTGGCCATTTTTCCGCTGGGGGGTTTTGGCACCACGACCTTCGGGGGCTTACTTTTGGTCGCGGCTTTCTCCGCGGCCTATTTTTGGCACCCCGAGGCCCCTCGGAAAGTCTCGCCCTATTCCGAGTCCGGCGGACGAACTTCGCCCGCTCCCCCCACCAAGGTTATAGCCCACCCGTTTTTTGGCCATTTTTCCGCTGGGGGGTTTTGGCACCACGACCTTCAGGCGCTTATTTTTGGGCGCGGCTTTGCCCGCGGCTTATTTTTTGCACCCCGAGGCCCCTCGCAAAGTCTCGCCCCATTCCGAGTCCGGCGGACGAACTTCGCCCGCGCCCCCCACCAAAGCTATAGCCCACCCGTTTTTTGGCCATATTCCGCTGGGGGGTTTTGGCACCACGACCTTCGGGTGCTTATTTTTGGGCGCGACTTTGCCCGCGGTTTATTTTTGGCACCCCGAGGACCCTCGCAAAGTTTCGCCCCATTCCGAGTTCGGCTGACGAACTTCCCCCGCGCCCCCCACCAAGACTATACCCCACCCGTTTTTTGGACATTTTTCCGCTTGGGGGTTCTGGCACCACGACCTTTGGGCGCTTATTTTTTGGCGCGGCTTTACCCGCGGCTTATTTATTGCATCCCGAGGCCCCTCGCAAAGTCTCGCCGCATTCCAACTCCGTCGGACGAACTTCGCCTACGCGCCCCACCAAGGCTATAGCCCACCCGTTTTTTGGACATTTTTCCGCTGGGGGGTTTTGGCACCACGACCTTCGGGGGCTTATTTTTTGGCTCGGCTTTGCCCGCGGCTTATTTTTGGCACCCCGAGGCCCCTCGCAAAGTCTCGCCCCATTCCGAGTCCGGCGGACGCACTTCGCCCGCGCCCACCACCAAGGCTATAGCCCACCCGTTTTTTGGCCATTTTTCCGCTGGGGGGTTTTGGCACCACGACCTTCCGGGGCTTACTTTTGGTCGCGGCTTTGTTCGCGGCTTATTTTTGGCACCTCGAGGCCCCTCGCAAAGTCTCGTCCCATTCCGAGTCCGGCAGACGAACTTCGCCCGCGCCCCCCACCAAGGCTATAGCCCACCCGTATTTTGGGTATTTTTCCGCTGGGGGGTTTTGGCACCACGACCTTCGGGCACTTATTTTTGGACGCGGCTTCATCCGCGGCTTATTTTTTGCATCCCGAGGCCCCTCGCAAAGTCTCGTCCCATTCCGAGTCCGTCGGACGAACTTCGCCCGAGCGCCCCACCAAGGCTATAGCCCACCCGTTTTTTGGCCATTTTTCCGCTGGGGGGTTTTGGCACCACGAACTTCGGGGGCTTATTTTTGGGCGTGGCTTTGCCCACGGCTTATTTTTTGCACCCCGAGGCCCCTCGCAACGTCTCGCCCCATTCCGAGTCCGGCGGACGCACTTCGCCCGCGCCCCCCACCAAGGCTATAGCCCACCCGTTTTTGGGCCATTTTTCCGCTGGGGGGTTTTGGCACCACGACCGTCGGGGGCTTATTTTTGGTCGCGGCTTTGCCCGAGGCTTATTTTTGGCACCCCGAGGCCCCTCGCAAAGTCTCGCTCCATTCCGAGTCCGGCGGACGATCTTCGCCTGCACCCCCCATCAAGGCTATAGCCCACCCGTTTTTTGGCCATTTTTCCGCTTGGCGGTTTTGTCACAACGACCATCGGGCGCTTACTTTTGGGCGCGGCTTTGCCCGCGGTTTATTTTTGGCACCCCGAGGCCCCTCACAACGTATCGCCCCATTCCGAGTCCGGCGGACGAACTTCGCCCGCGCCCCCCACCAAGGCCATAGCCCACCCGTTTTTTGGCCATTTTTCCGCTGGGGGATTTTGGGACCACGACCTTCGGGCGCTTATTTTTGGGCACAGCTTTCCCCGCGGCTTATTTTTGGCACCCCGAGGCCCCTCGCAAAGTCTCGCCCCATTCCGAGTCCTGCGGACGATCTTCGCCCGCGCCCCCTACCAAGGCTATAGCCTACCCGTTTTTTGGCAATTTTTCCGCTGGGGGGTTTTGGTACCACGACCTTCGGGCGCTTATTTTTGGGCGCGGGTTTCCCCGCGGCTTATTTTTGGTACCCCGAGGGTCCTCGCAATGTATCGTCCCATTCCGAGTCCGGCGGACGAACTTCGCCCGCGCCCCCCACCGAGGCTATAGCCCACCCGTTTTTTGGCTATTTTTCCACTGGGGGGTTTTGGCACCACGACCTTCCGGCGCTTATTTTTGGGCGTTGCTTTGCCCGCGGCTTATTTTTGGCACCCCGAGGCCCCTCGCAAAGTCTCGCCCCATTCCGAGTCCGGCGGACGAACTTCGCCCGCGCCCCCCACCAAGGCTATAGCCCACCCGTTTTTTGGCCATTTTTCCGCTGGGGGATTTTGGCACCACGACCTTCGGGCGCATATTTTTGGGCGCGGCTTTGTCCGCGGCTTATTTTTGGCACCCCGAGGCCCCTCGCAAAGTCTCGCCCCATTCCGAGTCCGGCGGACGAACTTCGCCCGCGCCCCCCACCGAGGCTATAGCCCACCCGTTTTTTGGCCATTTTTCCGCTGGGGGGTTTTGGCACCACGACCTTTGGGAGCTTATTTTTGGGCGCGGCTTTGCCCGCGGCTTATTTTTGGCACCCCGAGGCCCCTCGGAAAGTCTCGCCCCATTCCGAGTCCGGCGGACGAACTTCGCCCGCGCCCCCCACCAAGGCTATAGCCCACCCGTTTTTTGGCTATTTTTCCACTGGGGGGTTTTGGCACCACGACCTTCCGGCGCTTATTTTTGGGCGTTGCTTTGCCCGCGGCTTATTTTTGGCACCCCGAGGCCCCTCGCAAAGTCTCGCCCCATTCCGAGTCCGGCGGACGAACTTCGCCCGCGCCCCCCACCAAGGCTATAGCCCACCCGTTTTTTGGCCATTTTTCCGCTGGGGGATTTTGGCACCACGACCTTCGGGCGCATATTTTTGGGTACGGCTTTGCTCGCGGCCTATTTTTGGCACCCCGAGGCCCCTCGGAAAGTCTCGCCCCATTCCGAGTCCAGCGGACGAACTTCGCCCGCTCCCCCCACCAAGGTTATAGCCCACCCGTTTTTTGGCCATTTTTCCGCTGGGGGGTTTTGGCACCACGACCTTCGGGAGCTTATTTTTGGGCGCGGCTTTGCCCGCGGCTTATTTTTGGTACCCCGAGGCCCCTCGCAAAGTCTCGCCCCATTCCGAGTCCGGCGGACGAACTTCGCCCGCGCCCCCCACCAAGGCTATAGCCCACCCGTTTTTTGGCCATTTTTCCGCTGGGGGATTTTGGCACCACGACCTTCGGGCGCATATTTTTGGGCGCGGCTTTGCCCGCGGCTTATTTTTGGCACCCCGAGGCCCCTCGCAAAGTCTCGCCCCATTCCGAGTCCGGCGAACGAACTTCACCCGCGACCCCCACCAAGCCTATAGCCCACCCGTTTTTTGGCCATTTTTCCGCTGGGGGGTTTTGGCACAACGACCTTCGGGGGCTTATTTTTGGGCGCGGCTTTGCCCACGGCTTATTTTATACACCCGGAGGCCCCTTGCAAAGTCTCGCCCCATTCCGAGTCTGGCGGACGAGTTTCGCCCGCGCCCCCCACCAAGGCTATAGCCCACCCGTTTTTTGGCCATTTTTCCGCTGGGGGGTTTGGTACCACGACCTTCGGGCGTTTATTTTTGGGCGCGGCTTTGCCCGCCGCTTGTTTTTGGCACGCCGAGGCCCCTCACAAAGTCTCGTCCCATTCCGAGTCCGGCGGACGAACTTCGGCCGCGCTCCCCACCAAGGCTATAGCCCACCCGTTTTTTGGCCATTTTTCCGCTGGGGGGCTTTGGCACCACGACCTTCGGGTGCTTATTTTTGGGTGCGGCTTTGGCCGCGGCTTATTTTTAGCATCCCGAGGCCCCTCGCAAAGTCTCGCCCCATTCCGAGTCCGGCGGACGAACTTCGCCCGCGCCCCCCACCAAGGCTATAGCCCACCCGTTTTTTGGCTATTTTTCCGCTGGGGGGTTTTGGCACCACGACCTTCGGGCGCTTATTTTTGGGCGCGGCTTTGTCCGCGGCTTATTTTTGGCACCCCGAGGCCCCTCACAAAGTCTCGCCCCATTCCGAGTCTGGCGGACAAACTTCGCCCGCGCTCCCCACCAAGGCTATAGCCCACCCGTTTTTTGGCCATTTTTCCGCTGGGGGGTTTTGGCACCACGACCTTCGGGCGCTTATTTTTGGGTGCGGCTTTGGCCGCGGCTTATTTTTGGCATCCCGAGGCCCCTCGCAAAGTCTCGCCCCATTCCGACTCCGGCGGACGAACTTCGCCCGCGCCCCCCACCAAGGCTATAGCCCACCCGTTTTTGTGGCCTTTTTCCGCTGGACGAACTTGGCGCCCCGGCCTCCGGGCGGGTATTTTAGAGCGCGGCTGTGCCCGCGCCCTATTTTTGGCACACGGAGGCATCTCGCAAAGTCTCACGGCATTCCGAGTCCGGCGGACGAAGTGGGCCAGCCCCACCCCCCAAGGCTATAGCCCACCCGTTTTTGTGGCTTTTTCCGCTGGACGAACTTGGCGCCCCGGCCTTCGGGCGGGTACTTTTGGGCGCGGCTGTGCCCGCGGCCTATTTTTGGTACACGGAGGCACCTCGCAAAGTCTCGCGCCATTGCAAGTCCGGCGGACGAAGTTGGCCAGCCCCACCCCCCAAGGCTATATCCCACCCGTTTTTGTGGCCTTTTTCCGCTGGACGAACTCGGCGCCCCGGCCTTCGGCCGGGTATTTTTGGGCGCGGCTGTGCCCGCGACCTATTTTTGGCAAACAGAGGCGCCTCGCAAAGTCTCGCGCCATTCCGAGTCCGGCGGACGAAGTTGGCCAGCCCCACCCCCCAAGGCTATAGCCCCCCCGTTTTTGTGGCCTTTTTCCGCTGGACGAACTTGGCGCCGCAGCCTTCGGGCGGGTATTTTTGGGCAAGTCTGTGCCCGCGGCCTATTTTTGGCACACGGAGGTGCCTCGCAAAGTCTCCTGCAATTCCGAGTTCGGCGGACGAAGTTGGCCAGCCCCACCCCCCAAGGCTATAGCCCACCCGTTTTTGTGGACTTTTTCCGCTGGACGAACTTGGCGCCCCGGCCTTCGGGAGTATTTTTGGTGCGGCTGTGCCCACGACCTATTTTTGGCAAACGGAGGCGCCTCGCAAAGTCTCGCGCCATTCCGAGTCCGGCGGACGAAGTTGGCCAGCCCCACCCCCCAAGGCTATAGCCCCCCCGTTTTTGTGGCCTTTTTCCGCTGGACGAACTTGGCGCCCCGGCCTTCGGGGGTATTTTTGGCGCGGCTGTGCCCGCGACCTATTTTTGGCAAACGGAGGCACCTCGCAAAGTCTCGCGCCATTCCGAGTCCGGCGGACGAAGTTGGCCAGCCCCAACCCCCAAGGCTATAGCCCACCCGTTTTTGTGGCCTTTTTCCGCTGGACGAACTTGGCGCGACGGCCTTCGAACGGGTATTTTTGGGCGCGGCTGTGTCCGCCGCCTATTTTTGGGACACGGAGGCGCCTCACAAAGTCTCGCGCCATTCTGAGTCCGGTGGACGAAGTTGGCCAGCCCCACCCCCCAAGGCTATAGCCCACCCGTTTTTGTGGCCTTTTTCCGCTGGACGAACTTAGCGCCCCGGCCTTCGGGGGTATTTTTGGTGCGGCTGTGCCCGCGACCTATTTTTGGCAAACGGAGGCGCCTCGTAAAGTCTCGCGCCATTCCGAGTCCGGCGGACGAAGTTGGCCAGCCCCACCCCCCAAGGCTATAGCCCACCCGTTTTTGTGGCCTTTTTCCGCTGGACGAACTTGGCGCCCCTGCCTTCGAACGGGTATTTTTGGGCGCGGCTGTGCCCACGGCCTATTTTTGGGACACGGAGGCACCTCGCAAAGTCTCGCGCCATTCCGAGTCTGGCGGACGAAGTGGGCCAGCCCCACCCCCCAAGGCTATAGCCCACCCGTTTTTGTGGCCTTTTTCCGCTGTACGAACTTGGCGCCCCGCTCTTCGGGCGGGTATTTTTGGCCGCGGCTGTGCACGCGGCTTATTTTTGGCACACGGAGGCGCCTTGGAAAGTCTCGCGCCATTCCGACCCCGGCGGACGAAGTGGGCCAGCCCCACCCCCCAAGGCTATGGCCCACTCGTTTTTGTGGCCATTTTCCGCTGGACGAACTTTGCGCCCCGGACTTCGGGCGGGTATTTTTGGCTGCGGCAGTGCCCGCGGCCTATTTTTGGCACACGGAGGGGCCTCGCACAGTCTCGCGCCATTCCGAGTCCGGCGGACGAAATTGGCCAGCCCCACCCCCCAAGGCTATGGCCCACCCGTTTTTGTGGCCATTTTCCGCTGGACGAACTTGGCGCGACGGCCTTCGAACGGGTATTTTTGGGCGCGGCTGTGTCCGCTTCCTATTTTTGGGACACGGAGGCGCCTCACAAAGTCTCGCGGCATTCCGAGTACGGCGGACGAAATTGGCCAGCCCCACCCCCCAAGGCTATAGCCCACCCGTTTTTGTGGCCTTTTTCCGCTGGACGAACTTGGCGCCCCGGCCTTCGGGGGTATTTTTGGTGCGGCTGTGCCCGCGACCTATTTTTGGCACACGGAGGCACCTCGTAAAGTCTCGCGCCATTCCGAGTCCGGCGGACGAAGTCGGCCAGCCCCACCCCCCAAGGCTATAGCCCACCCGTTTTTGTGGCCTTTTTCCGCTGGACGAACTTGGCGCCCCGGCCTTCGGGCGGGTATTTTTGGGCGCGGCTGTGCCCGCGGCCTATTTTTGGCACACGGAGGCACCTCGCAAAGTCTCGCGCCATTCCGAGTCCGGCGGACGAAGTTGGCCAGCCCCACCCCCCAAGGCTATAGCCCCCCCGTTTTTGTGGCCTTTTTCCGCTGGACGAACTTGGCGCCGCAGCCTTCGGGCGGGTATTTTTGGGCAAGTCTGTGCCCGCGGCCTATTTTTGGCACACGGAGGTGCCTCGCAAAGTCTCCTGCAATTCCGAGTTCGGCGGACGAAGTTGGCCAGCCCCACCCCCCAAGGCTATAGCCCACCCGTTTTTGTGGACTTTTTCCGCTGGACGAACTTGGCGCCCCGGCCTTCGGGGGTATTTTTGGTGCGGCTGTGCCCGCGACCTATTTTTGGCAAACGGAGGCGCCTCGCAAAGTCTCGCGCCATTCCGAGTCCGGCGGACGAAGTTGGCCAGCCCCACCCCCCAAGGCTATAGCCCCCCCGTTTTTGTGGCCATTTTCCGCTGGACGAACTTGGCGCCCCGGCCTTCGGGGGTATTTTTGGCGCGGCTGTGCCCGCGACCTATTTTTGGCAAACGGAGGCACCTCGCAAAGTCTCGCGCCATTCCGAGTCCGGCGGACGAAGTTGTCCAGCCCCAACCCCCAAGGCTATAGCCCACCCGTTTTTGTGGCCTTTTTCCGCTGGACGAACTTGGCGCGACGGCCTTCGAACGGGTATTTTTGGGCGCGGCTGTGTCCGCCGCCTATTTTTGGGACACGGAGGCGCCTCACAAAGTCTTGCGCCATTCCGAGTCCGGCGGACGAAGTTGGCCAGCCCCACCCCCCAAGGCTATAGCCCACCCGTTTTTGTGGCCTTTTTCCGCTGGACGAACTTGGCGCCCCGGCCTTCGGGGGTATTTTTGGTGCGGCTGTGCCCGCGACCTATTTTTGGCAAACGGAGGCGCCTCGTAAAGTCTCGCGCCATTCCGAGTCCGGCGGACGAAGTTGGCCAGCCCCACCCTCCAAGGCTATAGCCCACCCGTTTTTGTGGCCTTTTTCCGCTGGACGAACTTGGCGCCCCTGCCTTCGAACGGGTATTTTTGGGCGCGGCTGTGCCCACGGCCTATTTTTGGGACACGGAGGCACCTCGCAAAGTCTCGCGCCATTCCGAGTCTGGCGGACGAAGTGGGCCAGCCCCACCCCCCAAGGCTATAGCCCACACGTTTTTGTGGCCTTTTTCCGCTGTACGAACTTGGCGCCCCGCTCTTCGGGCGGGTATTTTTGGCCGCGGCTGTGTCCGCTTCCTATTTTTGGGACACGGAGGCACCTCACAAAGTCTCGCGGCATTCCGAGTCCGGCGGACGAAATTGGCCAGCCCCACCCCCCAAGGCTATAGCCCACCCGTTTTTGTGGCCTTTTTCCGCTGGACGAACTTGGTGCCCCGGCCTTCGGGGGTATTTTTGGTGCGGCTGTGCCCGCGACCTATTTTTGGCAAACGGAGGCGCCTCGTAAAGTCTCGCGCCATTCCGAGTCCGGCGGACGAAGTTGGCCAGCCCCACCCCCCAAGGCTATAGCCCACCCGTTTTTGTGGCCTTTTTCCGCTGGACGAACTTGGCGCCCCTGCCTTCGAACGGGTATTTTTGGGCGCGGCTGTGTCCACGGCCTATTTTTGGGACACGGAGGCACCTCGCAAAGTCTCGCGCCATTCCGAGTCTGGCGGACGAAGTGGGCCAGCCCCACCCCCCAAGGCTATAGCCCACCCGTTTTTGTGGCCTTTTTCCGCTGTACGAACTTGGCGCCCCGCTCTTCGGGCGGGTATTTTTGGCCGCGGCTGTGCACGCGGCTTATTTTTGGCACACGGAGGCGCCTTGGAAAGTCTCGCGCCATTCCGACCCCGGCGGACGAAGTTGGCCAGCCCCACCCCCCAAGGCTATAGCCCACCCGTTTTTGTGGCCTTTTTCCGCTGGACGAACTTGGCGCCCCGGCCTTCGGGCGGGTATTTTTGGGCGCGGCTGTGCCCGCGGCCTATTTTTGGCACACGGAGGCACCTCGCAAAGTCTCCCGCCATTCCGATTCCGGCGGACGAAGTTGGCAGCCCCAACCCCCAAGGCTATAGCCCACCCGTTTTTGTGGCCTTTTTCCGCTGGACGAACTTGGCGCGACGGCCTTCGAACGGGTATTTTTGGGCGCGGCTGTGTCCGCTTCCTATTTTTGGGACACGGAGGCGCCTCACAAAGTCTCGCGGCATTCCGAGTACGGCGGACGAAATTGGCCAGCCCCACCCCCCAAGGCTATAGCCCACCCGTTTTTGTGGCCTTTTTCCGCTGGACGAACTTGGCGCCCCGGCCTTCGGGGGTATTTTTGGTGCGGCTGTGCCCGCGACCTATTTTTGGCAAACGGAGGCACCTCGTAAAGTCTCGCGCCATTCCGAGTCCGGCGGACGAAGTCGGCCAGCCCCACCCCCCAAGGCTATAGCCCACCCGTTTTTGTGGCCTTTTTCCGCTGGACGAACTTGGCGCCCCGGCCTTCGGGCGGGTATTTTTGGGCGCGGCTGTGCCCGCGGCCTATTTTTGGCACACGGAGGCACCTCGCAAAGTCTCCCGCCATTCCGAGTCCGGCGGACGAAGTTGGCCAGCCCCACCCCCCAAGGCTATAGCCCACCCGTTTTGTGGCCTTTTTCCGCTGGGACGAACTTGGCGCCGCAGCCTTCAGGCGGGTATTTTTGGGCAAGTCTGTGCCCATGGCCTATTTTTGGCACACGGAGGTGCCTCGCAAAGTCTCCTGCACTTCCGAGTTCGGCGGACGAAGTTGGCCAGCCACACCCCCAAGGCTATAGCCCACCCGTTTTGTGGACTTTTTCCATTTGGACGAACTTGGCGCCCGGCCTTGGGGGGTATTTTGGTGCGGCTGTGCCCGCGACCTATGTTTGGCAAACGGAGGCGCCTCGCAAAGTCTCGCGCCATTCCGAGTCCGGCGGACGAAGTTGGCCAGCCCCACCCCCAAGGCTATAGCCCCCGTTTTGTGGCCATTTTCCATTGGGACGAACTTGGCGCCCCGGCCTTCGGGGGTATTTTTGGCGCGGCTGTGCCCGCGACCTATTTTTGGCAAACGGAGGCACCTCGCAAAGTCTCGCGCCATTCCGAGTCCGGCGGACGAAGTTGTCCAGCCCCAACCCCCAAGGCTATAGCCCACACGTTTTTGTGGCCTTTTTCCGCTGTACGAACTTGGCGCCCCGCTCTTCGGGCGGGTATTTTTGGCCGCGGCTGTGTCCGCTTCCTATTTTTGGGACATGGAGGCGCCTCACAAAGTCTCGCGGCATTCCGAGTCCGGCGGACGAAATTGGCCAGCCCCACCCCCCAAGGCTATAGCCCACCCGTTTTTGTGGCCTTTTTCCGCTGGACGAACTTGGCGCCCCGGCCTTCGGGTGGTTATTTTTGGGCGTGGCTGTGTCCGCGGCCTATTTTTCGCACACGGAGGATCCTCGCAAAGTCTCGCGCAATTCCCAGTCCGGCGGACGAAGTTGGCCAGCCCCACCCCCAAAGGCTATAGCCCACCCGTTTTTGTGGCCTTTTTCCGCTGGACGAACTTGGCGCCCCGGCCTTCGGGCGGGTATTTTTGGGTGCGGCTGTGACCGCGGCCTAGTTTTGGCACACGGAGGCCCCTCGCAAAGTCTCGTGCCATTCCGAGTCCGGCGGACGAAGTCGGCCAGCCCCACCCCCCAAGCCTATAGCCCACCCGTTTTTGTGGCCTTTTTCCGCTGGACGAACTTGGCGCCCCGGCCTTCGGGTGGTTATTTTTGGGCGTGGCTGTGTCCGCGGCCTATTTTTCGCACACGGAGGATCCTCGCAAAGTCTCGCGCAATTCCCAGTCCGGCGGACGAAGTTGGCCAGCCCCACCCCCAAAGGCTATAGCCCACCCGTTTTTGTGGCCTTTTTCCGCTGTACGAACTTGGCGCCCCGGTCTTCGGGCCTTTATTTTTGGGTGCGGCTGTGCCCGCTGCCTATTCCCACAGCACACGGGGCCCCTCGTAAAGTCTCACACCATTCCGAGTCTGGCGGGCAAAGTTGGCCAGCCCCACCCCCCAAGGCTATAGCCCACCCGTTTTTGTGGCCTTTTTCCGCTGGACGAACTTGGAGCACCGGCCTTTGGGCTGTTATTTTTGGACGCGGCTGTGCCCACGGCCTATTTTTGGCACACGGAGGCCCCTCGCAAAGTCTCACGCCATTCCGAGTCCGGCGGACGAAGTTGGCCAGCCCCACCCCCCAGGCTATAGCCCACCCGTTTTTGTGACCTTTTTCCGCTGGACGAACTTAGCGCCACGGCCTTCGGGCGGTTAGTTTTGGACGCGGCTGTGCCCACGGCCTATTTTTGGTACACGGAGGCCCCTCGCAATGTCTCGTGCCATTCCGAGTCCGGCGGACGAAGTTGGCCAGCCCCACCCCCCAAGGCTATAGGCCACCCGTTTTTGTGGCCTTTTTCCGCTGGACAAACTTGGCGCCCCGGCCTACGGGTGGCTATTTTTAGCCGCGGCTGTGCCCGCGGAATTTGTTTGGCACACGGAGGCCCCTCGCAAAGTATCGCGCCATTCCGAGTCCGGCGGACGAAGTTGGGCAGCCCCACCCCCAAAGGCTCTAGCCCACCCGTTTTTGTGGCCTTTTTCTGCTGGACGAACTTGGCGCCCCGGCCTACGGGTGGCTATTTTTGGGCGCTTCTGTGCCCGCGGCCTAATTTTGGCACACGGAGGACCCTCGCGAAGTCTCGGGCCATTCCCAGTCCGGCGGACGAAGTTGGCCAGCCCCACCCCACAAGGCTATAGCCCACCCGTTTTTGTGGCCTTTTTCCGCTGGACGAACTTGGCGCCCCGGCCTTCGGGCGGTTATTTTTGGGCACGGCTGTGCCCGCGGCCTACTTTTGGCACACGGAGGACGCTCGTAAAGTCTTGCGCGATTCCCAGTCCGGCGGACGAAGTTGGCCAGCCCCACCCCCCAAGGCTATAGCCCACCCGTTTTTGTGGCCTTTTTCCGCTGGACAAACTTGGCGCCCCGGCCTACGGGTGGCTATTTTTGGCCGCGGCTGTGCCCGCGGAATTTGTTTGGCACACGGAGGCCCCTCGCAAAGTATCGCGCCATTCCGAGTCCGGCGGACGAAGTTGGGCAGCCCCACCCCCAAAGGCTCTAGCCCACCCGTTTTTGTGGCCTTTTTCTGCTGGACGAACTTGGCGCCCCGGCCTACGGGTGGCTATTTTTGGGCGCTTCTGTGCCCGCGGCCTAATTTTGGCACACGGAGGACCCTCGCGAAGTCTCGGGTCATTCCCAGTCCGGCGGACGAAGTTGGCCAGCCCCACCCCCCAAGGCTATAGCCCACCCGTTTTTGTGGCCTTTTTCCGCTGGACGAACTTGGCGCCCCGGCCTTCGGGCGGTTATTTTTGGGCATGGCTGTGCCCGCGGCCTACTTTTGGCACACGGAGGACCCTCGCAAAGTATCGCGCCATTCCGAGTCCGGCGGACCGGTTGGGCGGCCCCACCCCCAAAGGCTCTAGCCCACCCGTTTTTGTGGCCTTTTTCTGCTGGACGAACTTGGCGCCCCGGCCTACGGGTGGCTATTTTTGGGCGCTTCTGTGCCCGCGGCCTAATTTTGGCACACGGAGGACCCTCGCAAAGTCTCGGGTCATTCCCAGTCCGGCGGACGAAGTTGGCCAGCCCCACCCCCCAAGGCTATAGCCCACCCGTTTTTGTGGCCTTTTTCCGCTGGACGAACTTGGCGCCCCGGCCTTCGGGCGGTTATTTTTGGGCACGGCTGTGCCCGCGGCCTACTTTTGGCACACGGAGGACCCTCGCGAAGTCTCGGGTCATTCCCAGTCCGGCGGACGAAGTTGGCCAGCCCCACCCCCCAAGGCTATAGCCCACCCGTTTTTGTGGCCTTTTTCCGCTGGACGAACTTGGCGCCCCGGCCTTCGGGCGGTTATTTTTGGGCATGGCTGTGCCCGCGGCCTACTTTTGGCACACGGAGGCCCCTCGCAAAGTATCGCGCCATTCCGAGTCCGGCGGACGAAGTTGGGCGGCCCCACCCCCAAAGGCTCTAGCCCACCCGTTTTTGTGGCCTTTTTCTGCTGGACGAACTTGGCGCCCCGGCCTACGGGTGGCTATTTTTGGGCGCTTCTGTGCCCGCGGCCTAATTTTGGCACACGGAGGACCCTCGCAAAGTCTCGGGTCATTCCCAGTCCGGCGGACGAAGTTGGCCAGCCCCACCCCCAAAGGCTCTAGCCCACCCGTTTTTGTGGCCTTTTTCTGCTGGACGAACTTGGCGCCCCGGCCTACGGGTGGCTATTTTTGGGCGCTTCTGTGCCCGCGGCCTAATTTTGGCACACGGAGGACCCTCGCGAAGTCTCGGGTCATTCCCAGTCCGGCGGACGAAGTTGGCCAGCCCCACCCCCCAAGGCTATAGCCCACCCGTTTTTGTGGCCTTTTTCCGCTGGACGAACTTGGCGCCCCGGCCTTCGGGCGGTTATTTTTGGGCATGGCTGTGCCCGCGGCCTACTTTTGGCACACGGAGGCCCCTCGCAAAGTATCGCGCCATTCCGAGTCCGGCGGACGAAGTTGGGCGGCCCCACCCCCAAAGGCTCTAGCCCACCCGTTTTTGTGGCCTTTTTCTGCTGGACGAACTTGGCGCCCCGGCCTACGGGTGGCTATTTTTGGGCGCTTCTGTGCCCGCGGCCTAATTTTGGCACACGGAGGACCCTCGCAAAGTCTCGGGTCATTCCCAGTCCGGCGGACGAAGTTGGCCAGCCCCACCCCCCAAGGCTATAGCCCACCCGTTTTTGTGGCCTTTTTCCGCTGGACGAACTTGGCGCCCCGGCCTTCGGGCGGTTATTTTTGGGCACGGCTGTGCCCGCGGCCTACTTTTGGCACACAGAGGACCCTCGCAAAGGTTCGCGCCATTCCGAGTCCGGCGGACGAAGCTGGGCAGCCCCACCCCCAAAGGCTATAGCCCACCCGTTTTTGTGGCCTTTTTCCGCTGGACGAACTTGGCGCCCCGGCCTTCGGGTGGTTATGTTTGGACGCTTCTGTGCCCGCGGCCTAATTTTGGCACACAGAGGACCCTCGCAAAGTCTCGCGCCATTCCCAGTCCGGCGGACGAAGTTGATCAGCCCCACCTCCCAAGGCTATAGCCCACCCGTTTTTGTGGCCTTTTTCCGCTGGACGAACTTGGCGCCCCGGTCTTCGGGTGGTTATTTTTGGGCGTGGCTGTGCCCACGGCCTATTTTTGGCACACGGAGGACCCTCGCGAAGTCTCGCACAATTCCCAGTCCGGCGGACGAAGTTGGCCTGCCCCACCCCCCAAGGCTATAGCCCACCCGTTTTTGTGGCCTTTTTCCGCTGGACGAACTTGGCGCCCTGGCCTTCGGGTGGTTATTTTTGGGCGCGGCTGTGCCCGCGGCCTAATTTTGGCACACAGAGGACCCTCGCGAAGTCTCGCGCCATTCCCAGTCCGGCGGACGAAGTTGATCAGCCCCACCCCCCAAGGCTATAGACCACTCGTTTTTGTGGCCTTTTTCCGCTGGACGAACTTGGCTCCCTGGCCTTGGGGCGGTTATTTTTGGGCGCGGCTGTGCCCGCGGCCTAGTTTTGGCACACGGAGGCCCCTCGCAAAGTCTCGCGCCATTTCGAGTCCGGCGGACGAAGTTGGCCAGCCCCACCCCCCAAGGCTATAGCCCACCCGTTTTTGTGGCCTTTTTCCGCTGGACGAACTTGGCGCCCCAGCCTTCGGGCGGTTATTTTTGGGTGCGGCTGTGCCCGCGGCCTATTTTTGGCATACGGAGGCCCCTTGCAAAGTCTCGCACCATTCCGAGTCCGGCGGACGAAGGTGGCCAGCCGCACCCCCCAAGGCTATAGCCCACCCGTTTTTGTGGCCTTTTTCCGCTGGACGAACTTGGCGCCCTGGCCCACGGGTGGTTATTTTTCACCGCGGCTGTGCCCGCGGCATATTTTTGGCACACGGAGGCCCCTCGCAAAGGTTCGCGCCATTCCGAGTCCGGCGGACGAAGCTGGGCAGCCCCACCGCCAAAGGCTATAGCCCACCCGTTTTTGTGGCCTTTTTCCGCTGGACGAACTTGGCGCCCCGGTCTTCGGGCCTTTATTTTTGGGTTTGGCTATGCCCGCTCCCTATTTTTGGCACACGGAGGCCCCTCGTAAAGTCTCACACCATTCAGAGTCCGGCGGACAAAGTTGGCCAGCCCCACCCCCCAAGGCTATAGCCCACCCGTTTTTGTGGCCTTTTTCCGCTGGACGAACTTGGCGCCCCGGCCTTCGGGTGGTTATTTTTGGACGCGGCTGTGCCCGCGGCCTAATTTTGGCACACGGAGGACCCTCGCGAAGTCTCGCGCCATTCCCAGTCCGGCGGACGAAGTTGGCCAGCCCCACCCCCCAAGGCTATAGCCCACCCGTTTTTGTGGCCTTTTTCCGCTGGACGAACTTGGCGCCCCGGTCTTCGGGTGGTTATTTTTGGACGTGGCTGTGCCCGCGGCCTATTTTTGGCACACGTAGGACCCTCGCGAAGTCTCGCGCCATTCCCAGTCCGGCGGACGAAGTTGGCCAGCCCCACCCCCCAAGGCTATAGCCCACCCGTTTTTGTGGCCTTTTTCCGCTGGACGAACTTGGCGCCCCGGCCTTCGGGTGGTTATTTTTGGGCACGGCTGTGCCCGCGGCCTAATTTTGGCACACGGAGGACCCTCACGAAGTCTCGCGCCATTCCCAGTCCGGCGGACGAAGTTGGCCAGCCCCACCCCCCAAGGCTATAGCCCACCCGTTTTTGTGGCCTTTTTCCGCTGGACGAACTTGGCGCCCCGGCCTTCGGGCGGTTATTTTTGGGTGCGGCTGTGCCCGCGGCCTATTTTTGGCACACGGAGGACCCTCGCGAAGTCTCACACCATTCCTAGTCTGCCGGACGAAGTTGGCCAGCCCCACCCCATAGGCTATAGCCCACGCGTTTTTGTGGCCTTTTTCCGCTGGACGAACTTGGCGCCCCGGCCTTCGGGCATTTATTTTTGGGCGCGGCTGTGCCCACGGCCTATTTTTGGCACACGGAGGACCCTCGCAAAGTCTCGTCCCATTCCGAGTCCGGCGGATGATGTTGGCCAGCCCCTCCCCCCAAGGCTATACTCCCCCCGGCTTTTGGACGGTTATTTTTGGGTGCGGCTGTGCCTGCGGCCTATTCTTGGCACGCGGAGGCTGCTTGCAAAGTCTCACCCCATTACGAGTCCGGCGGACGAAGTTGGCCAGCCCCTCCCCCCAAGGCTATAGCCCACCCGTTTTTTGGCCATTTTTCCGCGGGGGGGTTTGGGCGCGCCGACCTTCGTGGGGTTATTTTTGGGCGCGGCTGTGCCCGCGGCCTATTCTTGGCTCGCGGAGGCTGCTCGCAAAGTCTCGCCCCATTCCGAGTCCGGCGGATGAAGTTGGCCAGCCCCTCCCCCCAAGGCTATAGCCCACCCGTTTTTTGGCCATTTTTCCGCGGGGGGGTTTGGGCGCGCCGACCTTCGTGGGGTTATTTTTGGGCGCGGCTGTGCCCGCGGCCTATTCTTGGCACGCGGAGGCTGCTCGCAAAGTTCCGTCCCATTCCGAGTCCGGCGGATGAAGTTGGCCAGCCCCTCCCCCCAAGGCTATAGCGCACCTGTTTTTTGGCCATTTTTCCGCTGGGGGGTTTGGGAGCGCTGACCTTCGGGGGACTATTTTTGGGCGCGGCTGTGCCCGCGGCCTAATTTTGGCACGCGGAGGCCGCTCACAAAGTCTCGCCCCATTCCGAGTCCGGCGGACGAAGTTGGCCAGCCCCTCCCACCAAGGCTATAGCCCACCCGTTTTCTGGCCATTTTTCCGCTGGACGAACTTGGCGCCCCAGCTTTGGACGGTTATTTTTGGGTGCGGCTGTGCATGCAGTGTATTCTTGGCACGCGGAGGCTGCTCGCAAAGTCTCGCCCCATTCCGAGTCCGGCGGACGAAGTTGGCCAGCCCCTCCCCCCAAGGCTATAGCCCACCCGTTTTTTGGCCATTTTTCCGCGGTGGGGTTTGGGAGCGCCGACCTTTGGAGGGTTATTTTTGGACGCGGCAGTGTCCGCGGCCTATTTTTTGCACGCAGAGGCCGCTCGCAAAGTTTCACCCCATTCCGAGTCCGGCGGACGAAGTGGGCCGGCCCCTCCCCCCAAGGCTATAGCCCACCCGTTTTTTGGCCATTTTTCCGCTGGACGAACTTGGCGCCCTGGCTTTTGGACGGTTATTTTTGGGTGCGGCTGTGCCTGCGGCCTATTCTTGGCACGCGGAGGCTGCTTGCAAAGTCTCGCCCCATTCCGAGTCCGGCGGACGAAGTTGGCCAGCCCCTCCCCCCAAGGCTATAGCCCACCCGTTTTTTGGCCATTTTTCCGCGGGGGGGTTTGGGCGCGCCGACCTTCGTGGGGTTATTGTTGGGCGCGGCTGTGCCCGCGGCCTATTCTTGGCACGCGGAGGCTGCTCGTAAAGTCTCGACCCATTCCGAGTCCGGCGGATGAAGTTGGGCAGCCCTTCCCCCCAAGGCTATAGCCCACCCGTTTTTTGGCCATTTTTCCGCTGGGGGGTTTGGGAGCGCCGACCTTCGGGGGACTATTTTTGGGCGCGGCTGTGCCCGCGGCCTAATTTTGGCACGCGGAGGCCGCTCACAAAGTCTCGCCCCATTCCGAGTCCGGCGGACGAAGTTGGCCAGCCCCTCCCACCAAGGCTATAGCCCACCCGTTTTCTGGCCATTTTTCCGCTGGACGAACTTGGCGCCCCGGCTTTTGGACGGTTATTTTTGGGTGCGGCTGTGCATGCAGCGTATTCTTGGCACGCGGAGGCTGCTCGCAAAGTCTCGCCCCATTCCGAGTCCGGCGGACGAAGTTGGCCAGCCCCTCCCCCCAAGGCTATAGCCCACCCGTTTTTTGGCCATTTTTCCGCGGGGGGGTTTGGGCGCGCCGACCTTCGTGGGGTTATTTTTGGGCGCGGCTGTGCCCGCGGCCTATTCTTGGCACGCGGAGGCTGCTCGCAAAGTCTCGACCCATTCCGAGTCCGGCAGATGAAGTTGGCCAGCCCCTCCCCCCAAGGCTATAGCCCACCCGTTTTTTGGCCATTTTTCCGCTGGGGGGTTTGGGAGCGCCGACCTTCGGGGGGATATTTTTGGGCGCGGCTGTACCCGTGGTATAGTTTTGGCATGCGGAGGCCGCTCGCAAAGTCTCTCGCCATTTCGAGTCCGGCGGACGAAGTTGGCTAGCCCCACCTCCCAAAGCTATAGCCCACCCGTATTTGTGACCTTTTTCCGCTGGACGAACTTGGCGCCCCGGCCTTCGTCGGTGATTTTTGTGCGGCGCTGTGCCCGCGGCCTATTTTTGGCACACGGAGGCGCCTCGCAAAGTCTCGCGCCATACCGAGTCCGGCGGACGAAGTTGGCCAGCCCCGCCCCCCAAGGCTATAGCCCACCCGTTTTTGTGGCCTCTTTCCGCTGGACGAACTTGGCGCCCCGGCCTTCGGGCGGGTATTTTTGGGCGGCTGTGCCCATGCCTATTTTGGCACACGGAGTCGCCTCGCAATGTCTCGCGCCATTCCGAGTCGAGGCGGAAGAAGTTGGCCAGCCCCGCCCCCAAGGCTATAGCCCACACGATTGTGTGGCCTTTTTCCGCTGGACGAACTTGGCGCCCCGGCCTTCGGGCGGGTATTTTTGGGCGCGGCTGTGCCCGCGGCCTATTTTTGGAACACGGAGGTGCCTCGCAAAGTCTCGCGCCATACCGAGTCCGGCGGACGAAGTTGGCCAGCCCCGCCCCCCAAGGCTATAGCCCACCCGTTTTTGTGGCCTCTTTCCGCTGGACGAACTTGGCGCCCCGGCCTTCGGGCGGGTATTTTTGGGCGCGGCTGTGCCCGCGGCCTATTTTTGGCACACGGAGGCGCCTCGCAAAGTCTCGCGCCATACCGAGTCCGGCGGACGAAGTCGGCCGGCCCCGCCCCCCAAGGCTATAGCCCACCCGTTTTTGTGGCCTCTTTCCGCTGGACGAACTTGGCGCCCCGGCCTTCGGGCGGGTATTTTTGGGCGCGGCTGTGCCCGCGGCCTATTTTTGGTACACGGAGGTGCCTCGCAAAGTCTCGCGCCATTCCGAGTCCGGCGGACGAAGTTGGCCAGCCCCGCCCCCCAAGGCTATAGCCCACCCGTTTTTGTGGCCTCTTTCCGCTGGACGAACTTGGCGCCCCGGCCTTCGGGCGGGTATTTTTGGGCGCGGCTGTGCCCGCGGCCTATTTTTGGCACACGGAGGCGCCTCGCAAAGTCTCGCGCCATTCCGAGTTCGGCGGACGAAGTTGGCCAGCCCCGCCCCCCAAGGCTATAGCCCACCCGTTTTTGTGGCCTCTTTCCGCTGGACGAACTTGGCGCCCCGGCCTTCGGGCGGGTATTTTTGGGCGCGGCTGTGCCCGCGGCCTATTTTTGGCACACGGAGGCGCCTCGCAAAGTCTCGCGCCATTCCGAGTCCGGCGGATGAAGTTGCTCAGCCCCGCCCCCCAAGGCTATAGCCCACCCGTTTTTGTGGCCTCTTTCCGCTGGACGAACTTGGCGCCCCGGCCTTCGGGCGGGTATTTTTGGGCGCGGCTGTGCCCGCGGCCTATTTTTGGCACACACGGGCGCCTCGCAAAGTCTCGCGCCATTCCGAGTCCGGCGGACGAAGTTGCTCAGCCCCGCCCCCAAGGCTATAGCCCACCCGTTTTGTGGCCTCTTTCCGCTGGACGAACTTGGCGCCCGGCCTTCGGGCGGGTATTTTTGGCGCGGCTGTGCCCGCGGCCTATTTTTTGGGACACGGAGGCGCCTCGCAAAGTCTCGCGCCATTCCGAGTCCGAGGCGGACGAGTTGGCCAGCCCCGCCCCCAAGGCTATAGCCCACCCGTTTTTATGGCCTTTTACCGCTGGACGAACTTGGCGCCCGGCCTTCGGGCGGGTATTTTGGGCGCGGCTGTGCCCGCGGCCTATTTTTGGCACACGGAGGCGCCTCGCAAAGTCTCGCACCATTCCGAGTCCGGCGGACGAAGTTGGCCAGCCCGCGCCCCAAGGCTATAGCCCACCCGTTTTGTGGCCTCTTTCCGCTGGGACGAACTTCGCGCCCCGGCCTTCGGGCGGGTATTTTTGGGCGCGGCTGTGCCCGCGGCCTATTTTTGGCACACAGAGGCGCCTCGCAAAGTCTCGCGCCATTCCGAGTCCGGCGGACGAAGTTGGCCAGCCCCGCCCCCCAAGGCTATAGGCCACCCGTTTTTGTGGCCTCTTTCCGCTGGACGAACTTGGCGCCCCGGCCTTCGGGCGGGTATTTTTTGGCGCGGCTGTGCCCGCGGCCTATTTTTGGCACACGGAGGCGCCTCGCAAAGTCTCGCGCCATTCCGAGTCCGGCGGACGAAGTTGGCCACCCCCACCCCCAAGGCTATAGCCCACCCGTTTTTGTGGCCTCTTTCCGCTGGACGAACTTGGCGCCCCGGCCTTCGGGCGGGTATTTTTGGGCGCGGCTGTGCCCGCGGCCTATTTTTGGCACACGGAGGCACCTCGCAAAGTCTCGCGCCATTCCGAGTCCGGCGGACAAAGTCGGCCAGCCCCACCCCCCAGGGCTATAGCCCACCCGTTTTTGTGGCCTCTTTCCGCTGGACGAACTTGGCGCCCCGGCCTTCGGGCGGGTATTTTTGGGCGCGGCTGTGCCCGCGGCCTATTTGTGCTCACGGAGGCGCCTCGCAAAGTCTCGCGCCATTCCGAGTCCGGCGGACGAAGTTGCTCAGCCCCGCCCCCCAAGGCTATAGCCCACCCGTTTTTGTGGCCTCTTTCCGCTGGACGAACTTGGCGCCCCGGCCTTCGGGCGGGTATTTTTCGGCGCGGCTGTACCCGCGGCCTATTTTTGGCACACGGAGGCGCCTCGCAAAGTCTCGCGCCATTCCGAGTCCGGCGGACGAAGTGGGCCAGCCCCGCCCCCCAAGGATATAGCCCACCCGTTTTTGTGGCCTCTTTCCGCTGGACGAACTTGGCGCCCCGGCCTTCGGGCGGGTATTTTTGGGCGCGGCTGTGCCCGCGCCCTATTTTTGGCACACGGAGGCGCCTCGCAAAGTCTCGCACCATTCCGAGTCCGGCGGACGAAGTGGGCCAGCCCCGCCCCCCAAGGATATAGCCCACCCGTTTTTGTGGCCTCTTTCCGCTGGACGAACTTGGCGCCCCGGCCTTCGGGCGGGTATTTTTGGGCGCGGCTGTGCCCGCGGCTTATTTTTGGCACACGGAGGCGCCTCACAAAGTCTCGCACCATTCCGAGTCCGGCGGACGAAGTTGCTCAGCCCCGCCCCCCAAGGCTATAGCCCACCCGTTTTTGTGGCCTCTTTCCGCTGGACGAACTTGGCGCCCCGGCCTTCGGGCGGGGAGTTTTGGGCGCGGCTGTGCCCGCGGCCTATTTTTGGCACACGGAGGCGCCTCGCAAAGTCTCGCGCCATTCCGATACAGTCAGAACAAGTAGGCCAGCAACAACCCCAAAGGCTAAAGCACACCGGATTTTGTGGCCTCTTTCCGCTGGACGAACTTGGCGCCCCGGCCTTCGGGCGGGTATTTTTGGGCGCGGCTGTGCCCGCGGCCTATTTTTGGCACACGGCGGCGCCTCGCAAAGTCTCGCGCCATTCCGAGTCCGGCGGACGAAGTTGGCCAGCCCCACCCCCCAAGGCTATAGCCCACCCGTTTTTGTGGCCTCTTTCCGCTGGACGAACTTGGCGCCCCGGCCTTCGGGCGGGTATTTTTGGGCGCGGCTGTGACCGCGGCCTATTTTTGGCACACGGAGGCGCCTCGCAAAGTCTCGTGCCATTCCGAGTCCGGCGGACGAAGTTGCCCAGCCCCGCCCCCCAAGGATATAGCCCACCCGTTTTTGTGGCCGCTTTCCGCTGGACGAACTTGGCGCCCCGGCCTTCGGGCGGGTATTTTTGGGCGCGGCTGTGCCCGCGGCCCTTTTTTGGCACACGGAGGCGCCTCGCAAAGTCTCGCGCCATTCCGAGTCCGGCGGACGAAGTTGCTCAGCCCCGCCCCCCAAGGCTATAGCCCACCCGTTTTTGTGGCCTCTTTCCGCTGGACGAACTTGGCGCCCCGGCCTTCGGGCGGGGATTTTTTGGCGCGGCTTTGCCCGCGGCCTATTTTTGGCACACGGAGGCGCCTCGTAAAGTCTCGCGCCATTCCGAGTCCGGCGGACGAAGTTGGCCAGCCCCCCCCCCCAAGGCTATAGCCCACCCGTTTTTGTGGCCTCTTTCCGCTGGACGAACTTGGCGCCCCGGCCTTCGGGCGGGGATTTTTTGGCGCGGCTTTGTCCGCGGCCTATTTTTGGCACACGGAGGCGCCTCGTAATGTCTCGCGCCATTCCGAGTCCGGCGGACGAAGTTGGCCAGCCCCGCCCCCCAAGGCTATAGCCCACCCTTTTTTGTGGCCTCTTTCCGCTGGACGAACTTGGCGCCCCGGCCTTCGGGCGGGTATTTTTGGGCGCGGCTGTGCCCGCGGCCTATTTTTGGCACACGGAGGCGCCTCGCAAAGTCTCGCGCCATTCCGAGTCCGGCGGACGAAGTTGGCCAGCCCCCACCCCCAAGGCTATAGCCCACCCGTTTTTGTGGCCTCTTTCCGCTGGACGAACTTGGCGCCCCGGCCTTCGGGCGGGTATTTTTGGGCGCGGCTGTGCCCGCGGCCCTTTTTTGGCACACGGAGGTGCCTCGCAAAGTCTCGCGCCATTCCGAGTCCGGCGGACGAAGTTGCTCAGCCCCGCCCCCCAAGGCTATAGCCCACCCGTTTTTGTGGCCTCTTTCCGCTGGACGAACTTGGCGCCCCGGCCTTCGGGCGGGTATTTTTGGGCGCGGCTGTGCCCGCGGCCTATTTTTGGCACACGGAGGCGCCTCGTAAAGTCTCGCGCCATTCCGAGTCCGGCGGACGAAGTTGGCCAGCCCCGCCCCCCAAGGCTATAGCCCACCCGTTTTTGTGGCCTCTTTCCGCTGGACGAACTTGGCGCCCCGGCCTTCGGGCGGGTATTTTTGGGCGCGGCTGTGCCCGCGGCCTATTTTTGGCACACGGAGGCGCCTCGCAAAGTCTCGCGCCATTCCCAGTCCGGCGGACGAAGTTGGCCAGCCCCGCCCCCCAAGGCTATAGCCCAACCGTTTTTGTGGCCTCTTTCCGCTGGACGAACTTGGCGCCCCGGCCTTCGGGCGGGGATTTTTTGGCGCGGCTTTGCCCGCGGCCTATTTTTGGCACACGGAGGCGCCTCGCAAAGTCTCGCGCCATTCCGAGTCCGGCGGACGAAGTTGGCCAGCCCCGCCCCCCAAGGCTATAGCCCACCCGTTTTTGTGGCCTCTTTCCGCTGGACGAACTTGGCGCCCCGGCCTTCGGGCGGGTATTTTTGGGCGCGGCTGTGCCCGCGGCCCTTTTTTGGCACACGGAGGTGCCTCGCAAAGTCTCGCGCCATTCCGAGTCCGGCGGACGAAGTCGGCCAGCCCCACCCCCCAGGGCTATAGCCCACCCGTTTTTGTGGCCTCTTTCCGCTGGACGAACTTGGCGCGCCGGCCTTCGGGCGGGTATTTTAGGCGCGGCTGTGCCCGGCTGGCCTATTTTTGGCACACGGAGGCGGCTCGCAAAGTCTCGCCATTCCGAGTCCGGCGGACGAAGTTGGCCAGCCCCGCCCCCCAAGGATATAGCCCACCCGTTTATATGGCCTCTTTCCGCTGGACAAACTTGGCGACCCGGCCTTCGGGCGGGTATTTTTGGGCGCGGCTGTGCCCGCGGCCTATTTTTGGCACACGGAGGCGCCTTGCAAAGTCTCGCGCCATTCCGAGTCCGGCGGACGAAGTTGCTCAGCCCCGCCCCCCAAGGCTATAGCCCACCCGTTTTTGTGGCCTCTTTCCGCTGGACGAACTTGGCGCCCCGGCCTTCGGGCGGGGATTTTTTGGCGCGGCTTTGCCCGCGGCCTATTTTTGGCACACGGAGGCGCCTCGCAAAGTCTCGCGCCATTCCGAGTCCGGCGGACGAAGTTGGCCAGCCCCGCCCCCCAAGGCTATAGCCCACCCGTTTTTGTGGCCTCTTTCCGCTGGACGAACTTGGCGCCCCGGCCTTCGGGCGGGTATTTTTGGGCGCGGCTGTGCCCGCGGCCTATTTTTGGCACACGGAGGCGTCTCGCAAAGTCTCGCGCCATTCCCAGTCCGGCAGACGAAGTTGGCCAGCCCCGCCCCCCAAGGCTATAGCCCAACCATTTTTGTGGCCTCTTACCGCTGGACGAACTTGGCGCCCCGGCCTTCGGGCGGGTATTTTTGGGCGCGGCTGTGCCCGCGGCCTATTTTTGGCACACGGAGGCGCCTCGCAAAGTCTCGCGCCATTCCGAGTCAGGCGGACGAAGTTGCTCAGCCCCGCCCCCCAAGGCTATAGCCCACCCGTTTTTGTGGCCTCTTTCCGCTGGACGAACTTGGCGCCCCGGCCTTCGGGCGGGAATTTTTGGGCGCGGCTGTGCCCGCGGCCTATTTTTGGCACACGGAGGCGCCTCGCAAAGTCTCGCGCCATTCCGAGTCCGGCGGACGAAGTTGGCCAGCCCCGCCCCCCAAGGCTATAGCCCACCCGTTTTTGTGGACTCTTACCGCTGGACGAACTTGGTGCCCCGGCCTTCGGGCGGGTATTTTTGGGCGCGGCTGTGTCCGCGGCCTATTTTTGGCACACGGAGGCGCCTCGCAAAGTCTCGCGCCATTCCGAGTCCGGCGGACGAAGTTGCTCAGCCCCGCCCCCCAAGGCTATAGCCCACCCGTTTTTGTGGCCTCTTTCCGCTGGACGAACTTGGCGCCCGGCCTCAAGGCGGGTATTTTTGAGGGCGCGGCTGTGCCGCGGCTCATTTTTTGTCACACGGACGCGCCTCGCAAAGTCTCGCGCCATTCCGAGTCCGGCGGACGAAGTTGGCCAGCCCCGCCCCCCAAGGCTATACCCCACCCGTTTTTGTGGCCTCTTTCCGCTGGACGAACTTGGCGCCCCGGCCTTCGGGCGGGTATTTTTGGGCGCGGCTGTACCCGCGGCCTATTTTTGGCAAACAGAGGCGCCTCGCAAAGTCTCGCGCCATTCCGAGTCCGGCGGACGAAGTTGGCCAGCCCCGCCCCCCAAGGATATAGCCCGCCCGTTTTTGTGGCCTCTTTCCGCTGGACGAACTTGGCGCCCCGGCCTTCGGGCGGGTATATTATTTTATGGGTATTTTTGGGCGCGGCTGTTCCCCGCGGCCTATTTTTGGCACACGGGCGCCTGCAAAGTCTCGCGCCATTCCGAGTCCGGGCGGACAGAGTTGCTCAGCCCCGCCCCCCAAGGCTATAGCCCACCCGCTTTTTGTGGCCTCTTTCCGCTGGACCAGACTTGGCGCCCGGCCTTCGGGCGGGTATTTTGGGCGCGGCTGTGCTCAAGGCCTATTTTTTGCACACGGAGGCGCCTCGCAAGTCTCGCGCCATTCCCCGAGTCCGAAGGACGAAGTTGGCCAGCCCCACCCCCAAGGCTATAGCCCACCTGCTTTTGTGGCCTCTTTCCGCTGGACGAATCTTGCGCCCGGCTTCGGGCGGGTATTTTTGGCGTGGCTGTGCCCGCGGACCATTTTTGGCACACGGAGGCGCCTCACAAAGTCTCGCGCCATTCCGAGTCCGCGCGGACGAGTGGGCCAGCCTCGCCCCCAAGGCTATCGCCCACCCGCCCTTGTGGCCTCTTTCCGCTGGACGAACTTGGCTCCCCTGCCTTCGAGGCGGGTATTTTTGGGCCAGCGGCTGTGCCCGCGGCCTATTTTTGGCACACGAGGCGCTCAGAAAGTATCACGCCATTCCGAGTCCGCGGATGAAGTTGGCCAGCCCCGCCCCAAGGCTATAGCCCACCTGCTTCGTGGCCTCTTTCCGCTGATTCGGTCTTGGCTCCCCGGGCTTCGGGCGGGTATTTTGGGCGCGGCTGTGCCGGCCTATTTTTGGCACACGGAGGCGCCTCGTAAAGTCTCGCGCCATTCCGAGTCCGCGGACCGAGCTGGCCAGCCCCGCCCCCCAAGGCTATAGCCCACCTCGCTTTTGTGGCCTCTTTCCGCTGGACGAGACCTTGGCGCCCCCGGCCTTCGGGCTGGTATTTTTGGCGCTGCTGTGCCCGCTGCCTATTTTTGGCACACGGAGGCGCCTGCGCAAAGTCTCGCGCCATTCCGAGTCCGGGGCGGACGACGGCTGGCCAGCCCCCACCCCCAAGGCTATAGCCCACCCGTTTTGTGGCCTCTTTCCGCTGGGACGAATTTGGCGCCCGGCCTTCGGGCGGGACATTTTGGCGCGGCTGTGTCCGCGGCCTATTTTTGGCACACGGAGGCGCCTCGCAAAGTCTCGCGCCATTCCCGAGTCCGGCGGACGAAGCTGTTCAGCCCCGCCCCCAAGGCTATAGCCCACCGTTTTTGTGGCCTCTTTCGCTGGACGAGACTTGGCGCCCGGCCTTCGAGCGGGTATTTTTGGGCGCGGCTGTTCCACGCGGCCTATTTTTAGCACACGGAGGCGCCTCGCAGTCTCGCGCGCCATTCCGAGTCCGGCGGACGAGTTGCTCGGGCCCCGCCCCGAGCGCCACATAGCCCACGCGTTTTTGTAGCCTCTTTCCGCTGGGCGACCCTGGCGCCCGGCCTTCGGGCGGGTATTTTCAGGCGCGGCTGTGCCCGCGTCTTTGCCCACTGCACGGAGGCGCCTCGCAAAGTCTCGCGCCATTCGAAGGTCCGGCCCTGACGAGTTGGCCAGCCCCACCCCCCAAGGCTATAGCCCACCCGTTTTGTAGCCTCTTTCCGCTGGCTGGACTTGGCGCCCGGCCTTCGCGGCGGTGACATATTTAACACGCGGCTGTGCCCTTGGCCTATTTTTGGCACACACGGAGGCGCCTCGCAAAGTCTCGCGCGCCATTCCGAGTCGGTAGAGACGAAGTTAGCCAGCCCCGCCTCCTGCTGCTATAGCCCACCCGCTTTTTTGTGGCCTCTTTCCGCTGGACAGACTTGGCGCCCTGCCTTCGGCGGGTGGATTTGGGCGCGGCTGTGCCCGCGGCCTATTTTGCTTCACGGAGGCGCCTCGCGAGTCTCACGCCATTCAAGATCCCGAGCGAGGCGAGATTAGCCAGCCGCCCGCCCTGCTGATATAGCCCGCCTGCCAGGCCTCTTTCCGCTTGGACGACCCTTGCCCGGCCTCAAGTGGGAGGAGTTTTGGGCGCGGCTGTTCCCGCGTCATTTTTGGCACATTTGAGGCTTTCGCAAAGTCTCGCGCCATTCCGAGTCCGGGCGGACGAAGTTGGCCAGCCCCGCCCCCAAGGCTATAGCCCACCCGGTTTTGTGGCCTTTTTCCGCTGGACGAAATTGGCGCCCCGGCCTTGGGGCGGGTATTTTTTTGGCGCGGCTGTGCCCGCGGCCTATTTTTGGCACACGGAGGCGCCTCGCAAAGTCTGGCGCCATTCCGAGTCCGGCGGACGAAGTTGGCCAGCCCCACCCCCCAAGGCTATAGCCCACCCGTTTTTGTGGCCTCTTTCCGCTGGACGAATCTGGCGCCCGGCCTTCGGGCGGGTATTTTTGGGCGCGGCTGTGCCCGCGGCCTATTTTTGGCACACGGAGGCGCCGCAAAGTCTCGCGCCATTCCGAGTCCGGGCGGACGGTTGGCCAGCCCCGCCCCCAAGGCTATAGCCCACCCGCTTTTGTGGCCTCTTTCCGCTGGACGATCTTGGCGCCCGGCCTTCGGGCGGGTATTTTGGGCGCTGGCTGTGCCTGGGTGGGTCACATTTTTACATTACTTGAGGCGCTGCAAAGTCTCGCTGGCTATTCCAGTCCGGCGGACGAAGCTGCTTCAGCCCCCGCCCCAAGGCTATAGCCCACCCGCTTTGTGGCCTCTTCCGCTGGACGATCCTGTTTCCGGCTCGGGCGGTATTTTTGGGCGCGGCTGTGTCCTCAAGGTCTATTTTTTGGCACACTGAGGTGCTCCTGAAGTCTCGCGCTTTCATTCCGAGTCCAAGGACTTGGTTGGCCAGCCCCGCCCCAAGGCCATAGCCCACCCGCTTTTGTGGCCTCTTCGCTGGACGATCTCGGGCGCCCCGGGCCCTTCGGGCGAGATTCGGCGCGGCTGTGCCCGCTGCCTTATTTTTGGCACACGGAGGCGCCCGCAAAGTCTCGCGCCATTCCGGAGTCCGGCGACGGTTGGCCAGCCCCCACCCCAAGGCTATAGGCCACCCGCTTTGTGGCCTCTTTCCGCTGACGTCTTGGCGCCCGGCCTCGGGCGGGTATTTTGGGCGCGGCTGTGCCCCGGTCTATTTTTGGCACACGGAGGCGCCGCAAAGTCTCGCGCCATTCCGAGTCCGCGGGACGGTTGGCCAGCCCCCCCCCAAGGCTATAGCCCACCCGCTTTTGTGGCCTCTTTCCGCTGGACGATCTTGGCGCCCGGCCTTCGGGCGGGTATTTTTGGGCGCGGCTGTGCCCGCGCCTATTTTTGGCACACGGAGGCGCTCGCAAAGTCTCGCGCCATTCCGAGTCCGCGGACGGTTGGCCAGCCCCACCCCCAAGGCTATAGCCCACCCGCTTTTGTGGCCTCTTTCCGCTGGACGAACTTGGCGCCCGGCCTTCGGGCGGGTATTTTGGGCGCGGCTGTGCCCGCGGCCTATTTTTGGCACACGGAGGCGCCTCGCAAAGTCTCGCGCCATTCCGAGTCCGGCGGACGGTTGGCCAGCCCCCGCCCCAAGGCTATAGCCCACCCGCTTTTGTGGCCTCTTCGCTGGACGATCTTGGCGCCCGGCCTTCGGGCGGGTATTTTTGGCGCGGCTGTGCCCGCGCCTATTTTTGGCACACGGAGGCGCCGCAAAGTCTCGCGCCATTCCGAGTCCGCGGACGAAGTTGGCCAGCCCCGCCCCCAAGGCTATAGCCCACCTGCTTTTGTGGCCTCTTTCCGCTGGACGAACTTGGCGCCCGGCCTTCGGGCGGGTATTTTTGGCGCGGCTGTGCCCGCGGCCTATTTTTGGCACACGGAGGCGCCTCGCAAAGTCTCGCGCCATTCCGAGTCCGCGGACGGTTGGCCAGCCCCGCCCCCAAGGCTATAGCCCACCCGCTTTTGTGGCCTCTTTCCGCTGGACGATCTTGGCGCCCGGCCTTCGGGCGGGTATTTTGGGCGCGGCTGTGCCCGCTGCCTATTTTTGGCACACGGAGGCGCCGCAGTCTCGCGCCATTCCGAGTCCGGGCGGACGGTTGGCCAGCCCCACCCCCAAGGCTATAGCCCACCCGCTTTTGTGGCCTCTTTCCGCTGGACGATCTTGGCGCCCGGCCTTCGGGCGGGTATTTTGGGCGCGGCTGTGCCCGCGGCCTATTTTTGGCACACGGAGGCGCTCGCAAAGTCTCGCGCCATTCCGAGTCCGCGGACGGTTGGCCAGCCCCACCCCCAAGGCTATAGCCCACCCGCTTTTGTGGCCTCTTTCCGCTGGACGATCTTGGCGCCCGGCCTTCGGGCGGGTATTTTTGGGCGCGGCTGTGCCCGCGGCCTATTTTTGGCACACGGAGGCGCCGCAAAGTCTCGCGCCATTCCGAGTCCGGGCGGACGGCTGGCCAGCCCCACCCCCAAGGCTATAGCCCACCCGCTTTTGTGGCCTCTTTCCGCTGGACGATCTTGGCGCCCGCCTTCGGGCGGGTATTTTTGGCGCGGCTGTGCCCGCGGCCTATTTTTGGCACACGGAGGCGCCTCGCAAAGTCTCGCTCCGAACGGAGTCCGGCGGGCGAAGTGGGCCAGCCCCACCCCCCACGGCTATCGCCCACCCGATTGTGTGGCCTCTTTCCGCTGTACTACCCTGGCGCCCCGGGCTCCGTGGGGGTATTTTTGGGCGCGGCTGTGCCCGCGGCCTATTTTTGGCACACGGAGGCGCCTCGCAAAGTCTCGCGCCATTCCGAGTCCGGCGGACGGTTGGCCAGCCCACCCCCAAGGCTATAGCCCACCCGCTTTTGTGGCCTCTTTCCGCTGGACGATCTTGGCGCCCGGCCTTCGGGCGGGTATTTTTGGGCGCGGCTGTGCCCGCGGCCTATTTTTGGCACACGGAGGCGCTCGCAAAGTCTCGCGCATTCCGAGTCCGGGCGGACGGTTGGCCAGCCCCCACCCCCAAGGCTATAGCCCACCCGCTTTTGTGGCCTCTTTCCGCTGGACGAACTTGGCGCCCGGCCTTCGGGCGGGTATTTTTGGGCGCGGCTGTGCCCGCGGCCTATTTTTGGCACACGGAGGCGCTCGCAAAGTCTCGCGCCATTCCGAGTCCGGGCGGACGGTTGGCCAGCCCCACCCCCAAGGCTATAGCCCACCCGCTTTTGTGGCCTCTTTCCGCTGGACGAACTTGGCGCCCGGCCTTCGGGGGTATTTTGGGCGCGGCTGTGCCCGCGGCCTATTTTTGGCACACGGAGGCGCCTCGCAAAGTCTCGCGCCATTCCGAGTCCGCGGACGGTTGGCCAGCCCCCACCCCCAAGGCTATAGCCCACCCGCTTTTGTGGCCTCTTTCCGCTGGACGATCTTGGCGCCCGCCTTCGGGCGGGTATATTTTGGGCGCGGCTGTGCCCGCGGCCTATTTTTGGCACACGGAGGCGCGCCGCAAAGTCTCGCGCCATTCCGAGTCCGGCGGACGAAGTTGGCCAGCCCCCCACCCCCAAGGCTATAGCCCACCCGCTTTTGTGGCCTCTTTCCGCTGGACGATCTTGGCGCCCGCCTTCGGGCGGGTATTTTGGGCGCGGCTGTGTGCGCGGCGTCTATTTTTGGCACACGGAGGCGCCTCGCAAAGTCTCGCGCCATTCCGAGTCCGCGGACGGTTGGCCAGCCCCACCCCCAAGGCTATAGCCCACCCGCTTTTGTGGCCTCTTTCCGCTGGACGATCTTGGCGCCCGGCCTTCGGGGGGTATATTTTGGGCGCGGCTGTGCCCGCGGCCTATTTTTGGCACACGGAGGGGCCTCGCAAAGTCTCGCGCCATTCCGAGTCCGCGGCGGACGGTTGGCCAGCCCCACCCCCAAGGCTATAGCCCACCCGCTTTTGTGGCCTCTTTCCGCTGGACGATCTTGGCGCCCGCCTTCGGGCGGGTATTTTTGGCGCGGCTGTGCCCGCGGCCTATTTTTGGCACACGGAGGCGCTCGCAAAGTCTCGCGCCATTCCGAGTCCGCGGACGGTTGGCCAGCCCCACCCCCAAGGCTATAGCCCACCCGCTTTTGTGGCCTCTTTCCGCTGGACGAACTTGGCGCCACGGCCTTCGGGCGGGTATTTTTGGGCGCGGCTGTGCCCGCGGCCTATTTTGGCACACGGAGGCGCCTCGCAGTCTCGCGCCATTCCGAGTCCGGCGGACGGTTGGCCAGCCCCCCCCCCCAAGGCGATAGCCCACCCGGTTTTGGGCCTCTTTCCGCTGGACGAACTTGGCGCCGCGGCCTTCGGGTGGGTATTTTTGGCGCCTGATATGCCCTCTGCCAATTTTTGGAACACTAAGGCGACTCGAAAAGTCTCGCGCCATTCCGAGTCCGGCGGACGAAGTTGGCCAGCCCCGCCCCCCAAGGCTATAGCCCACCCGGTGTTGTGGCCGGTGTCCGCTGGACGGGCTTGGCGCCCGGCCTTCGGGCGGGTCTTTTTGGTCGCGGCTGTGCCCGCGGCCTATTTTTTGCACACGGAGGCGCTCGCAAAGTCTCGCGCCATTCCGAGTCCGCGGACGGTTGGCCAGCCCCACCCCAAGGCTATAGCCCACCCGCTTTTGTGGCCTCTTTCCGCTGGACGAACTTGGCGCCCGGCCTCGGGCGGGTATTTTGGGCGCGGCTGTGCCCGCGTCTATTTTTGGCACACGGAGGCGCCTCGCAAAGTCTCGCGCCATTCCGAGTCCCGCGGACGGTTGGCCAGCCCCACCCCCAAGGCTATAGCCCACCCGCTTTTGTGGCCTCTTTCCGCTGGACGATCTTGGCGCCCGCCTTCGGGCGGGTATTTTTGGCGCGGCTGTGCCCGCGGCCTATTTTTGGCACACGGAGGCGCCGCAAAGTCTCGCGCCATTCCGAGTCCGGCGGACGGTTGGCCAGCCCCGCCCCAAGGCTATAGCCCACCCGCTTTTGTGGCCTCTTTCCGCTGGACGAACTTGGCGCCCGCCTTCGGGCGGGTATTTTGGGCGCGGCTGTGCCCGCGGCCTATTTTTGGCACACGGAGGCGCGCCTCAAAGTCTCGCGCCATTCCGAGTCCGGGCGGACGGTTGGCCAGCCCCACCCCCAAGGCTATAGCCCACCCGCTTTTGTGGCCTCTTTCCGCTGGACGATCTTGGCGCCCGGCCTTCGGGCGGGTATTTTTGGCGCGGCTGTGCCCGCGCCTATTTTTGGCACACGGAGGCGCCTCGCAAAGTCTCGCGCCATTCCGAGTCCGCGCGGACGGTTGGCCAGCCCCACCCCCAAGGCTATAGCCCACCCGCTTTTGTGGCCTCTTTCCGCTGGACGATCTTGGCGCCCGGCCTCGGGCGGGTATTTTTGGGCGCGGTGCTCGCGGCCTATTTTTGGCACACGGAGGCGCCGCAAAGTCTCGCGCCATTCCGAGTCCGCGGACGGTTGGCCAGCCCCACCCCCAAGGCTATAGCCCACCCGCTTTTGTGGCCTCTTTCCGCTGGACGAACTTGGCGCCCCGGCCTTCGGGCGGGTATTTTTGGGCGGCTGTGCCCCGCGCGCCTATTTTTGGCACACGGAGGCGCTCGCAAAGTCTCGCCATTCCGAGTCCGCGGACGGTTGGCCAGCCCCCGCCCCAAGGCTATAGCCCACCCGCTTTTGTGGCCTATTTCCGCTGGACGATCTTGGCGCCCCGGCCTTCGGGCGGGTATTTTTGGGCGCGGCTGTGCCCGCGGCCTATTTTTGGCACACGGAGGCGCCTCGGAAAGTCTCACGCCATTCCGAGTCCGGCGGACGAAGTTGGCCAGCCCCGCCCCAAAGCTATAGCCCACCCGTTTTTGTGGCCTCTTTCCGCTGGACGAACTTGGCGCCTGCCTTCGGGGGGGTAATTTTGGGCGCGGCTGTGCCCGCGGCCTATTTTTGGCACACGGAGGCCCCTCGCCAAGTCTCGCGCCATTCCGAGTCCGCGGACGGTTGGCCAGCCCCACCCCCAAGGCTATAGCCCACCCGCTTTTGTGGCCTCTTTCCGCTGGACGATCTTGGCGCCCGGCCTTCGGGCGGGTATTTTTGGCGCGGCTGTGCCCGCGGCCTATTTTTGGCACACGGAGGCGCCTCGCAAAGTCTCGCGCCATTCCGAGTCCGCGGACGAAGTTGGCCAGCCCCACCCCAAGGCTATAGCCCACCCGCTTTGTGGCCTCTTTCCGCTGGACGAACTTGGCGCCCGGCCTTCGGGCGGGTATTTTGGGCGCGGCTGTGCCCGCGCGCCTATTTTTGGCACACGGAGGCGCCGCAAAGTCTCGCGCCATTCCGAGTCCGGCGGACGGTTGGCCAGCCCCACCCCCAAGGCTATAGCCCACCCGCTTTTGTGGCCTCTTTCCGCTGGACGATCTTGGCGCCCTGCCTTCGGGCGGGTATTTTGGCGCGGCTGTGCCCGCGGCCTATTTTTGGCACACGGAGGCGCCTCGCAAAGTCTCGCGCCATTCCGAGTCCGCGGACGGTTGGCCAGCCCCACCCCCAAGGCTATAGCCCACCCGCTTTTGTGGCCTCTTTCCGCTGGACGAACTTGGCGCCCGGCCTTCGGGCGGGTATTTTGGGCGGCTGTGCCCGCGGCCTATTTTTGGCACACGGAGGCGCCTCGCAAAGTCTCGCGCCATTCCGAGTCCCGGCGGACGGTTGGCCAGCCCCACCCCCAAGGCTATAGCCCACCCGCTTTTGTGGCCTCTTTCCGCTGGACGGTCTTGGCGCCCGGCCTTCGGGCGGGTATTTTTGGCGCGGCTGTGCCCGCGGCCTATTTTTGGCACACGGAGGCGCCGCAAAGTCTCGCGCCATTCCGAGTCCGGCGGACGGTTGGCCAGCCCCACCCCCAAGGCTATAGCCCACCCGCTTTTTGGCCTCTTTCCGCTGGACGATCTTGGCGCCCGGCCTTCGGGCGGGTATTTTTGGCGCGGCTGTGCCCAAGGCGCCTATTTTTGGCACACGGAGGCGCCTCGCAAAGTCTCGCGCCATTCCGAGTCCGCGGACGGTTGGCCAGCCCCACCCCCAAGGCTATAGCCCACCCGCTTTTGTGGCCTCTTTCCGCTGGACGACCTTGGCGCCCTGCCTTCGGGCGGGTATTTTTGGGCGCGGCTGTGCCCGCGGCCTATTTTTGGCACACGGAGGCGCCGCAAAGTCTCGCGCCATTCCGAGTCCGCGGACGGTTGGCCAGCCCCCCCCCCAAGGCTATAGCCCACCCGCTTTTGTGGCCTCTTTCCGCTGGACGATCTTGGCGCCCGGCCTTCGGGCGGGTATTTTTGGCGCGGCTGTGCCCGGCCTATTTTTGGCACACGGAGGCGCCTCGCAAAGTCTCGCGCCATTCCGAGTCCGCGGACGGTTGGCCAGCCACATCCCCCAAGGCTATAGCCCACCCGTTTTTGTGGCCTCTTTCCGCTGGACGAACTTGGCGCCCCGGCCTTCGGGCGGGTATTTTTGGGCGCGGCTGTGCCCGCGGCCTATTTTTGGCACACGGAGGCGCCTCATAAGCCTCACGCCATTCCGAGTCCGGCGGACGAAGCGGGCCAGCCCCGCCCCCCAAGGCTATAGCCCACCCGTTTTTGTGGCCTCTTTCCGCTGGACGAACTTGGCGCCCCGGCCTTCGGGCGGGTATTTTTGGGCGCGGCTGTGCCCGCGGCCTATTTTTGGCACACGGAGGCGCCTCGCAAAGTCTCGCGCCATTCCGAGTCCGCGGACGGTTGGCCAGCCCCACTCCCCAAGGCTATATCCCACCCTTTTTTGTGGCCTTTTTCTGCTGGACGATCTTGGCGGACCGGCCTTGGGGAGTGTTTTTTTGGGCGAGGCTGTGCCGCGGCCTATTTTTGGCACACGGAGGCGCCTCGCAAAGTCTCGCGCCATTCCGAGTCCGCGGACGGTTGGCCAGCCCCACCCCCAAGGCTATAGCCCACCCGCTTTTGTGGCCTCTTTCCGCTGGACGATCTTGGCGCCCGCCTTCGGGCGGGTATTTTTTTGGCGCGGCTGTGCCCGCGTCTATTTTTGGCACACGGAGGCGCTCGCAAAGTCTCGCGCCATTCCGAGTCCGCGGACGGTTGGCCAGCCCCACCCCCCAAGGCTATCTCCCACCCGTCTTTGTGGCCTCTTTCCGCTGGACGACCTTGGCGCCCCTGCCTTCGGGCGGGTATTTTTGGGCGCGGCTGTGCCCGCGGCCTATTTTTGGCACACGGAGGCGCCTCGCAAAGTCTCGCGCCATTCCGAGTCCGGGCGGACGGTTGGCCAGCCCCACGCCCCAAGGCTATAGCCCACCCGCTTTTGTGGCCTCTTTCCGCTGGACGAATCTTGGCGCCCGGCCTTCGGGCGGGTATTTTTGGCCGCGGGTGTGCCCGGGGCCTATTTTTGGCACACGGAGGCGCCTCGCAAAGTCTCGAGCCATTCCGAGTCCGGCGGACGGTTGGCCAGCCCCACCCCCAAGGCTATAGCCCACCCGCTTTTGTGGCCTCTTTCCGCTGGACGATCTTGGCGCCCGGCCTTCGGGCGGGTATTTTGGGCGCGGCTGTGCCCGCGCCTATTTTTGGCACACGGAGGCGCCTCGCAAAGTCTCGCGCCATTCCGAGTCCGCGGACGGTTGGCCAGCCCCACCCCCAAGGCTATAGCCCACCCGCTTTTGTGGCCTCTTTCCGCTGGACGATCTTGGCGCCGCGGCCTTCGGGCGGGTATTTTTGGCCGAGGATGTGCCCGCGGCCTATTTTTGGAACTCGGAGGCGCCTCGCAAAGTCTCGCGCCATTCCGAGTCCGGCGGACGAAGTTGGCCAGCCCCCCCCCCCAAGGCTATAGCCCACCCGATGTTGGGGCCTCTGTCCGCTGGACGAACTTGGCGCCCCGGCCTTCGGGCGGGTATTTTTGGGCGCGGCTGTGCCCGCGGCCTATTTTTGGCACACGGAGGCGCCTCGCAAAGTCTCGCGCCATTCCGAGTCCGCGGACGGTTGGCCAGCCCCGCCCCAAGGCTATAGCCCACCCGCTTTTGTGGCCTCTTTCCGCTGGACGAACTTGGCGCCCGGCCTTCGGGCGGGTATTTTTGGGCGCCGCTGTGCCCGCGGCCTATTTTTGGCACACGGAGGCGCCGCAAAGTCTCGCGCCATTCCGAGTCCGCGGACGGTTGGCCAGCCCCGCCCCAAGGCTATAGCCCACCCGCTTTTGTGGCCTCTTTCCGCTGGACGAACTTGGCGCCCGCCTTCGGGGGATTTTGGGCGCGGCTGTGCCCGCGGTCTATTTTTGGCACACGGAGGCGCCCGCAAAGTCTCGCGCCATTCCGAGTCCGCGGACGGTTGGCCAGCCCCACCCCCAAGGCTATAGCCCACCCGCTTTTGTGGCCTCTTTCCGCTGGACGATCTTGGCGCCCGGCCTTCGGGCGGTATTTTGGCGCGGCTGTGCCCGCGGCCTATTTTTGGCACACGGAGGCGCCTCGCAAAGTCTCGCGCCATTCCGAGTCCGCGGACGGTTGGCCAGCCCCGCCCCAAGGCTATAGCCCACCCTGCTTTTGTGGCCTCTTTCCGCTGGACGACCCTGGCGCCCGGCCTTCGGGCGGGTATTTTGGGCGCGGCTGTGCCCAAGGCCTATTTTTGGCACACGGAGGCGCCCGCAAAGTCTCGCGCCATTCCGAGTCCGGCGGACGGTTGGCCAGCCCCACCCCCAAGGCTATAGCCCACCCGCTTTTGTGGCCTCTTTCCGCTGTGGCGCCCGGCCTTCGGGCGGGTATTTTTGGCGCGGCTGTGCCAAGGGTCTATTTTTGCACACGGAGGCGCCTCGCAAAGTCTCGCGCCATTCCGAGTCGCGTGGACGGAGTTGGCCAGCCTCGCTTCAAGGCTCACGGAGGCGCCGCAAAGCTTCGCGCCATCTGAAAGTCCGGCGGACGGTTGCCTCTTTCCGCTGGACGGAGCGC